>CM023199.3:9376178-9823678 GCA_004115045.4 Sinella curviseta | reverse complement strand
ACAGACAGACAGACAGACAGACAGACAGACAGCACAGACAGACAGACAGACAGACAGACAGACAGACAGACAGACAGACAGACAGACAGACAGACGACAGACAGACAGACAGACAGACAGACAGACAGACAGACAGACAGACAGACAGACAGACAGACAGACAGACAGACAGACAGACAGACAGACAGACAGACAGACAGACAGACAGACAGACAGACAGACAGACAGACAGACAGACAGACAGACAGACAGACAGACAGACAGACAGACAGACAGACAGACAGACAGACAGACAGACAGACAGACAGACAGACAGCAAGCCCGACAGCCCGACAGACAGAGAGAGAGCTAGACAGAGAGACAGACAGAGAGACAGACAGACAGACAGACAGACAGACAGACAGACAGACAGACAGACAGACAGACAGACAGACAGACAGACAGACAGACAGACAGACAGACAGACAGACAGACAGACAGACAGACAGACAGACAGACAGACAGACAGACAGACAGACAGACAGACAGACAGACAGACAGACAGACAGACAGACAGACAGACAGACAGACAGACAGACAGACAGACAGACAGACAGACAGACAGACAGACAGACAGACAGACAGACAGACAGACAGACAGACAGACAGACAGACAGACAGACAGACAGACAGACAGACAGACAGACGACAGACAGACAGACAGACAGACAGACAGACAGACAGACAGACAGACAGACAGACAGACAGACAGACAGACAGACAGACAGACAGACAGACAGACAGACAGACAGACAGACAGACAGACAGACAGACAGACAGACAGACAGACAGACGACAGACAGACAGACAGACAGACAGACGACAGACAGACAGACAGACAGACAGACAGACAGACAGACGACAGACAGACAGACAGACAGACAGACAGACAGACAGACAGACAGACAGACAGACAGACAGACAGACAGACAGACAGACAGACAGACAGACAGACAGACAGACAGACAGACAGACAGACAGACAGACAGACAGACAGACAGACAGACAGACAGACAGACAGACAGACAGACAGACAGACAGACAGACAGACAGACAGACAGACAGACAGACAGACAGACAGACAGACAGACAGACAGACAGACAGACAGACAGACAGACAGACAGACAGACAGACAGACAGACAGACAGACAGACAGACAGACAGACAGACAGACAGACAGACAGACAGACAGACAGACAGACAGACAGACAGACAGACAGACAGACAGACAGACAGACAGACAGACAGACAGACAGACAGACAGACAGACAGACAGACAGACAGACAGACAGACAGACAGACAGACAGACAGACAGACAGACAGACAGACAGACGACAGACAGACAGACAGACAGACAGACAGACAGACAGACAGACAGACAGACAGACAGACAGCGACAGACAGACAGACAGACAGACAGACAGACAGACAGACAGACAGACAGACAGACAGACAGACAGACAGACAGACAGACAGACAGACAGACAGACAGACAGACAGACAGACAGACAGACAGACAGACAGACAGACAGACAGACAGACAGACAGACAGACAGACAGACAGACAGACAGACAGACAGACAGACAGACAGACAGACAGACAGACAGACAGACAGACAGACAGACAGACAGACAGACAGACAGACAGACAGACAGACAGACAGACAGACAGACAGACAGACAGACAGACAGACAGACAGACAGACAGACAGACAGACAGACAGACAGACAGACAGACAGACAGACAGACAGACAGACAGACAGACAGACAGACAGACAGACAGACAGACAGACAGACAGACAGACAGACAGACAGACAGACAGACAGACAGACAGACAGACAGACAGACAGACAGACAGACAGACAGACAGACAGACAGACAGACAGACAGACAGACAGACAGACAGACAGACAGACAGACAGACAGACGACAGACAGACAGACAGACAGACAGACGACAGACAGACAGACAGACAGACAGACAGACAGACAGACAGACAGACAGACAGACAGACAGACGCAGACAGACAGACAGACAGACAGACAGACAGACAGACAGACAGACAGACAGACAGACAGACAGACAGACAGACAGACAGACAGACAGACAGACAGACAGACAGACAGACAGACAGACAGACAGACAGACAGACAGACAGACAGACAGACAGACAGACAGACAGACAGACAGACAGACAGACAGACAGACAGACAGACAGACAGACAGACAGACGACAGACAGACAGACAGACAGACAGACAGACAGACAGACAGACAGACAGACAGACAGACAGACAGACAGACAGACAGACAGACAGACAGACAGACAGACAGACAGACAGACAGACAGACAGACAGACAGACAGACAGACAGACAGACAGACAGACAGACAGACAGACAGACAGACAGACGACAGACAGACAGACAGACAGACAGACAGACAGACAGACAGACAGACAGACAGACAGACAGACAGACGACAGACAGACAGACAGACAGACAGACAGACAGACAGACAGACAGACAGACAGACAGACAGACAGACAGACAGACAGACAGACAGACAGACAGACAGACAGACAGACAGACAGACAGACAGACAGACAGACAGACAGACAGACAGACAGACAGACAGACGACAGACAGACAGACAGACAGACAGACAGACAGACAGACAGACAGACAGACAGACAGACAGACAGACAGACAGACAGACAGACAGACAGACAGACAGACAGACAGACAGACAGACAGACAGACAGACAGACAGACAGACAGACAGACAGACAGACAGACAGACAGACAGACAGACAGACAGACAGACAGACAGACAGACAGACAGACAGACAGACAGACAGACAGACAGACAGACAGACAGACAGACAGACAGACAGACAGACAGACAGACAGACAGACAGACAGACAGACAGACAGACAGACAGACAGACAGACGACAGACAGACAGACAGACAGACAGACAGACAGACAGACAGACAGACAGACAGACAGACAGACAGACAGACAGACAGACAGACAGACAGACAGACAGACAGACAGACAGACAGACAGACAGACAGACAGACAGACAGACAGACAGACAGACAGACAGACAGACAGACAGACAGACAGACAGACAGACAGACAGACAGACAGACAGACAGACGACAGACAGACAGACAGACAGACAGACAGACAGACGACAGACAGACAGACAGACAGACGACAGACAGACAGACAGACAGACAGACAGACAGACAGACAGACAGACAGACAGACAGACAGACAGACAGACAGACAGACAGACAGACAGACAGACAGACAGACAGACAGACAGACAGACAGACAGACAGACAGACAGACAGACAGACAGACAGACAGACAGACAGACAGACAGACAGACAGACAGACAGACAGACAGACAGACAGACAGACAGACAGACAGACAGACAGACAGACAGACAGACAGACAGACAGACAGACAGACAGACAGACAGACAAACAGATCAATCGCTATAACTACCTTTTAAGCATTTCATGCTTCCGGTAGTTAATAATATCTATGAACTCTGAACGAATTGCATTTAGACAATACAGACGTCAATGTTATCCATCAATTCCAGGTGCTTTTACAATTGCAACATCGACATAAATATTGTATTTATACAAGTATAATACTTGAATTTTTGACTGATGCGTTTAGAACGTAAAATAGATACATAGGTGGGTTGGGCAGCTGCTCTTGCGAGCATATGAATGTATCTATTTAATACATTGACGATAGTTATTCAAATTAGCAAGATTAAATATCAATGACAGCCGAAATTACAAATAAATAATTACCGAATTATGTTGTCAAAATTTGTGTAAAGAATTGTGGTCAATAAATAAGTATTATAAAATTTACTCTCCGGTTATTGTAATTCCATTAAACAAACATGAAATTAGTTCTTTCAAATAATATAAGCGCTCAAAAGTGGAAGTTGCAATAAGTCAACCTGTTGCACAGGAAAATATAAAATCCGTACACTGTGTACGGTACACAGTTTTATCATGTTTCTTCCAAAGAAACCTTCATTTCAACATCATTTCAATAATTGCTATCTAAATGCAATGAAAGTTGGACACCTACTTCACTAATTCGATAAGCTGCCTGATTTGCAACGCCAATGGCGTTGACGTTAATCATTTATGGTTAATCAAACTGATTTTCTTATTTATGTGGCCAATGGCCAATTGCATCTGGCATGTACATTCTTGTTCACTAATTTCAAAAATTCATTTAGCAATTAACTGACATAATTTTCTGATGAAATATGACTCTATGATGTAACATCTGTACTCAAGGTTTATTAATCTACCTTTCCTTGATCGTTACTTTGAACCTAAGAGTTAACTTTTTTAAATTGAACATCTTTTTGTAATAAAAATTCATTTATATGATTTTCTCCAAGGGGATGATTATTTCCTTAATGAATGAGTAACTCAAATTTTTAAGATGAAATTTGAAAAAGTGATTAAAGTACTATCTAGATAATTTATTTCTGATGCTAATGAAAAAAATATTTTTGAAATATCTTTAGTACTCTCGGCTGTAGAACGTGCACCGTGCAAGCAGTTTTGGAACGTTTTGACCCGCGGCCCCGGTCAACGAGGGCCCTGGGGTCAAATATTAGTGCCGTTGAGTTTCTACTTCATTATACTAGAATCCTGCATACACAGTGTTGAATTTCCAAAAATTTCTGATATAACCTTCCGAGTATGCAAATACCTACACGCATGGGTTTAAAAAAAATCATGTGAAATTATTCAGAGTTGCAGTTTCTTTGATAAATAGTTATAATTCTTCAAATCCGTCTTCAGTCACTCTTATCGTCTCAGGAGATTACAATTAAAGTTTTTTATAAACAAATTAAATAGATTTGTCAATTGTAGTAGGTGTGTAACTGGCGTCACATTATTGTTCGAAAACATCTGAAATCCACTTGTAAAATGTTACTTTTGACCAAGAGTAGTAGTATATGACGGCAGTAAAATCAGTTTGAGTTTGATATAACTTATCTTCTACCGCTAGCTAAATAATACAACAACCTATTGATTACTCTTATAACCTATGTGTAGCGGTACGTTAGAACGCAATATATTAACGGAACGGCGTACAATCGATAGCCATAAACATTACAGTTGTCAATATATAAAAATATAAAGTATGTCGCACAATACGTAGTGAATATAAACAAATGATTTCGTGCCCTTACTCTTGTAAATGGACATCCATATTTCAATTAAAGAATTGTTTCCAAGTTGGCCATTTTAGTGATAAAATCTATGCATAAGTTGAATGCACATAATGGGACACATACAAAAGACTATTTAATTAATACAAACTCGTATCGTCATAACCAAAGTTGACTTGGTTTTGATTTTGACTGACAAACAGGATACAAGGCCCCTTCAACCTCCTTAGTAATATTTTCCTATGCTAGAGCTATCTTTATAAAGGCGTCTTGGTAAACCAGTCAAAATCATAAATCGTACTTTCTCCGCATGTCAAATGAAGATGCATTCATGTTTGAACGGTCAAATCGGTGGTGCATTTCATTGATTCCGTGGACCATCTGGTCGAAATGACTAATGTAGCATTGGAGTAAAAAATATAATTCACATGTACAATGTACACCCATCTCATTTTCTTTAAGTTAAAGCATTTTATTTCGATCCGCATTTACTGTAATGCCAGAGAGAAAATTGAACTCCGAATTACCGGTTTCCAGTGAAATCTTCGACAAAAATATTTTGCGGGTTGATTAGAGTATTATCATTCACAGAAATAACATAAATAATGCATCATTTAACTTGCCTTGAGAAGCGCTTTCTTTACATGTGCATATTCTTGCCCAAACTGCATACAAAACAAAATCCAGTAACCCAAATCCGTGGTTCTGTTCTGGGAAAAGTTCAGTTGCGCAATTATGGTAACCCAAATGGACATAGAATTTATGTAACTGAACACCAAGTACGTTTAAATTGACTTTACAACATTGACTATCAGATCCGTGTAGCTACTATAATGACGGGTATATTGATGGAGGCGAAAAGTCCATCGCCGGACCCCCTTAAAGTGAAAGCCAGTTGTGATGATGTACTAATCGACCGGATGTTGTTGAAGTGACGTTCAACTGACGGTGGTAGCAGAGGCAATTTCGAAAATCTCTCTAGAATGCAAGAGGACATTCTACTGTAGTATTCACACACCGATTGCGTAGATGCGTTGGGTTTTTCGAACTTTAAATTGCATTTGTTTTAAAGGGAAATAGGAGTTTGAAAGGCCTTTAGAAAATATGCAGGTTATCACAAATGTGGGTGCAAAATGAAAATAGTAATGCTGGAGCTTCAAAATGGTAGCAACTACATTATAAATAATTGGCATTTGTAGAAATGGGAAGTGAATTAAAATTCTTTAAAAAGGGAAAGCGAATAAAGACCTTTTTCTGCATTGTTACAAATGTTAAATTTTTGTTTAGAATCTATCCAATTTTTATTCCATGCATCACCACAAATGTTGCAAGTGTAACTGAAGTATCGTCAGGAAAGAAGTACGACATTGTTGTATCCATTCTGCTGACTTTAAACTTAACAATTAACTAGTACGGGTGTAAACCCGAATTAGGAAACTACCGGAAGTGTGGTGTATGTAAAATTTATCTACGATACCCATTTCACCTCCCATGACGTTCATTCTCAACTTTTCGTTCAATTTAGAAAACGTGGTATTTTGACCCGTGCTCGACCCGTACATTTGTGGCGCCGCCACTCCGGAAGTTGGTCAAATTGACCAATAGTGTCGTGACAAAAAATGATCAGCGAAAAATTCTCCATCAGATAAGCAAATAAAAAAAATTGCCCATAAGGAAATATGGGGGATCTGGCTCCGCACCATTCCTCTGGGGGTAGGACCTGGAAGCTCAAAATCAATAGGAAACTTACCTTTGCCCTAAGGTACCTCGATGCAAAATTTGAGCCAATTCGGTCACCGTGTAGATGAGTTATCGTGTTCACAGACACACAAAACAATCGCAATAACTATCTATATAAGCATTTCATGCTTCCGGAAGTTAATGAAACATCAACCTGTAGACACACAAAGCTTATCGGGCCGCAATAGTTGCCAGATTGACTAAGATTTTATTAATAACATCTTGAAACAATTGAAAATTAAATCAGCGTTTTCATTCTGAATATTTGTCATTATTTTTAAACGTTTGATCAACATTCTCTGTAATGCCTTTTGATTGATGAAAACAAATTAAAATCCTACAAACTTAACAAATAAATATTTGATTCACACAAGTGAAAAACTTCATTGAAACTGAATTAACCCATTGAAGTGAGCAATAACCGATCAAAAATGTGTTGTGAATATTTCAACGCCATTAGGTGATACATTGCTGCCATGAAAATTTTACATATACGCAGATCGCATACTTATCAGCCCCCAAGAGGAGGTTAACAGTCAACAATTGCGGTTGTGCGACTGTTTAGTAATTTTTTTACAAGTTCGTTTGAACTTTTACCAGTTGCTTTTTCACAACAAATCAAAGCTAACGTAATAAAGCTATAAAATGGAAATGTTCGATTCGTGATTAACCAGTGTTTTGCCGAACTTCAAGGGTATCGAGAATCTGTTGTGAGTGTTTTTATGATTCAGTAACTTTTAGTGAATGCTGGAAATGAGGAAACTCAAACGAAAGTATAAATCAAATAACCATTCATGAGCATCATATCAATCTGTGCACTTTTTACATGAAACCAGGTCCAAACGCACCCAAGCATTGATGAATGTGATGAAACAAATTTCGTAAATTCCGCTACGATTTTCAGGTACGATGTGGAAGACAAACAACGTTAATTCACTTAATTTAGTTTACTCCGTTTTACTTGCTTGCTTTGTTAATTTCGTAAACTATACCCGAAAAACTTCAATACAGATTTCAATAATGTATACTTAAACTAGGTTAACATAATCAATTCGGGAAACAGTGTGCATCTAATTGCAATATTTCGATTCAAGTTGACAAAAGTTGGTCCTGCTGCCAGGCTAAACTAAAGGATTCCGTGGTCAGGTTACAACTTTTTGACGCAATGTTTTGAAGCACAAAAACAAATCATCCCTTTAATTGCAATTCAAAATAATTTATGACTTAATCGTTTTTCCCATGTGATTTTAATCTGTGCATGGTTTCAACTTTTAAGCAATTTCCGCCTAGATTAATTCATGCGTCCTATACAACATTTTAGCTTTAAAATAGGCTCTTTCTGACCAAGCCTCTCTCAAATTTGTTACCTAAATTCATTCATCAGGGATATATTAAGATTCTATCCAACTTTAACAAACAAGTTGTGAAACGTATATACTTCTTGAAATTGAACGTCACAAGTCTTTATTTCTAGCTGGATGGGATTAAATTGCAATACAGGTAAGAATTGAGCGGTTCGGCAAATTGATGCAGAAATGAATAGGTAGTATGGAAATCATGCTGTAGTATTACTCGCAGCGAAAAATGACACAAAATAAACACGAAAAAACGAGCACATCAACTTCGTAGTGACGTACGTTTATGTTGAAATGAAGAACACTGTCAGTTGATTTTTTAAAGCATGCTTCACAATACGAGCATACGCTTAAATTTGCTGGTGTACCTGAGCAGATTCTCCGTCCGCTTTTACCCACACATGAAGTTCTTTAAGCCACATCGACGGGAATGAAGAATTTCTTTGCATATGACGCTTACTGAAACTTTATTTTATTTTATCCAATCTTGCAATAACAAATAACGAATTTAAATACTTCAAAGAATCTGCAAGATCTTGAAATGCGCACATTTAGCTATTGTTAGCTATGCGAAATTGTTTGCCAACATCCTAGAACGATAAACTCACTTCTTTATTGACTTCGCACCGCTTAAGCAACCAACAAACCTGTTGTGTGGTTAGATTACTCTAAACATAGTACGACCCCGTTGTGTGATTTTTACAGTACAGTGGCCAATGCCATTCAATTGAATTCACCTGTAGACAATCGTAGTGCGCCAATTTATTCATGAAATTTCAAGCACCTTATTAAAAGTGATAACATCGCATCATATTTTCCAGAAAAACTTTCTACAAAACGAGTTCCATGCGTTCACTAAATTCATACATACTAACGAACTTAGCTATAGCAAACAAATCTCGTCGCGAATCGACCTGAAAAATTTATCTACGATTTTAAGAATTTGTTCCTCATTATTGACGATACAGTAGCCAATGTTATTCATGGACTACTGATTGCAATTGAAATGGTAAGCACAGTGTATGTATATGTGTAAAGTTAACGTTCAACGCCACAAAGTACAATTCCGTGCCTTGTGTGCAAAACATAATTAAAGGTTGATAAGGGCATGAAGGTGAAGTGCTTTGATGAACTGCAAATTATGTTCAATTTGTCGAATACCCTGCCGCTACGTTTTGTAGTATCATACGTTTGACAAAATTTAAATCCTGTGAACATTGAACGTGTCATTATTGAAAGAAGTGCCAGTTCAGGATATGATCTCCAAAAACCTGACTATGAATTGCTGAAGTTTTCTTCTCTTCTCTTCTGGTGTCCATAATTCTCTTTTTTAGAAAGTACTGTTCATGGCTACCTCAAATAGAGGTTTGGTGAAATGGCAACCATTTTTTACCTGAGGAAGAGTTTATTATTACTAGGTGCACATTGTGGCCGAGTTCAGTATATACGTCGAGTTACATTCTGCAACAATTCCACGATTTGAAAACACCAGTGTTCCTTCCTGGGAATATTCCACCCAATGAATTTTTATTAAATTTTTAATGAGCTTATATTCTATAAGGAAATTGTTGAGCTTCTTCACTTCGGTAAAGTTTAAATATACTCTTGGAAGTGTATGAAATCATATGCATATGTTGCTAAGAAAATGATTTCCCTTTCTACATTTTGAACAAATAGCACTAGTGATATTTGTTGTAACAACAGTTCATTTCATGTTTACTGTTTCTGGTTATCGTGGGTGCATGTCAAATGATACGGAGACAAATCAATTGACGCCTCACTGGTCATCCGAAAAGTTTCTTTCCGTTCCTTGAGGATTCGAAAACTAGTTTAATTCTTGGACAGAAAATGGACAGGTGAGGTGAATAACGGCGGGCAAGCGGGGGCTATTAATGTCAAGTATTATTGAATGGGGAAATAAAGACTACAGATTTAAAGGCTAAAGACGGTGGACGCAATGTATATATGCTTATGATGATGGAAATTAAAATGTCCCTCTAGATTTTCACAAGAGCTCATCGCGGGACATGATAATTCTGAGTTTGATAATTTGATACATTCGTGCAGCAGCGCGTAAACATATACATTTGAAACAGATAGCATTTCGGCGCCACAAATTAGAATACTTGTGCCACTAAATATGTATGGCAGTTCAGGTTGTCCGGATCAGTGGAACGTATAGATTGACAGTTGGGATGTACATGAAGATAGTATTAATTACGAAACTAGATTAAACTAATTATGATTCGATTATGTTGGAACGACAATGTTGATAACGTGTCTAGATGGAAGGGAGCGGAATTTACGGGAATCAGCAATAATGGTTAAAGTAGACAATGAAACGAAATCAAACTGATCCGTTGTAATTTATTGGTTGTTGTTGCTGATCGCATAGTTGATAAAATGAACAATTATGTTCCAAAAAGAGAATATATTAGTCGACAACGCGTTAATAATGAAAAATGGCAGCAACAATTACGCAAGGTTTTTAATAGAATAAAGTCAACAGCCCAATTTTTATTTTCATGTTATATTGGCATTAGATAAGCATCAAGACCATTCACTTTGCGATGTATTTTCTGTTGCAGAATAATCCAGAATAAATACTTGAATGATTTATAATGATTCATTGTCATAGTAATTGGTAAGTATTTTCCTAAATGTAATCTCACAAATACGTGACCATCTTCACCACAAGTTCTCAGCCAAAACTACCTTCCACATTAAATAAAAATCCATTACGTTTTTCAAATTAGCCTTCCACAGCTGGCATTTAATTTTATTCTTAACCAAATTGTAAGGTTACATATAACCCGCTACCGGAGTTTCATGAAAATTCATGGCTCGCACCAGCAGGGCCGTACCAAAGGTGGAGCGAGGTGGAGCGACCGCTCCAGGCCACCCCCGTCAGGGGGCCACCCCGTCACCCCAGCACAAATTTTACGGTAAGGTCTCAAATAATTCCACGGTACGGCCTTACATAATTCTACGGTACGGCCTTACATAATCCTACGGAGTCGTATGAATTTTAGTTCTAAGATATGTAGTATGTTTCCAATCTGAAATGAAAGGAGCCAACATTTTCTTTTCACATGATGTCTTAAAACACCATGTTACATTGTTCCGTTATATTGCCACCAGAGGAAAACTTTGGTAAATCAAATTCCAGAACATGACGTTTGTTTATTTTTAGCATATTCAAACGACGCCAACTTGGTTACTTAAAGAAACATTTGAACTTTTGGTTATCAACATTAGACTTGAAGCTCATAATTGAGGTAATCAGTTTCTAATGGCATTACAAAAATGTGTTGATGATCTTACGTTCATTATTGTTGTTTGAAAAAAAATTGTGGATATACAAATATTCCTTCCACTTGATACGTAATTTAAGTACCGGCTGTTTCTAGACCACATTTACAAGCTAACAAAAAGTTACACTGAATACGTAACTTCCCTTAACGTAGACTGTCCTGTTAGAGGTACAAACAAAAACGTCAAGTTACTTACGTAATGCCTGTTTCAAATTTGGACTTAAACTAGTCATTGGTAGTGTTGTTCATACCGCTAGTTTTGGTACGGTCGCAATATGTTACATTTATGTAATATACCTGGACATTTTAGTATTCCAATATCGAGATGTCATACACTAATGGTGGATTGCAATCCAATGGTAACTTGTAACCCATGGTAAATCGCTAATCTGGACGGCGATCATGTCGGCCATTATGGTTGTAATAATCTGAGCCCCGTTCGCATAGAAGATCTCTGTAAGCGCTTTCAGATCTCATGTTTAGTTTAAATCGGTCCAAATACTTCGGAGCTAAGCCGCCTCAAAAATTTGTGGGTGGCAGTTCCCTCGCTAATATATCCCGTAACCCAGCAAGTACAACTTTTTGGGTTCATCTTATATTTCGGGCACTGTAACTCCGAAGTGTGTGAACCGATTTAAACGAAAGATCATCTGAAGTACATCTGAAAGCTCTCATAATTGAAACTGGGCTCCGGCTTTTACCACAATACTGGTCGAAATCATCGCCGTCCAGATTTTTGGTTAAGAATGGGCTGCAAGTTACCGTTCAATTGTTATCTATCATGAGCATGTGTTTAATTTGAGAAATAGTCTTCGACGAACTTTATAACATGTATCAACCCAATATTGCCAAACCTGCCATAACATTTTACTACCCATCTAATAATCGTTGTTTCCTACCTTTAGGAACTTGGTAGTGATTATCAAACATTACTCTGAGCATTTGGAATGCGAAATTGTCGTTTTAGGCAATGAAGAGAATTTTTTTGAACACTGAATACGCTACGAAAATATGTCAATTATAATTGCAACGCAAAAAGCATTCCTGTTCTCTTTTTTAAATGTGATTTACAAGTGAAACCACGACACGAGTTTGGAATATTTTACGGAACCAAAATTCAATCAAAATGGTAAATATCAAATTTGAATTTGAATTACAAATAGCGTTCTCTTCATTGTATAACACAAAAATTTCCCATTCCATTTTTTTGACGAAGCGTACTAAACTGTAAGACACTTCCAAATATAAATATATGCTCGCAGGAGAAGTTACGAACTTTAAGATCCACTCGATAAACTCAATTTCGGTAATTAAAGGAATAAACTGAAATATGAAATATAAGTTGCAAACATGGCATGTAGGTATACACCCACATTGTCATCGTTCCGCATGTAATGTCCTGCCCCATATATCCAACCCCGCCAAGAAATACGCCGTTTAAATACTTTTAAATCTATTTTGTATCCGAAGAAAAGGCCAATATTTTTCTCAAAATTGAGAGGCAGAATTCTGCATTATGTATGTATTAAAGCTAAATTTACAATTTATACAAAACCGATTTATATAAAGGAGTTATAGTACTAGTAATTTACTGGGGATTTGCAGTTTTGCCAAACATTAATTTATTAGCCTAGCTATTGAAGATTTATACCTTTTTCATCGGGGCGACTAAATAACAGAAATGAAGATTATGACAATTAAAGGACGTATACTAAAATAGGCCGTACTCAAAATGCCGCTCTAGGCCACCCCGGGACCGGGTACGGGCCTGCGCACCAGAGACGTAGCTGTCAGGGTCGGGTGTCCTATGTTACGTTATTAATATGTCAACGCAATAGTCAATATTGGCATGCCAAAAGATCTACACGATGACACAGGTGGACGCGCCCCATTTCTCTGAAGTTAATACAAAACACAAATGAAAATGGCAACAATTCGATTTTTTATTTTAGTGAGTAAAATCTAGTATCATATTTGAAAATGTTTTCAAGAACCGTGTTTAAAATATGAATGAGTTTGTTTGAAACTTATATAGCCACATATATTAAAAGAATGTCTGCCTTTCAATAAAATGATAGACAATTTAAAATATTAAGTTTCATTAGCGTTGACTTCATTCTTATTGCTACAATCAGCACATCTAATCATTTTTGATCTACCTATTTATGTAGTTATATCGTCCTACGTTTGAGCTACGAAAATATTGACGTCTTCGTTAACCAATGGGAATCATAAAATCTTACTTTTTGTCCACGGGCAAATAATAGTGCGTGGATATTTGAAGCGTAGTAAATAATGGCTGTGAATTTCATTAACTCCGTTCACCAACTAGTAGCAAGCATTGTTCAGCATTGGGACTGAAAATATATTCCACATATGGGCATCCCAGTTCTGTTCAAATGGTGAACTTGCGCTCTCATTCATAAAATACTCATAAGAGCCTACGACCTGCGAAATACATGCAACCGCAACAAACCAATTATTATGACATGTAACCGATTGGTTTAAGTACTATTACATTTAGCCAAACCGGCGAATCAAACAGAAAAATGCGGGTAATTATCAAGAGTTTTTGAAAAATTAAAGTGGATTTTTACACATCAAGCTAAGGAATTCATTTTTACCTCGTACGTATAACTATTTGAACGGTTGTCAATTCTTGGAGCAAGAGTTTAATCCCATAATTTAGCTATAATAGTAAACTTTAGATAGGCCTGAATCTGAAAATAGGACATATACGCTCTCAGCCATTTGGTTAAACAATCTTCGAAATGCAAAAACGTTATGCTGGTGCTGAAAATTTTTTCGACGATTTGATTCTTTTAATGTCGGATGTACAGTGGCGGAAACTGTGGCGCATTGAGAATCAAAGTGAAATGAAATAGTACATACTTCCATTGACTTTATTTGTTTTGTTCCATTGAATTTGTTTTTGTTCATGTAATTGCAAATAGTTCTAAAGTAGGTGCTTAAATATTCTTTTCAATTTTAATTTTCTTACAACTATCATTGGCGGTAATTTTAGAGTAACAGTTGCTATAGTGTAACATATCGGATTAAAACCTGCAGCGGTTAAATGTTTTGAACTAATGGGTTTGGGTTGTTGAGAAGCTGCATAATAATGCAATTATGTTAATTAATGATCGTTTATGGATGGATAACCAAGCAGTTTCTGACTAGACCTTATAACCTTACCAGTCCGTGAAATGAAATAAACGGTCTGCTTGACTTTTTAGAAACCATTAATTCCCCATAAAATGTTAACATTTTTGATTTCATCCAAACGAAAAGCAAAAATAATTTGTACCAGGTTGTTCATTGCCCTTGTTGTGACCATGCCATGCTTTAACGGCTAAAATTTGTTGCCTCTCTCATATATATTAAATTTATAGGTAGTAAACTGAAAAATATGTGACTATGTCTACGACAAGCTCACTGCACAATCCGTTTCACTTTCATTCATGAGAAGTAGATATCGGTTAACCTTTTCAGATGTGCAATCAACGAGCGGCGTTTTAAGCTAAGCTATCCTAGAAATTCCAAAAACCTATTTGCAAATTTAATCCACACAGTATGATCCACGCCTGGCAACTGATGTGGTGTTTGCGATTAGATTTGGCCAATTCGATGTTTCAGTCATCAATGGACCAAACTGATACCATTTGTTTCCGACTGAAATTCGTCCACACGTAAAATGCATGTCAGTATGATTTGCACACAAATTTGAGAGCTGACTGCATATCAGTATGATGGATGTAGACTCAATAACAATTGCACAATTTGATGAAAAAGTGTTAGTGTTTGGTCATGTTCCACCACATGCATTTTCATTTAATTTTTGATGTACTTGGATTTTATAAGATAATTGCTAAGCTTCTTCACTTCATGAGGTTGACATTTATTTGGTTTACGACAGACACTCGAATCGACGGTAGACTTTACTCTAATTGGGCATTACCCCAGGTTACTTGAGATCGATCCTACTACTACGTACTTCACTTTGGGTTTCCCCGCTACAGTTAGACTCTAGAAAGTGTATGATATCGTCTGCATTCCAACAAGAATGCTTTCCCGGAGTATGCATGTCTACATTTTAATCAAATGACTATAACAACAGGTCATTTAATGATGTATGCGATTACCTGTTATCTTACTTGCTTGTGAAATTATATGAAAATTTAGCTTGATCAGCTCCCTCTTGTTTAAGTGGAAGACGCAAATTGAAGTAAAGGGTGTACAGGTAGAAACTGTTAATTAAAATATATATTGAACTGATTCTGCAAACTAAAGACATGTTTACGCAAATTTAATCAACGCAGCGTGATTCATGGACCCTTTCTGAAAAAGTGGTGGCGATTTTATGTTGCAAATTCGACATTTTAGTCGTCAATGCAGCACAACTGATTCCACTTGATTGCGACTGAAATTCGTCCACATATGAAACGTTTCTTCCCGCCCCGCCATTCAAACGAAAAAAATTTATTTAAAGATTAAAGAAAAAATCGTTCTGATCTTAAAATTCGATAAAGTTGAGCTGCAACATGCTAACATATACAATGGTCACAGGTATCACTTCGGCGCCAACAATTAGAATACTAGTGTCACGAATGTTATACGGAAGTTCAGGTTGAGCAGATCCATCTTAATTAAGTGGAAGATAAAGACTGAAGTTTAGGATGTTAATTACAAATCTATATTTTTATTTGACATTTGACAATGCTGACGACGTATGTAGTTGGAAGGAATCGGCATTAACGGGAATAAGATATAATGGGTAAAGATATTGGAACGAAAAAGGACTTTGATGATTTGTACTTTATAGGATGACATGAATTCAACTATTGGTAAATTTTAATTAGCATGCTTCAAACGGAGAAGATAATTGTCGAACCCCAGCTGACGATATTAGACGATAGCCGTTTAATGATAAATAATGACAACAGTAATCACGCAAGTTGATTATCAACGGTGCAATAATGTCAACACCGCAATTTTTATTTTCATGTTACATTAACATTATATAAGCAGCAGGTCTAATCGCTTCACGTTGTATATTCTGATGCAGAAAAATTGCCATTCTTGAATGATTTATATTAGTTGTCTAAATTGTAACTAAATGTAATCTGACAAATACGTGATCGTCTTCAAGACATGGTAAGTTTAACACATTACCTCCTTTTTCAGCACTCACCCGATGTTGCGAATTATGGCGATAAAGACGTCGATGTTAGCCAATAAAATATTTTCAATACTGGCAGATAACATTGATTGTTTCTTGAATCCTAAAATTTAATAAGATAAATCACATTTGAATTAATATTATCATTGTCAGTAAATAGCTTTCTATACTTTCAATTAAGTACGGTACGGTCTAGCCGTAATAAATTTATCGACAAAAATTGAAGGATATATTGGGCTTGAACTTACCACAATTGGAAGTGGATCTGGCTCTAATGGCTCCCGGTAGGAAATCCGTACTTAATTACATGAAGTTCTAAAAAAGCATGTTTTTTTATCATTTCCATTTAGTCCTTGCATATTACTTGTTAATTATTTGGCAATGACTCATCGTACAAGCAAAATTGTTGTCTTGCTGTTAAATATTACCACAGATTCAAAATAGTTACAAGCGGATAGCTGCCCTTTTTGTTAGCAAATTTCAATATAATTACATAAAAGATGTGCCCAGCCATGTAAATGCCTTGGTCAATCTAAAATTAGATTACAATTTTGTAAGAAGTGTATCCTAGGAAGCGGATGTTTGATTCTTTGGTTGCGGCACTAATACAGAAACTTTATATTCCATATATTTGTACTTGGTGAGTGTATAGGAAAGTTGAATGAATGCGGAAACAATATCTGATAAATTTGTTGATGTCTCCGAGTTTTGTAATCGTGCACGCCATTAAGTATTGTATGACTGTACTGCGATAGAATGTTTTGCAAAGGTTTCATAACTTGTTCCAACTTTTATAGCAGAATGTGAAAATAATAAGTCTGAAATTAAAATACATGCCAATCATCTTCAAAACCAAGTAGATTTGACGCTGCTCTGTTCGAGTATTGTGGATGTAAAAAAGCGCTTCCGTTGATCCGCAGAAACCGGATACCTCTTGACGATGTTTTAGTTTGACGTCGTTAATATACCTTTGCAAAAGCTTGGAAGGCTTATGTAGAAAAGGTGGTTTCCAATTATGGTCGTAGTTTGCCAATTTGTGGTGAGTGGCAAAGCATGGATTCATGTGGTTGTTTTCCAAGTTAACCATTTTACGTTTTTTATACATATACGTAGGGTCAAATAATAATGGATAATTCAGTCGATTTAGCAAACACTTTTACAAAAAATTCTTTTGAGATAGATTTCTTATGTTATTTATTGGGAGATTCTAAGGGAAACCCTCGTTTTATGTGTTTGGTTCTCTGATGATTAAATTTCGCAGACGCATAGTCGATGTACAATACCTTTTTGTTCCGTGGAAAAACGCGACCAATATGGACCAATCTATGTGTATGGAAAGTTTTAATAAAATCAGGTTGTTTCGCGTTATATGTCGGTGGAGAATTTGTTCTGCAAAAGAGTTGGTTTCATTCTGAGGAGGCTGTAAGTTAATTAATTAAATAATTTCTGCTACGGAGCCATTTAATTAACTTGGCACAGACAATAGATGATACTAAATAATAGATCTGGTTTTGGAATGTCCATTGGAGTAACTCGATGGGTACTTATTATGTTATTTGATTTCACAAGGTAGATTTTTTTGGGAACTCCGGAATAATTGTTACCAAGAGTCAAGGGCGACAAATCTTAATTAAATGGATTTCTGTCCACCAACTCTGAAATTAAGTGTAGACTTTTTTCAAGTGCAAATAGTAGATTGAAGGGATTTGAGAATTGTCTACAGGTCTGCTGATCAAAAAATGATATACTTGACCTATTGGTTATATTGCAAATTCCTGCTTTTAAAACAGTTACTTACTCGCAGTAAGTAAATTAAATAGACGATATGTAAAGTGAGTGATAGATACAAATTCTTAAAACCAATTCCACCTTCATTTCAAATCCGACAAAATCATCCCACAGTTCGACCTTCCTTAAGAATTTGGCTCACATTTTTACCTTCGGATATACACGACGTCAACTTTCATCGATAAGATTTTTGAAGAATCGCCATTTACGTTAAAAGTACAAAATCAAATACAACTTTCATGCATTTTTCACTTGATTTATATTTAACAAACCAAACCTTAATAAAAGTGCAAATCAAGCGCAACTCGGTTGCCGTAAATCTTCTAATTCGTTTATACCATCAACCATATTTAACTTAATTCAAGGAACATATCGTTTACTACGGTCACCAAAACTCTTTCCTTGCTTCAATCATTTTTGGATTTCTCAATTTTGAAGACCCCTTAAACATGCATAAATAACAAGCTACTACAATCTGTTTCGGAGTAATGTCACCGCCACAAAGTGCCTACTCACGCATTGTGAATTAAAACTTAACGTTAGGTTGATATCGTAAAGCGTGATTGTTTTAAATGCAAAAATTCTGGATTAATGGTTCAATTATCAATATAAGTTCAATTCAGATTTATTGCTTTCAACTTCAGATTAGTTTTCTTAGTTGGACGACAGGGCGAGCATAACTGACACGCCTGCTCGAGTTTGACATGTGAGAGATGAGATTTGTCGGATATGAATTCAGGGAGATGACTTTATGCTTTGAGCTAATACTTTTCCAACAATTAGTTTGTAATTAGTGGAAATGAGATCACAACTTGAAGCCGACGCGACTTCAATATTTAAGTCTTACATTTTTTATTTCACTCATTGTTTATTATTAAAAGCATGATCCTGAAATATGAAATACCTAAATGAATTCAATAAACTTGGTAGTGTTCATCGTTCCAGCCAATGTAAACTAATTATCTAACGCCAGAATGTTACCGGATTTGGTTCGCAAAAGTTGCAACTTGCATAACAGCAGTAGTGACAATTAATTACCAAAATACTCCAAAATTTCATCAGGAAATGAAGCCCATTTCATATTTGCATTTTTCGTGCTAAAATGTATGTAAAAAGCAAATTGACAAATATATTTGATTGTACACCACAAGCTTTACCAACCAATTTTTTTATTAAATGCGGAAAAGTATCTGAATTTGGAAGTTCATTTTTTAACAAAGGCAACATTAATTACACTATCAACTTGAATTTAATTTCTTACAATCATCATTGTTGTTACCGATAATCTTATGCTATGATTAATGAACTAGTGGAGCATTTTTACAAAATAGTCGGCAATATTACTCAAATCAGTCCCGTTGATAATCAGGTTAAAAATTGTAACATAAAAATCATGGCCGTAACAACCGGGGGGCAGGGGGGTACATTGTCCCCCCCTGGAATTTGGATGACAGGGAAAATATTTTACAAAATGAGTAAAAGGTTTACGATTTTTGCAAATTGTTAGTATAATTTGGTATTGAAAATTGAACATTTGGGCATCCTTCTCACAATTTCATACACATATTGTCATATTTTGTAACAATTTTTCTCAAATTTTCTAGCTATATATTTTTCCAGATTTTGTTTGTTTGTTTCTTTTTTACCCAAAGCCTGTTTTGAATAAATTAATGTCCTATGTACAGTCCCGTTCCTTTCTTAACTATATGCTGATGGGAAATATTAGATAAACAGTTGAAGAATATTGCTGAACGAGACTCAAGATATATAACTTTATCACGATTTAAGTTCCGATGTTGCTAGCTCATATCAATTAAATCTGTGATGTAACGTTTGTTTATGGCAAAACAATATGAAGTACAGATGGATACTTACCTGATACTGAGCAACGATGACACAAATATTATTAGTTTGCCGGCTGTATTCCAAAGGCTTCAGCTGAGTAGTTTTAGCGCAATAAGACACCCGAATTGTTTAAGCTGAATGGATTCCCAGCTGGATTATCAGTACGTTTTAAACCATCTAAATTCTAATGACTAAATTTCCTCATTCCCGAATTTGATTTATAGATTAAAAGTTGTGTGAGATTGTCATGCGGCAGTGATTTGTTCCTAATGAAATACGTATGGAGTCTCTTAACCAGATATATTACCTAAATGAAATTTGACAGAAATATTTTAGGCTTCTTCGAAATATTTTAATTATTATTTTATTACAAGTAACAGAATGGACTACAGCTGAAGTGATCTATGGGCAACAACTTTTCAAGGAATCTGAGTCCTATTATCTGACTAGTCAACATATTTTGAACTGAAACTTAAAATAAACTCGTTAGTTAAAGCAGCTTAAGGCTAGAATCTTGCAAAAGATTCAACAGGCCGAAACTAACGAAAATAGTATCATACTTAAATTGTAAACAAGTTTAAATCCTGAACGTGGTCATGCCGAAATGTGAACATGAGATCTCAAAGAACCGTCTCAGACTTAATATCTTGATGAAGT
Source organism: Sinella curviseta (assembly GCA_004115045.4). NCBI lineage: Eukaryota > Metazoa > Arthropoda > Collembola > Entomobryomorpha > Entomobryidae > Sinella > Sinella curviseta. Next base: position 9,802,523 of record CM023199.3, on the reverse strand, counting down.
ATTTAGAGCTAATCAGGCTATATTTTATTGTTAAATCCGAACTAAAATGTTTGTGACCGAAACCTGGCAGAATTTTAGTGTCGTCGATAACTAAGCGGCTCATAGCTCACTCGTACGATTCTTCCAGTTGACCTAAATGATGTCCTAGTGATATAATTGTCACAAGGATGCGCTTTTATCATTCGGCGGTCATCTGGAGCTGCTCATGTTCATGGAAACGTAGTTGGTACAGAACCATTTGTTCACATAATAGAGGATCTAAATCGGGACATATCAATTTTTTGTTTGTCACATTGAGGAATTTATAAACTTACAAAGTTGGTAATTTTCCAAATATAGAATACAGCTTCATTCCTACCATTCACCTATTGAGCAACTAATTTCTTAAGAATCTACCGGAATGGTCGATATGAAGGAATGCGAGCACCTGACAATTCGTGTGTTGTACAGGAGAAGGACAGAATACACTGTCATGTGTGCAGCATTGAAACCCAGTGAAATTTGACGTAAATTAACATGCAAGCATAAAACTGAGCACGATGTTATAGAACTTCACTGAACACATTTTCCGCACCCACGTAGCATTGGATCGATTACATGAATTCAACACTTACTTCTCTTTTAACCGGCGATGGTTGAAGATTTGTATCTTTTGGAGGAGGAAACACTGACCCAATATAAATAATATTGGCAACGGTATTGGTAAAATTGATTTATGCACTCCCCGATACAAACAAATTTTCAAACCTTTTAATGTGTGATACGCAGCGGTACCTTCTAAATGAATCTAGAATGCATTATGTCATTACGACCTTGGGTGGTATGTACGATATTGTAAAAATTCAATTGTTATGTGAGCATTGCAACTCTACTTATAAAACTGTGACACATTTCCCTAAATTCCCCTAAACATCACCCAACACTGCCTTTTAATAGAAACTAATAATGACGGACTAATAATATTAGAAAACGCGGACGGTACAATCTACAGAATTTCAATATATTTCATAATCCATGATCAGCCATGAAAATTTCTCGCCACCGCAACTTTCTGGACCGACTTGAATATTTGTGATCATGGCATTTAAAATAGTGTCGGTTTCAAACAAAAAATTCAGGAAAAAATGAGCAGAATCTCTAGTTTTTTGTATTGAGACGTAGATGAATCAAAATCGAGATTTTGATTTATCTCGGCTGCCCATAATCCAAGCTATCCGAATAAGAAATTTAATTCAAATAACATAATAACCCAGGGGCCAGAAGATCATGTAGGTTCGTTTTTCTTTTCGTATATCTATTTTTCTCTTCTATAAAATTTATATATCATTTCAGAAATGATAAGCAGCAGAGAATACTTGTTTGCACAAACATATATCTTGTCAAATGGCGCTGGCTGAGTACTGCCCTGCACGTTCATTCATCGAGGGACACTCTTGATGATGAATATATATTTAATTTAACTAACGTCGTACAGGTTATTTATAGAGAATTTTACCATATATGGATGTCCAATAACATTCGTATTTTTATATAAATTTCACAAAACACACATCAAATACGATAATCAGCTGTCGGTAATAAAATTAGTCATACTAATTGGCGGATATCGTAGATGGTATGAGCAAAACGAAAATCGCATTATTCTTTTTGAAATTGTGTATCAATATTATCAGGGCCAATTGTTAAACGAATGCATGCGGTCAGAATCACAGAATCAGGTCAGGCCTCCGAATTTTTGGATTTATTGTGGAAGAAGTAAAGTGGCCCAGTTGTGCTCAGGAGGAATATCGAATTTATGGAAATAATTTCTAATTGCAAGCAAATTATTTTTGACACCGTGGTTCTAAATGACTGGAAGGATGCATTTGTTTTGCACAATCTCAACACCTGTAACCAGATCAATCTAAGTGTGTTTACCATTTGTGAGGAATTTCCAGCAAACTCAGTGCCGCGTAGACGATGTTCATTTTACCGTAGTTCACTAGGTAAGTTTAGCATATATCCAGGGTGCCAGAGTGTATTTTAGAAGGCTTCCAATGTCAACGGCTGTGACGATGCGTTTGGTTATTGGAACATTAAAAGGTATTTAATTTAAATCAAAACTTGTATTAAGTGACATGATAATGCATGGGCATCAAAGTTTTAACAGTTATATTGAAAAACTGCAACGTGTAGCAGTCGCGAACTAATTTAGTAACTAAATAATCCCTGCATGCCGCATAAATGTGTATCTTAAACTCCGTGTATGGCTTCCGAAAGTGATAATTACAAAACTTTCCGCTCGCTTCGCTCGCAAAACGTTTAAATTCCCACAAATGTAGCAATCATTTCATACGTTCATATTTTATGCTTATCGCTCACTACATCAATTTTAGCTGCTGTTTTGGTGACATAAAAATTGCTTATGATTATAACTATATTATAGTCAAATGTTAAGTTGCAGTTGGCTACAAAATGTGTACCCCCCAGATTTTTGACCGTTGTTACGGCTATGATAAAAATTCTTTTCGACATTTCATTACATGATGTTATGCGACCTAACCGTCATTAGTGCATTAAATCGCATATTTCAGAATAATTGGGTGTTACTCACCAATGAACTAACAGTATTAAGCTCTGATTTTTTATATCTGGAATCGTCGCATTTCATTCAAGGCGATGACCAAAATCATTTGTCTCTGTGCCCTGATTATGCAATCTATCGAGTAACGCTTGTTTATCATTTTTGATAACAATATCGGAACAATTGTATCAGAACTTCGAAATATTGTGTAATCACAATGAACCCATAGCTGAAATACAGTTGTGGAGACAAAAGCCTAGAGTAGTTACTTAAACTACGTTTCATAGACTCTCTATTCCATTTAATTGCCTCTCTCGAGACAATGTAACATTTAGGTGCGATATGAGGTTTGCTTATCATTATCATTAAATATTAATAAACAAGTGGATCTTCATTAGACTAACCTTCAGACGCAAACCAGATATTATTTCCCTCCACCACTTTACAGCTCATTTTGTTTTTAAACTGTGAGCTACACGTACTCACTTCAAATGCATTTCCGACATTTCGCGCCAATATCCTGGACACTACTCGAACCTGTTCGCTTCCACGAGTAAATTAGCTTAAACTTTCTTGTAACATTTCCATTTTATTCTTTTGCGCCAAGTGGTATTGATTTAGTGGTCTGTCTACTCGAAATTAAAAATTTGAACCATTGTAAATCCGCTAACGTTGCAATGTTAATACATATTTTCGCGCAATATGACCTCATAACTGCATTCTCAGAAAATGATAACAACAATGTTGCGAATAATCTTTGCTGTGGTCATCATAGGTGCATAGTTATCATAGGTGCATATATGTAGAATGAGACAAGTACAACGTACCGTTCGCCAGACAAGTTTACAAGTTAGTTCCGTCTCTGGCGCATCAATGAAACTATATTCTTGGAAGTACGTCTAAAGCTTGCGGACATATGGATAGATTATGGCTATCGAAACAAAAGTGATTTTGCGCACAACGTTCTTCGAGATTTAAAAAAGGGTTATCGACAAACACTGATCATTCTGATCTTAAAATTCGATAACTTTTAGTGGCAATTGGTCATCAAGAGCATTGTTAATATTTCGACGCCACTTTTGAACCTATTGGTGCCGGAATTGTTAAATACTACTTCAGGTTAGTCCTCCTATCTTTTTTGTACAGGAAGATAAAGATTGAAATTAAGAAGGTGCCTTAATGCCAAATCCAGATTCAACTATTTTTTACTTCAGAGTGTTAGGAGGCGAGGATATGAGTCAAAATTTTGGGAATGACGAACAATTGGCAAGAACCTTTGATGCAGAATAAATGGGACAAACACATACATCCTTCCTCAGTTTCCACTATGATGCGTTTCACGAAACGTTATACTTGTACTACTGTGGACACAATGTCAGATCATGACAATCGAAATTAAAACGCTGTTGCTCAGAGTGACTTACGAGACATCCGAAACAGTTTGTCGAGAAAAACTATTCATTCTGATCTTGAAATTCGATAAATTGTGGTGATAACTTGTCATCCAATACGTTATCCCAACGACACTAGTTAACTTATTTGTGTCGAAATGGCTATTTGTTAAGTCAGGTAACTCGTACGACAAGAATCGAAGTAGATGGATAATGGATAAACCAATACATAATTTGAACTATTATAAGAAATTATTTAGAGAAGGTCATGTTTTGAGAATGGAGAATAATTGACACAAGTCACGCCAATTGTGCGGCATAATACGATTTCAACGCCATAAATTATAAGAGACATGCTTTACATGAATATAGTGTAATAACAGATATGTATAATGCTGAGAAATACGTTTGTCGTTACCGTTTTTCGTTACTTTGATAGCGCAGGTGCGGTTTTCGTTAGCGTTACTTTTGCACTAAAACTGCGCTTGCGTTACCGTTACTCGTTACTTTTGAAACCGCTTGCGTTACTTCTGCATGCGTGTAGCGTTTTCGTTACCGTTATTCGTTATTTTATACCCTAATACATGTATAAAATATTCTCTATATTGAACAAGATCAAAACAGCACATGCTAGAAATTGTACTAAAACGAATATTTAATTATAAATTGTAATATGATTATGGCTTATTTTCTCATTTTAAGTCGATTATTTATGAATTTGTGTTCTTGGGCTTACAAAATAACGCTTCCTTTCTCATTACTCGTTACTTTGTTCATGGGATTGCGTTACCGTTTTTCGTTACTTTAATTTCTACATCCCGTTTTTCGTTTCCGTTTTCGTTAGTAACGGTAACGCTAACGAAAACGACAAATTTTGTAACGCCGTTATACAGCTCTGTGTAATAAAAGATGATAGTTAAGCTGGCATTGGAAGTGTGTTCCAGTCTGGAACTTCCAGAATAAGTCGTACTAATCCGTAATAATAATAATCAAAATTTATTTGTCCGACTAAAAATGTTTAACTGACACTGACAAATATGCAACCTTATTCATGACAAGCTCCCTACAAGCCCTCACAAAATATAAATTTGTCACGCTTTTTAAATTAGATTTTCAAAACCGGTGTTTAGTAAACTACTTAGTTTTAGGATCAAAAATTACATATATGCACAGTTAATTTTAACACTAGTTCCTCCACAATTCTCACCTGATGACATAATTATCACTTGATGGGGCCATTTTCACATTTATGTTGTTAATGTTACTCAACTGACACCATTTGGCTCCCATTAAATAATGCACTATCCGTGCCTGCTGAAGGTTACGGAGACATGGAAATATGCCAGCTGTCCTTAAAAATCGAACACATTGTGTACAATATTACCTAACCGTAAACTACTTCCCGGAAAATTGTCTGCATCAGCAGACAAGAATCTGCTTTTTTGGTTTTTATATTATGGGGCACGATAAGCACAGAATATGCTATTGATCGAAAGGAAAATAATTCATTTGAACAGTGCTCTTTAGTTGACTCAAAGGAGCTAAGCGAACATTAAAAAATAGCGAAGGCCCACATAACAAAAATCTGACTAAAGGCCGTGGTGGACGCAATATCAGGTTGTGATGAGCTTAACTAAAATATTCTCGATTTTCACAAGTGCCCATTGCGCTAATCTTGAAATCCAATAAATTTGTTCTGCAACAGATTAACTTATAGAGGTACTATTCGTGTAATCAGCAAGCTCAAAAATTCGTCAAAAGTTTTTGGAAACTGAAAAATTGGTGCCAGGTAACAAATAATACGCTATTTCTAATTTAATGGTACCAATTTCCCAGTCTCAACCCTCATTTTCCATAAATTTGTTGTACAGCACGTGAACATATATACTTTGGTAACATTTCGGCGCCACCAGTAAAGACACTAGTTCCGCGAAAGTTATATGAAGCTTCAGGTTGAACTCGTCCGACTTGATTAAGTAGGCGATGTGTTTGAAATTTAGAATCGACTAATGCAGAGCAGAAAAGTTGTTATACATTGACATACAATTAATTTTGATGTGGGATTGTTGATACGGCAATGTTGACCTGGTGGATAAATGGAAGTGGAAGGAAACTGTTTTCCAATTCTATGTAGTTTTATTAACCTTAGTCCAATTGGTCCAAAGTCATGAGCCAACATGCAGTATGCTTAAGCTAAGCGTCCAATATGGTTCATCGGTGTGGATTCGGTTTCAATTCGATTTTTTTCAACGAAAATTGGCAAAATTTGAAAACCGAAGAGAAGTACTACTTAGATTTTTTCATGCTTATTCCAACGCAAGAACGTTTGGGCCGCTACCTATAGTAGTTTTTGTTGTAGAGTGGATCTGCCGTGGCCACTTTTTCAAACATTGTGACCCGCTTTGCCCGTAAATGAGGGGTCAGAGGTAAAACCAAACAACCTATGAGTTTGAGAGTATATGTTATTCCGGTGGAAACCACTTTATTAACTACCGGAAGCATGAAATGCTTGAAAGGTAGTTATAGCGATTGATCTGTTTGTCTGTCTGTCTGTCTGTCCGTCTGTCTGTCTGTCTGTCTGTCTGTCTGTCTGTCTGTCCGTCAACACTCTAGCGTCCCTCCACGTTGAGCGATTTGGCTCAAATTTGGCATAGAGGTACCTTGGCCCAAGGACACGATCCCTATTGATTTTCAGCCATGTACCTCATCATTGGCCGGAAGTAGGGACATCGACGTCTTTGAGGTGGTGGAGGTCAAAAAATCATCAAAAAAGTTAATTGTAGAAATGAATAAAGGAGTTCAAGACGATCATTTTTGCCAATCACAATGGGTCAAATCACCCGCTTGTCGTCAGGTTGGAGCCTGGAAGGGGGAGGGGTCTCCGGCCTCAAAAAAATTTTTGTTGTGTAAATTCAATGGGAAGTTCAATTTGAGCTTACAAAACATATTGAAATTGGTCAAATGCGTATTTTGGTTGTGAATTGGGCATACATCGCACTTCCGGTAGTTATGTATTAAAGGTTTACACCTTACTAGTTTTGTCATAGTTGGTCCAATTTGGTTGAAACTTTACAGGATCATGCCTTCGATGTTCCTACTCGGTGTTCCGTTGAGAAATCGGCACATTTGTTAAATTAAATAACTACAAGATGGATATTTGAATAGTGTGTGAAACTGGTGATGTTAAGAAATTTGCATCAATGTAGTATATAAAGGTTTTCCGTGACATGTTTTAAAAATATGAAGATTTCCCAACGGAACACCGAGTAGGAACATCGAAGGCATGATCCTTGGAAAGTTTCAACCAAATTGGACCAACTATGACAAAATAAAGTGGTTTCCACCGGAATGTCATGTATTCTCAACTTACCCCGATGACTATTTTTTTCAAAACGTAACCATTGGTCTACAAGACTCAGTTTTTGCCGGAGATTTCAAATATATAATCAATTTTTCGTTTTTAAAAAGTCGCTTCTTTGACTTACAGGTAGGTTATGGAATTACTCATTATATTTTCCAAAGATTGCTTAGGTGGTGGCAAGGTTTGTTACAGATTGTACAAATTATTATTTTTAAATTTAAATGCTGGCCAAGTCAACGACTATATCAAGTAGATTTGACGGCACTCCGTTCGCATATTATCGATGAAAATTAGCGCTTATACTGATTGTGAAAAATATTGTTGATTAGAAGTATGAATGTCTGGAGAAGTATCACAATACGATGCTTTGGTTTGACGTCGTTAATGTACCACAACAACAGCTGAGGTGTATAGAAGAAAGTAATTTTTAAATATGGACAGTCCCTAAAAATATAATTGCGAACACTCTTGCGTCGATATCTCAGAAGGTGCTGCAGATATCTCAACGCTGTTTTTTGCATTCAATGCTGCTATGATAGTATGTTCATAGTATCTGGTGATATCACCAATTCACTAAAAGTTAAGAAAACTTTTAAACAAAAAGTGCAAAAATCTGATAAAACATCTTTTACTGGAACACGAATACGTCAACTGTTGGACAGGGCATGTTGAACTACGCATATTAGAAATACAGTAACTTGTGAAAAATTTTAAGTTTCTACCCGAGACCGTTTATAAGATATTACATGGAAGACTACGTCAGTACCGTTCTTTGGTTCATAGCCCACGTAAGCATCAGGGTAGAGCAGTGGGAGTGAAACTTATCATATGGTAGTTTCTCATCATACCCTACCATAATATTCACATTTCCCAAGAATTCACAACCTTCGTGTCAAAGGTGGCAATCCAGCAGAAAATGTTGCTCAATGCATTCAAAAAGCCCTCCCGAGATATATGTATCCTCGAAATATCCGCAGAGCCTTTTTTCGTTGCTTAAAAACAAAAGTTGGTTGTATTACTTGTATACGACAGTCCAAGCCGATGTGGACATTAATCATTCGTATCCTGCATCTCTTTGCATATTATCTGTAACGGGTCATCATTGATGATGCTAACACTTTGACGCCACTAATTAAGATATTAACGTCTATAAATTTAATCATAAAGGCAGGTGATCCTGTTCCCGCTCATGTAATAGTAGTTCAGTCTGAAAGTGTTGGAATAAGAAAGCTTGAGTATGCGCAATTATCAATTTGTACTTTCTGCAGGGTTTAATTTACGGAAACCTAAGACGCAATCATAATTGCAATTGCAATTGAGATACTAAAACGTACATTTCGTTCGAACTTCTAATTGTACGAAATTAAACCTACATTGGTGTTCGACATTACAAGCACCTTAGTTAAATTCTCACTTGTAGGATGAATCCGTAAGAGCACGGAATGCTAGGATGCTAATCTACTTTATCAAATATCCCTTGCACACCAATATGATTATCTCCATGAATTTTTGTTATCATTTTTAACATTAAACCAGGTTCAAAACGTAATAAAGGATTGACCAATCTGATGAAACAAATTTCGTAAATCGCGTCACGAATTTTAAAGACAACGCGGAAAACTAGCAACATCAATTCGCTTAATTTAGTTTGACTGTTTTCTTTGTTTGCTTTGTTGCTTTGTATTTAATTTACAACTGCAAAGCCCTCGCCAATTTCAATAATTTATCTTTAAAGCCGGCTAACATACCCAATCAATTCGAGTAACAATGTGAATCTAAAATCAAAATTTCGATTCAAATTGACGAACGTATTATTTTTGTCACGTTACATGATTCCATCGTCACGTTACAACTTTTGGAAACAATGATTGGAAGTACAAAAATCATCCTGTTAATCTCAATGTAAAATAATTCAGGACTTAATCATTTCTGCATTGTGATTTTAATGTGATTTGCCTCAACTTCTAAAAAATTTCCAACAAGATTTATACAAGCGCATTTGGATTTGTATAAGACATTATAATTTCAAAATTGCCTCGTTCTTTCTATACCTGTATCAAATTTGTTACCTAAATCATTCATCATAGTCAGTTTGAGATTCTCTGAGACTGTAGCGAATAACTTGCAAATATGTACCTTAAGAATTGAACGTCACAAATCATTATTCCAAGCTCGTAACGATTAACTTCGAGAACAGGTAGTAGACTAGTGGGATAGGCAAAGTAGAAGGTGATATCAATAAATAGGTTGAAGTTATGATGTATATATTCTCGGACATAAAATTCATATAAAATGAACACATAAAATTCAGCTCATTATTTTCGCAATGGCGTACTTTCACGTTAAAATGAAATTTAGACCCAGCTTAGTTTTTTCCAAATCATGCCGCACTACGCGAGCGAGCAAATAAATTTGCTAATGTACCTAAGTAGATTCTCTATCGGTTTTTACCCACATGCGGAGTTGTTTTACCCAAATCTTCTGGAAGAAAATGTTTGCGTGTGACGTATATTAAAACCTGTTTAGTATATCGACTCTTGCGATGAAAAATCACGGTTGTAAATACATCATGGAATCTGTAAGGTCTTTCAATGTGCACATGTAACACTTAAAGTGTGTTCATTTGATATTGAGTTAAATCACCAGAAGGTAATTACTTCAGGAGGTAATTGAAAGTGCAAGGTGATGATTTTATGTAAGGAATCAAATTGAAATCATTTTCGTTATCCTATAAACCATATCGTGTTAATTACTTTACATGCAAATAAAACAATACCACTTCTAATTTTACTGGTATATGTTATTACAAACAGTTACACTGCGCTTCAGATGAACAAGGTAGATTTACGGGCGGCTTAACATATATTCTGTTCCAATTTCTATTTTTAAGTCCAGGGAGAGAGGATATTGTTCAATTGTCTTGTTAATGGGATACGCTTTAATATGAGATGTCACGTTGTCAGCAAATGATACAAAAAACGAATGTTGTGTATGGCATTAACTGTAGCGGTGTATTTACAGGTGAGGTTAGGGTATGAGCACGCAATGTCAGGTTATGACAATCGAATCTAAAATGTTGCGCAGAACGTCTTTCCAGATTATCACAACAATTTATAGAGTAAACTAATCATTCTGATCTTCAAACTAGATAAATTTTAGCGGTAACTTGTAAAGAAAAAGTATATTTTAACTACTTCAACGCCGCTAGGTAACATAATGATGCAAGAAGTTTTGCATCCAACGTCAGATTGTCGGGACTATGGTCGGTTAGATGAAGTTACAGATTGAAGATGTAGGTAAAGTTAAAGACTCTTGATTACAAATCTTCATCAATTATTGTCAAATCTTGATTCAATTAATTTTAATTTGAGATTGTTCCAAAGGCAGTAAATGTGGAGCATTCAAGGAAATAGCATTTAATGCAATCAGTGGTATTGGATAAAGAGCGGACGTTTGCACCAAATCGGACTTTGCTCAATCGTACAGCCGTCACCAATACCATCAAATCGTGTTGGTTGCGATGGCTCAAAGAAAATATTAAATTTATAATTTCAACTATTATGTTGAGTTGCGGGTATGGGTCAATCCCTTGAAAATGGCAAATAATGGACAGCTACGTTGATGTTTCTGCGTCCAGACATTGAATACAACATATGACTCATTTAGAAACGATTTAATATGTTTGAATGAAGTATGTTAAAAACGACTTGATGGAAGTTGTCGAAACGATGTTTTATTATTGTTAGTTATGTACATACATACAAACGACATTAGTTATGTACATACCACCCGCTCATGACTGACCGTGTCTGAAATTTTATTTAACAAATCTGCCCCCGCTTATGGAATGTTACATTTTTAATCCTTATCTGTCGCCAACAAGTCATGATTAATGTACTTCCCATTCATTTTAAAGTGCCAAATATGCAATATTTGCAATAATACTAGATCCAGAATTAAAAATGTTTAAAACAAAATGTATAACACAAGATGCCTTTGATTTGTGAGCAGATTCTTTAAGCCAATTGTAAACAAAATGAAAGAACCAAATTAATGCTATTACGTTTAAAAGTAACTGGGATAATATTAACATTTCATCGTAGGCCAGTAATTTTTGAGAGTTCAATATTTTGGTATTACGTGAGGTAATTCGACTCTTAATCCGGTCGGGGAAAGTAGAAGTATTATAATTGATGGGTATAGTGCACCATTATATATTTGTATATAATGCAACTACAAATTTGCAAACTCGTATTTAAATCTATTCAGCGCAGGATAAGATTAATATGTTGAAGAATGGGCAGCTAAATTCAGTTTCATAGTACAATTAATTAGCAGGAATTAAACCTATTGAAATTGAACTGAAATGACCTACTCCAAAAATTATTTTTCATCTGTTTACTTATAAACAGAAAGGCGTCCGTGTTAACTACTTCCGGATAGGAAAAATAAATATATACATTTTGAGCAATTGCTCCACATCGCGTCGGAGGGATGTATCAATATTAGCATCAATCTTTAAAGTTTTCACAGAATACTCAGCCTACATATAAAAACTATAGTTTATAACGAATACGCAGAGACAAATAGTTTCGGATATATATGATTAAGTTTAGCGTCTAATATAGTTCATCGATGTGGATGAAAAATTTCAATCGAAGAAGGTTCCTAAGAATTTTACCTCAGTGAAGCATTAGTTTTGAAAATGATTGTTTATACACCCGCCATCCAAATGGTGACCAAAATTCCTGACCGTTTTGAAAAATGGATCATATATCACTGTTTAATGCATAAGGTGAAAATGTATTCATCCTATCTTGAAGCGCAACTCCTGAAGTACCGGAATCCATGCTCACGTATTGAAACAATCATTACGGGAAATCATAGAGTACCGTTGCTTTAGAGGTAACGAAAATTTGGAGGGCCAAAAGGTGACCATTTGTTGCTGTTGCTTACTTTCATTGCACCTCATTCCACCGTCTGCGAATATTTCCTTGTCGAATCAATACAAAAATATCTCAGTGCTATTAAGTGAATGTTTTAAACTCACTTTGGTTTGAGTTCACTGCAAAATGGCTCGCGGGAAGCCCATCAGTTTTGTGGACCGGAAACTGATAATAAATTTGTACCAAAAAGGTGTCAAAGTGTCAAAAATTGTTCAAAAGTCAAGTGTAAAGCGATCAACTGTTCGTCATGTCATCGCCCGTTTCAAAATCGCTGGAATGTCGTCCCTCGCTCCAACAACTGGTCGCCCGCGATGCACCCGGCCCCGTACAGACAGGAAGATTATTAGCACCGCGTTGCAAAATCGTAGGATAACCCTCCAAGAACTTGGCCGATCCATCAGGGAAAGCACGGGGCAGCCGGTTTCAGATACCACCATTAAGCGGAGACTCCATGAAGCCAAATTATACGGTCGAGCTGCCAGGATGAAGCCATGGCTCAGTGCGAAGCATCGGAGTACTAGGCTCGCTTGGTGTCGTGAAAGGCTTAATTGGACCAGCTCGCAGTGGAGTAAAGTCCTCTGGTCTGATGAGTCGAAGTTCTGCCTATTCGGGAGCAAAGGCTGTCAACGGGTCTGGAGAAGGTCTGGAGAAGCCCTGAAGCCAGAATGTGTACAAGCGACCGTTAAGCATGGCGGAGGTAAGTGATACTCCCACGACATCCTCAGAGGTCTGTGTCCAACCTATGCGTTATGTCATTCGTCCGTATGTATTTCTCAGGTTCCGTGATGGTTTGGGGATCTTTTGCTGCGAGTGGGGTAGGAAACATCCAGCACATTCCCACCACCATGACCAAGGAGATTTATGTCTCTATTCTCGAGAACAATTTGAAACCGTCTGCAAGAAAGGTGGGACTGACACGCAATTTCCTGTTCCAGCAGGACAATGACCCAAAGCACACTGCCAAGTTGACCAAGAAGTGGTTCATTGATAACCGAATCAAACTCATGGACTGGCCGGCACAATCTCCCGACTTGAACCCAATCGAAAATTTATGGGGTGAGCTGGAACGGAGGCTCAGAAGACGGGAAAGACAACCGAAGAACGCCACCGAGCTGATTGAATTCCTAACAAAGGAATGGGAGGCGATTGGTCGCGATACTACTAAAAAGCTTGTAGAGTCTATGCCCAATCGCGTTAGAGCCGTAATTGCTGCCTCCGGAGGCCATACACGCTATTAAATATTTTTAAATGTTCTGTTTCCTGAAAATGGTCACCTTTTGGACCACCCTATTTTCGATTTTATAAAATTAAGTGTTTTTAAACGCTTTCGTCAAACAAATTAAATATATGTTTGTGTCGCTGTTTAATAGCCTAAGAGTTGCTCTTTTATTTGCGCACTTTGGTTTTGAAATCAATGTTACCGTTACTAATTCTTGAGTCATTTTTCAAAACGGTCAGGAATTTTGGTCACCATTTGGATGGCGGGTGTATGTCATGCGTGCTGTAACTTAATTAAATGATGAACGCTATGGAGGCAATTAATTAACTTTGCACCGACAATAGATGATGCTCAGTAATGGACTAGGTTTCGCACCGTCAATTGAAGGGCGGATCCCCTCCAGGAGCTCGAAGACCTCCTCCAGGAGCCCGGAGCTTTAATGCCCCCACAGGAGCTTGAATACCTCCCCCAGGAGCTCGTTTCCAGGAGCTCCCTTCTAGGAGCTTATTTTTTAGGAGCTCCCCTCTAGGAGTTCGTTTCTAGGAGCTCCCTTCGGGAAGCTTTTTCACAGCAGCTCCCTTCTGGGAGCTGCTTCTAGGAGTTCATCCCTAGGAGCTTTATCTAGGAGATATTGTTTTATCATAATCAGCATCATGTCTGTATGTAATGGACGTAACATTTCGAAAAAAGTCCACAAAATTTCAAAATTTTTGTTTCTCAAAAATGCTCAAAAAGTTATTGCAGGTAGACATGTAGTTCCAGGCGATAGATACAAAGAGCCTCAAAGAGGGGGGTCTTTGCTTATCTTTTTGAAAATTGGATGTATGGTACCCAAACCAAATTTTTTTCTGTGAATAGCGACCGAAGGGAGCAGGTTCGGTTGTTTAGGTTGTTCAGGTTAGGCTGGGTTGTTTAGGTTAGGTTGGTTAGGTTAGGTTGGTTAGGTTGGGTTGTTTAGGTTAGGTTGGTTAGGTTGCGGTCATATTGAGTTACCATTATTGTTGGTTGTCATACATCCAACTTTCAAAAAAGCAAAGACTCCCCCCTTTGCTTCTGCTGTCGCATTACACTACATGCTAATCATGATTTCCAGTCGATTTAGACAGTTATTTTTTGTGAACAAAAATATTTCCGCGACCCATTAACCCGAGTCTAACCCAAATCTCGCGTATGAAATAAGAAAACCGTTCGACAAGTATGTATAGGTCTTCTGTGCATTACAATATTAAAACATTTTCTTTTGTGCTTCAAAATTCACAAGAGAATGGGGTCATAAATTAAGCTCCTGGATGAGGTGTTCAAGCTCCGGCCTCCTGGAGGGAAGCCCCTAGGAAAAAGCTCTTATAGGGGTGCAACTTGGAGCGAGCTCCTGGGGGAGGTCTCCAAGCTCTAGGCTCCTGAAGGGGAGCTCCGAAAAATAAAGCTCCTGGAGGGGCACCCGGGCTCCGAGCTCCTGTGGAAGGTCTTCGAGCTCCTGTGGGGTGGGTGCCCAATTGAAGCCAATGAATGGTTGGCTATTATATTTTATGACTGAACAAAGGAGCTCTTAAATAATTTTTGCTATAGGTCAACGGCAACAAATCTTAATGAAATGAATTTATTCTCATCAACTAACACACCCAGACAATAGACTCTATTTACATATTCGGAGCGCATTTTTGAAATTGAGTGTTGAATATTTTTTCCCTAAACTACATAATTGTTCCAATGGATTTGTAAAATGTCAGCATGTTTTCATATAATGACATACTTGAGCCATTCATTATATTGTAAATTCCTGGTTCCAAAACAAGATTATATTCGCAGTATTAAAACCAAGACACGAATTACATATGGACGATTTATCTGATTTAAGAATTTGAGTCACATTTTCACCTTCGTATATACACGACGTCAACGTTCGACAAGGAGATTTATGAAGAATAAGGAGAAAATATTAATATACGCATACCAGAAACCAGTTTTGAAACCTAGAAAATATCTTCGCAGCAACGGGTCCAATAGTATTGGCAATGACGCATCATTTTGAACGCAATAACTCAGATAGAATCGAAGAGCCTAACCAGTTAGACCAATCTGTCAATGTATTTCCGTCTTCGTTTGTTACATCTGACAATAACGGCGTCTTGGTTAACCAATTCAAACCTTAAAAGCTTACATTTTTACCCTCGTGTCAAATAAAAAGGTGTCGATACGTCAAGTGAGGAAATGCATTTGAATTTTAGTAATTCTCCTGACTAAATAATGGTAAGCAAAGTATGGCATTCCAAAATCTATGAACTGAAAAATATAGGCCATCATTTTTAATGCGGTTGGACATTTATATAATGGAGGAGAAATGTATTTATATTCCAGTTTGCCATCAAGGTAAAGTAATTGTGCGTAATTTATTCCATTTGCATACGATTGTATCATCTCGAAAGCTCACTATATAATCGAATCAAATACACATTATAAATATCTTTAGCGCACTTTATCTGTTCCTCGTCTCCAGAGAAAATATTATCAAACATAAAACATTACAACTGGGTAGAACATTGATTTTATTTTCAACTGAATTTCATTGCCTTTTTTAGATATTCGCAGAATTAGAATGAACCGATAAACCTCGAATTTATAAAATTCTTAACCGCAAGCAAGTACGAAGACTAGATCTGGTAATGCGAATAAGAGTAATTCCCGTGGATATTTGAAATATGGCGCGAAAACCAGCAAGAGTAAATGAATATAAACTGACTACTTTGGCATATTCTATATCTTTACGGTTACAAAGATTTGACAATGACGTGTCAACTTTTATAATAGTACTAGATACATGTCATATACAGCCCAACTGGACGCCTGCAGTCGGTCTTAAAAAGTTACGCGTTTAATGTTTTCTCCACGTTCAGCTACATGCTTGAACATTATTGATCTGTGTATTATTCCGTGCTCTATCAATTGACGTTTCAGAAGCACAGTCCAGTTACCTTCGGTTTGTTTTGATTTAGCTTAAATACAAGGATGTGAATAGGACAGTTTTACACGATTTATTTGTGATTCAAATATCCAACACAGATTTATTTACATATTGAAATATTATCTGTTTTTATTTCCCCCATTTGAACTTAAAAATAAAATACGTTATCAGATTTTATTTTCAATTTTCATCAAATATTCGTGACACAATGTAGTTTCAACGCCACAAATTATTGTTTCGTGCTATGTGAATATTGAATTGACCATAGATACGTAATCCACCAGAGCGACCGTTTCATAATTGTTGTCTTGGCCCCATACCAGTTGGTTATTCTTCTCGTCGTGTGGTGGCTCGGAACTGTTAGAAAATTGGAGCTGGAGGGGCCGAGTGGTGTTTACACTGGTTGAGAGGACCATCCCTTGATATTTTCCATGTTCTACTTCGATTGATTTTAATGTGCACTAGATTTTATCACTTTCTGAACTGTAAACTAGAATTATATTGGGGGTGGCGCCCTCATTTCGCTGACGAGGACATATCTAAATGGAGGGTTATGGTATTATGGTTTTACATATCCCACCAAGCGACTACTTTTTACGTAATGCATTCAACCATTCGAGCAATGTTTTGAAGTACAACAACAAATCAACCTGTTAATCACAATGTGGAATAATTCACTACTTAACAGTCATGCGATTTTAATCTGTGATTGGTTTCAACTTTTTAACAATTTAAAGCAAGATTAATTCATCCGTCCGATGTACGGTTTCCATATCAAAATTGGATTTTGATAAGCTATCATAAACATTTCAACGTTCCTTATAAAAATCTTGTCAACATTTTTATAAGACTTCTGGAATTTCAGCATATCTAAGAAATAATTAAAGCATATAGTTCAATAGTAGGATAATGTAGATAGGTCAGCAATGGCGGAAGAAAGAGTTACCAATAAAACGTTATGGGCACTTTGACAATGTCGGATTCCAATCATAGAATATTGCAACCACCTTCCTAAGAATGAAATAATGCTAATTGTAAGTAAGTGAATTAAGGAGTCACATCACCAGTTTTCAATCATATTTCTTTTAACAAAGAGTGCAATCATTTTTTTATCACAATGGAATGGTATTTACCAAAAATATATATTTCTTTGAAAATATTCAAACTGTTTAAACGGCATAAAAACCCTATGTGGCGCCAATTAAAATTTAATTACTAAACCCTTTTTTGATCACTATTAGTTTCCTCTCGGCAACAACAGTAGAAATTATGTAGAAATGATATGCATTGCCAGCTAATTTTTTCATCATGCTTCATTACTCGAGCCAGCACCTAAATTTGATAATTGACCTCATTAGGTTCTGTATTCCACACGTGGGGTTCTCTAAGCCATATCTTCAGGAATGAAGAAAATATTTACACGGGACTTAAGCATAAAACTTTTTTATTTTATCTAATCTAGGCAAAATAAAAAATGGCGAATTTAAATACTATAACGAATCTGTGAGGTCTTGAGATTGTTGCAAGCACGTTTAGTTAACTTTGCACAAATTTTTGCTAAAATATCAGATCAATAAACTAACTTGTTCATTTATCTCGCACCGCTGCGTCAAACAATTAATCTGTCGAAAATAACACGACTCCGCTGTGCCATTATTTCAACATAGTTGCCAATATTACTCAATTGAATTCACTTTAAAACAAATATTGTAGCCAATCGTTGTGTGCCAATTTATAAAATTTCAATTACCCCATATGTGACCTTTGCAGCACCATCTCATGCAATGTACAAAGAATTACATGGTAGGGATTGACGTCTGTTTCGCACTAAAATATCTAAAAACATCTCTACAGCATTAGCAGGCTAGTTTGAGCTGTACGATTAATTGGTAATTTGGCAGGACAAACAGTGAAATTTGTATACAGTTTGTTCTATGCATTCCTTAATTATATACGTCGAACTTTCACGCGTTGGACATAAGGGTCACAAAACACAATTTCCAGGCTGATGAGTAATGTTCCAGAATAGATTACGGGATGTCCAAATAGCGTTATAGAGAGTGTTTTGCGTTTGAAAATAAATATTGTGTTGAATTTTCGACAAATGTGAAGTTAATAGATTTTCAATGCATTATACAAAAACTCGAAATGAATTGTCAGACAAAAATTGTTTCAAATCGAAAAAGTTAAAATTTGGACCTGATAATTAACAAAAGTTATAAAATTATGACAGTTTTTGAATAACAGTTAATTTTGTAGACATTCGCAGAGAGATACGCTAAAACTCTTTACCGAATCGGAATCGCCGTCTCTCTTTACATTGGATACTGCACTCAGATCCTGCGTACCTGAGTATGGTTTTTGTAATTAAGTTTCAAAATAATTATTCCAAAGTAAGTTTATTGGCACTTCAAGGCATATGTATGCAGTTTGCATTAGTTAAATGGAATAGTGGGTGGATGTGAGAATATTGGTATAGTAAGCCCAAACTAAGTGCAACGGTAGTTTCGATCCTGCTGGTTTCAAGTAGTAGTATCTCCCCACGCCGAAATTTCATTTGATCACTTTTGTTCAGATGGAGAGCAACCGCATACGGGAGTCCGGTCGTGTCGGACGGAAGTTAAAGGTTGCACCTGGAAAGAGCTTGGATCACAACAATACCATCAGATTAATTTGATTTGTACATGTCCGAATGACAATGGGAACTGACTAGGTACACTTTTGAAGTGTAAGTCGAGTTCAGCAAAACAAAGTATCGATTTTAAGCCAACTTGATGCGGAGAATCCGAATATGTATTTTATTTGCTGTGAAACTGATGTATGAAAGTAGCGCTTGAAAATATGTAGTATTAAAAGTATGATTGTAGTTAAATTATGTATTGGATAATACCATATTTTATGCATAGATTTCGAATATGAAATCCTATTTGACATAAAGTGCTTACTTTAAAAGTTAGCGCCTCTAACTCCTAAAGTGTTTACTATGGACAAAAATACTCATGATGTTTGGATTCTACGCATCCGATTTGCTTAAACGGATATATTATAGCTCAAAAATACACATTTCAAATTCTAATGTACAGACGGACAGACTGATGTCTTGACTCAAAAGTGAGTTTTACACCAAACGGACTTCATATTCGGATTCTACGTCAAACGTTGCCCTAAATTCAATATTTGATTTTCGTCAACTCGACTTACACTTCAAAAGCGCATCTAGTGAGTTTGGAGCTCCATAGCAACCAAACTAGCGGCGATTCCTGGGATGGGAAGTCGTTAATACTTTCAGGTTTTAGTTATTCTAATCTTATCCTTTGACAAGGAATGTTTATTTGAGGGACCAATATTTTTTAAGTTAAGTTTTTGCAAACATAATGGCTTGTGTTTACTGAACTTTATATTAATGCAACTAGCTTTGAAAACCTCGCCAATTACGGCGCCGTTTCAAGTAATGAACAACAAGTCCTAAATTTGCCTTTGAATTATGACAACGGAGTTGCCAGAGTTACTCACTGGACTCGTTATATAGCAATAGAAATTCCAAGAACCTCCAAACATGTTTATAGAAAGTCAACGTTCAACGCCACAAGTTACAATTCCAGTTATGTTGGTTTTTAGAAACGTAAAGGTTGGATGGTTGTTCAGTAGGGGCATTTAAATATGTTGTCTTTTTATGAGCTACAAATAATTTCAGTCGAATAACATTGCGATTACGAGTTATGGTATCAACATTTTGATAATATTGAGATGCTGGAATATGTGGCCATTCAAATTAATTCAAGTTTAGGGGGTGGTCTCCAGAAAGCTGACAAAGAATCGTGGACACGCTTTTGAGTCCATAATTTCACAATTTTGAAATTGGTATTCATAAACGTTTAGGATCCATTGCAACCATTACGTTATTCACCTTGGCCCAATTGACATCTGCCATTATGACTTTATTGCTAGATGTATTGTGTGACCGGATTTAGTAACAGTAGACAAGTAACATGCTAATGTATGATATCATATAAATAATTTATGACGACAATTTAATTCTTTAACGCAATTAACGTTATGTGGACCGAAATTGGTAATGTACGTGAAATAAAATTAAATTCTGGACATGAAAATCATCACTATTTTTTATCAACTGCGTGCAGACCACAGCACAGCAGTTTATTCTGTAACGTCTTCGAATTTTAAACTAGTCAATCATGACACTGTTCGACGTCACAAAACATTACTTTGGCAGCTAGAATGTAAATTGGTAAGCAAATGCGTCAATTCTCCAATGGTAGATTTATTGATGTAATCCAATTGGCAACGGGTTTGTTCACAAGTATCGTTGAAAACAGTTTTGTAATACTAAATAAGATCTCGTAGTAATTACATACATTACAGGGAAGAAATGCACTTGATTTTAGGTCGAGAATAAAACAAGCTCACTCTGAACGTGTTCCCTGAATAGACTTAGTTTCGGCCGATTTAAAAATTAAACGTGGTCAGACTATACCTATCGTTAGTTTAATTCAAATGTTTGGAAAATGAAAATGACGACGCCTTGGCCAACCAACATATTGGAATAACCAATAGAAAATATTCATTTTTCTCGGAATATAACAGTATTAAAAGCTCAGCCTAGAGGGATTCATAAAAGAAGATTCGCTAGATGATCTAGTTTAATCAACTTTTGTAGACCAGAGTCTAGCCAGGGATATGAAAATACATTTAATCCTTTTTATTCTAGAGTGTAAACGTTCAGAGACGACACCTGTCGGCAAATTACGAAACTTTGTCATCAAGATAATGCATATGTCTGCTTCCGGTCACTATATAGTGATGATTTTATTTATTTACATAAAAGTGCATACGAGCTGTGAGGAACATGAAACAGCATCAAACCACTTGCAACAACATGTAGATGATCCATTCGGGTAACATAGTAAATAATTCAATTAAATATTATGATTCAAGTTCACCAAACATTTCCTGATGCCATACTACCTGAATCATTCCGATGATTGTCATAAATTAATTCATTTAATATTTAAGTATCAACTTCCGCATATTAAGTATCACACCTGTCTGATTTAAAACATGATTTAATCTGCCATTGCAGGTAAGTAAAATAAAAGATATTTTATGATTGCTTCTGGTTCGATTGCCCTATGTTGTGTTTTATTGACAAGTAGACTCACAGTCTTGTCCATTCGATTTTTGAATAAGACTGTTACTTTTATATGTATTTTTACGCGCTGATTTCGAATTCGGCAACCATTTTCCCAAACAAGTACTTGCAAGACCGATATGGCACCTAAATAAGCACTTATTAGTGCAGATATGCCTACGGAGGTCCTATCAAATAAATTAGAAACAACGGAAATATTTGTTAAAGTGTGAATATTTCTTCGCCACAGTATTGTTTACAGATGTAGTAGTCTCAAAGCGTAAAACACCGCACTTCCAAAATGAAACCTCAAGCTTGTGGTAAATGGTAATACTGACCCTATAGTGAAGGGAAATACCACGCCTATTGTTAAGGGATATATCACGCCTATAGTAAAGGGTAATACTAAAAGGTCAATTCTCCAACGTTGATTTAAGCTTACCCATGTGCCCTAAAGGCTTTAAAATTACTTTTTGGGGATTATGGTTGCCGAATTCGGACTCAGTGCGTAAAAATACATATAAATGTAGCAGTCTTATTCAAAAATCGAATGGACAAGACTGTGAGTCTACTTGTGAGTCGCTACTGTACTTTAATTACACATGAATTGCAACACTTGCATGATCACGCTGCAACTTTGGACCAATATTCTGAAGCACAAAACGAAACGGATCAGTTAATCGATATGTAGAATAATTCATTACTCATTCCTTTTTTGGCATGGTGAGTTTTAAATGTGTTTCATTACAACTTCTTAACAACTTCTAACAAAGAGTAATGGAGCGCAAATCAGATCATTGTAATTTTAAAATTTCTTCTTTCTTCTCAAGCCTTCCTTGAATTTGTAGCCAAGTTTCATTCGTCATAAACAACTTGAGATTATATTAAACTTTTGTAAATGCCATGCACAGAATATACTGTTAGCACCTAAACGCCACTAATCTTTTTTTCAAGCTAGTCGAATTTAAATGTGGACATAGGTGTTTAATTTAGGTTGTTTTTAGGTTCTGGTACCAATATGCCCCTAATACATATTAAATACTATTAGATTTGAAGGTAAATACTCGGACGCAGCCTACCGCTTCAGCTAATTCACTAATGGAAAATCAGTTTGTATGTTTGTACTTCGGTGAAAAATCAATTTGTATTCAACAAACCAAATAACCAATCTTTTGGAGTAAATGATTTTATTAAATACATATGTCTTGAATTAAATGAAAGTAACTCAGCATTATCATTGTCACATTTTTGTCAATATTTTTAAGCTGTGATCGCCTTTCTCTGTAATGATCTTTCATTGATGAACAGTAAATTAAAATACTCTATTCCAAAATTAATAAATTACTATTTGATTCGCACAACTGGAAAACTTGATACTGAATTGATCAATTAAAGTGAGCAATAACCGATAAAAAATATATTGTAAGCATTTCAACGCCATCAGATGATACATTCATGTTGGGAAGAATTTTAAAATTTCATATATGAACAAGTTTTCCGAGTTGAAGAGTCGGTTAACAGTCAACATTCAAAGTTAAAAACTACAAAATTGTTTCGACATTTATCATTTTCTGTAAGTATCTCAACAAAGCAAAGCTAATATAAGCCATAAAGCGGAAAAGTTCGATTCATGATTAACTGGTGTTTTGGCGAGACTGGAAATGTATCGGGAATCTGCTGTGAGTGTTTTTATGAATAATGGTAACATTGGGTGAATAATTGCTGAAAATGAAGAAACTCAGATGAAATTACAAATCTAGTAACATTAGAGAAGCTGTTTGCCAATTCGACCTGAGGTTGCAGTGACCCATTTCAAAAAAATCTGAATTTTTGGTCAAGTTGCATGGGGTCTAAGGGAAGTCCTTTACCGTGGTCGGTATCCCTCTGGTGGCTCGACTTTACGCGAAATATTCAAAAATGTACCAAAAATAGTGAAAAGTTTGTGTGCTCAAGAGCTCACAGTTTTCAATGAAATAAAACAAAAATTGGCATGGTGGTACAGAATTGAATTTCCCGGAGGGGGCTTTTTTAGTTTTTCAAAATTTTAATTTATAAAAACAATTTGGCGCCAAAACTGATATTTTGAAAATCATGCACCAATGTCACAATATTACGACATCTTATGATTCAGCTCTGTCTAAATTTAGCCAAAGAATATGAATTGGAATCATGTTTCGAAGAAAAAAAGCTTTTTAATCACTAAAAACTTGCATCCCATGAACGGTTTAATAACTAAATAAAGGCTATACGATTGAGTTGAATTTCGGTGAAACTGTTAGTGCAAAGACAATGGAAATTGAAACTGTTGGTGGAAACAAGATGGAACCCTGTGAACTTATAAGGTAGAACGATCCTGTTTTTCAAATCAACTATACTGTTAATTGGTATAATGAATTCCATTCAATCATGCAAAACCATTGTACATGAATTCGGGTCAAGTAATTTACATGTTCATATTTTTCTGACTAGTTCGTGCAACGCCTTTTAGTTGATGTGTTTGCAAATTATAATTGGGATAACAGAAAGTTTTGGAAAAACAATAATCCGTGTTCAGCTTATGTTATGATTATTTTCCGAACGAGAGTCATGATAATTCTTTTAACTCAACATTTTTCTTACTTCCTCGAAAATCTCAAAACTTAACATTCTTCCGTGGCTTTCCAGCGGAAACAGTTTTCTGAGCCGTCGCTCAAACTATGCATATAAAAAATCTAAACTGAGCTTGAAAACACACAGCAAGGTAATATGGTGTACCGATTAATGTGAAATATGATTTTGCTTGTAGAAAGTAAGACATAAAAGTGTATTTTCAGATCAATTTGATCGGTTTCTTTCATGTTTTGATTTGATTTTACGTTATCTCCTGTCCATGGACTTATGCAGAACAAATCATAGTCACAGTTTCATGAAAATGTACGCACAAATGACATTTGACATGATTTGGAAAACTTCCGCCTGTGGATTAAAAATTAAAACGTGATGAAATTATACAATGGAGTCATATATGTAACTGCGGCCTTAATTTGTGTGGTCACGGAACGGAACGAATGTCATAGGAGTCCATGACAACGAAGGCAACTGACAGAATTGGTAGTTGCTTGTGGTCTTAGATATGTTAGGTATATTCTCTCAGCACGCTTGACAGGTCTATGATAATTATTGATTTAGCTAATGCTGCAACGTCACGGCTAATACATCACAATAGTATAATGATTTTCCTGTTCTTTTAATACCACACGACAAATTTATTTATATATTAACACACACATAAAAGTACTATAAAAAGAAGTACATTATTAAAATGGAAACAACAAAAGGTTAATTAAACTACTGTGCATAAATATAAAACTATTTATCGCTAAAACAAACCACTTAAAGCATTTTTATTACTGTCCACCATCTACATGTATGTTGGTACTCATCTGTTCCATGACACTGTAAAACCATTTACTACTGTTACTAAAACCTTTAATTTATAATCACTTATTCCAAATTGTATTTAAATTCCAAACTTTTCAAACACGCCCAACCCCTTCAAGTACTCCAAATCCCGTTTCATTATCACAAATGTCGAGTCCAAACTCGCCTCATACTCCGGATACAACTCCAATATTTTCCGACTCTTAAAAAAATCTACGCTGTTCTCGAAATACTTGTCAGCATATCCGCTTGCAGGATTCGATAGATTATCCGCGACACCTGCCATATCATCTTGATAAAACCTCTTGAATGGGGCCAAAGGAGAATCAACCTTTTCCATTTTCACCTTCTGCACAAAGTCGCCATATGGAATCGCAACAATTTCTCTACCAAAATGTTCTGACACCTCTACTAAGACCTGTTCAGTACCAGCCCCTCGTAATCCTACATTGTACACGTCGGAAATATTGGCCACGTTCTCGTTGAAAAATACATCCAGAGATATTTTGGCGCAATGGTCAACAGGAATCAATGGCAGTGGAGTGGGCGTTTCCGGGATGCATCTCAGTTTCATGCAAGCCAACCACCTCAGAACGACACGATTCGTTTGGAAATCATTTCTTCCGGTTCGACTGTCACCAGCGACAAGTGGAAATCGAAAACATTTCACGGGAATTCGTCTTTCCATTGCAGCTTGCTTCATCAATTGCTCTGCAATGAATTTGCTTAGCGGATATCCGGGATTGTGTTGCAGCATGTTGTCAAAATCCTCAATGTCAAGCCAGTCTTCACAAATACATCCGGTCTGGTCCACTGCTGGAACTGCGAGCATCGTGGACGCGTAATACATGTGCTTTAATTTTGTTGTCGTGGCAAACTCGAGCATTTTTAGAGTTCCAAACACGTTTACTGTTCGAACGTGACATTGTCGTGATCCATGATCACTCCAGTACTTGGCCGTGTGATCGGACACCACGGCGAGGTGAAATACCGCGTCCACTTCTAGCGCCAATTTCACGTACATTTCTTTGGATAAACCCATATTCTTTAGGGATATGTCGCCCGGGATGCTCTCCACTTTCTCCAAGTCAACTTCCTGAAGAAGACTGATCTGCTTCAGTCTGGCGTGGAGTCTGTCTTCACAAGAGACATACCCACTATTCTGAACCAGACAATAAATTTTCCTAGCACGTTCTCGCCGGCTCAAGTCCCGCAATAAATACGGCCCTAGATTCCCGGTCGCTCCAGTCAGCAAAATGATCTCCGCTTCCGCTACAGTTTTCTTTTCGTGTAGCCCTTCAGGTACGCACAAATGTTCTGGTAGTGATCCATCCTCCCTTACCAGCTTTCGAAGCTCATCCACGGACGGCAACTTTACATCCTTGTCACCCCCCTCCAGCAGATAAACTAACCGCTCCGCAAGCACTTGTGTGTTATTGCAGTCCTTTAACTGCGCCGCCGTCAACACCAACCTAGTCCCAAGCGTGTTCTGCAACGCATTCTTCATTTCCACCATCATTAAACTGTCGATTCCAAGACTCTGAAAATCCGCAGCTTCGTCAACTTCTTCGTCCTGGTCCATTCTCAGTGTAATCTTGGCATTGGCCTTGATACACGTTTTGAACACATCCAGCTTATCTTCTCTTGTGACAGCCGTATCAAATTTTGACCAAAACTCATCACTGGTCATTACCAAGTGCAACTTTGTCTCGCCCAGTAGCCGTTTGTCCGCCAAGAAAGACTTCACAAGAGGGAACGGCTTGGCCAGCAGAGCGTAAGAGTCGATGTTTGCAACCATGATATGACTTTGCTGCGTTTTCAGAAATATTTCCAGGGTAAGCAAGCCTTGTTTCGTGGAAATGGGTCGGACGCCCGGTAAATCCACTTCCGTTGCGACGCCGACTTCACCCCAGTTTGCCCAATTGAGGGTTGTGGCTGGGAGACCAATGGATTTACGGTGATGGGCGAGCGTGTCTTCATAACTATTGCTGGCACTGTGGTTGGATTGCCCTGGAGAGCCAAATGAGCATGTGATGGAAGAGAACATAACGAAATGTTCTAGAACCACGTTATCTTTCGTTAGGTCATGGAGATTCCAGCTTCCGTTCACCTTTGCATTGTATGTCGTGTGATACTTGGACCATGTTTGGTTTTCTATTGTTGCGTCGTCGAGAACACCAGCTAAATGTCAGGATGTATTATGGTCGTTTAATTTATCAATTCAATTATCATATTTCTGTGCATATGAAAGGTTAGTATCAAAACACAACTCACCCGCATGCATGATTCCTCTGAGCTGTGGAAAGCCATGAGCGGGATCCCGGAGTTTTGCCAAGAGATCCTTACATTGAACGTAGTCCCCGACATCAACCGAAACTGCTTCAACATGATTTCCAGTTTGGTTCCAAATCTCAATTTGGCCGGCAATTTCGGATTTTGGACTACTCCTGGAGGCAATGGCAATGTGCTTGCCACCATTAGCCAGTATCCACTTTACAACTTCAAATCCAATTCCACCTAAATAAAGCAAATACAATTAAAAATGTACATTTCAGTATGGGCTCATATTAAGTTAGCCCATAAAGACCATTTAAGTATTCTTTTAATGATTGATATTGGATGCACGAATGCTGAGAACACTTCCGTCAGGACGATTTATAAATAGGGACTACTAGCTTCCTACTCAAGTTCGCAGGACAGCTGGACTGGAAGCTGATTAGCTGTCCCATTTTATTAATCGCAGAGGGGCGAGTTCTTCAGCTTCACAATCCCTTACCCACGTACCTAAGCCACCGGTTACAAGATAGGTACTGTCCCCATTAAACAGCTGAGTAGCAGCCGTTATCGTTTTCTTGTTAATTTTTACTTCCGGCATCACACAAACAATTTTCCCAATGTGCTTGGCCTGTTGAAGGTAATTCAAGGCGGCTCGAATATTCAGCGCATCAAATCGTTCATACGGAATCGGTTTAAGGAGTCCTTTCTTCATGTAATCCTTCATGATGTCCAGAAGAATTTTGTACTTGTCCTTCTCCAAACTAGTAAGGTCTACAATCTCATATAATACATCTGGACGCTTACTTGCAACCTCTTCCGGTGTCCATACGTTCAGTTTACTCATTTCAATAAATCGACCGTTTTTCGCCAGCACATCTAGCGACGCTTCCTTAAACCCGGGTCCAGTGATCGAATTCAGGACAATGTCAACACCCTGGCCATTGGTCACCTCTAAAATCTCTTTTCCAAAATCAGTGGTTCGGGAATTGAAAACGTGCTGGATTCTCAGACCACGGAGATAGTTTCTTTTGCGGGGACTCCCGGCTGTGCAGACAACGTCTGCCCCGATATGCTGGCAGAGTTGAATGGCGCAGAGTCCCACTCCACCGGATGCAGTATGAATAAGAACCTTATCCCCCCGTTTAATTTTCGCCACGTTGATAAGGCAATAAATTGCTGTGGAGGTTACCGCGGGTAACGTAACGCCTTCCATGAAGGTCAGTCCGGATGGAAGTTTTACTATAAGCTGTTCTTCAGCGGTGATATGGCTTGGCAAAGATAAATCCTTGCCCATACTCATTCCGATGACTTTATCTCCAATGTTTCTCTTTGTAACCTTTGGCCCTACTTTGGTAACAACTCCGGCAAAATCCAGGCCAATCGTGTTCAGATCTTCAAATAAAGGAGTTGGCTTAATCACAGCGAAAACGTCCCGGAAATTTAGGGCCATCGCCTTTATCTCCACCTCCACTTCATTTTCCTTCAATGCATAATTATCCAGGTAGAAGAATTCTAGGTCGGAAATGAGCCGTGTCGCGGGCAGCTGCAATTGATACCGGTGACAGCCATTTGGCAATGATAAGTAGTCATCTTTAATTTTGTAGTCATATATCCGCGGCACAAATCTTTTTCCGCTTTGAAACGAGGCGATAGTGTGGTTACTGTCCGACCACATGTTACAAAATACCTCCTCAGCTTGCTCCGCGGGCGAATAATCTGGACAGAGATCCAGATGAAACAGCCGTAGCGTAATGTGCTCATTGCAGATGGACCTTATCATTCCGACAAGCGTTCCAGCGGATGGATCCTTAACTTCAGATCCGTTAACACTGTAAATTCCCTGAGTGACCACGACCAATTTAGGAACGGATTTCATTTTCAAGACCGCTTGGCAAACGGAAACAAATGGGAGTGATATTCGGGTCTGATCTCGCATGTTGGAACTTTGTGGAAACGCCCACAGATAGAGTACACCTTCGACATTTTCGCAAGTGGAACCGAGCGCATTTTCGATGAGTGACTTGGTGCCTTCCTCGGTTATTATTTTAGGTTGTGATATAATGAAAAGTTTACGGTTGATTGCTCTAAGTCTTGAGGTCATGCAGTCAACAAAGCCGGACCCATCCGAAAATACGATCCACGATTTGGTTGGCTCTCCGATGAACTGTTTGCTGTGCAAGAAGATACCGCCGTCAACGACTTGTTCCAAAGTGGCTTGGCACGTAATTAATGCTTGCACATTGGTGTACACCGGCACACTTTCCATATTGGTGAATCCCGTCTCTCTAAGTGCCCCAAACCACTTTTGGACGGATAGCGTGGGGTGATATTGTCGTAGGTCGTAGTCGCAAAATCGCCGGTATCCATCGAGTAGACCGAAAGAGAAGGTGAGTCGGGGGTCCTGAACAACCGTTTCGAACATCTGAAAAAGTCCGCCGGGTCTCAATAGACTGCGGAGTCGTTGGAGTGTGGAGCGAATATCCTTGGCGATATGGATAACTTCACAGGCTACAATCATATCAAAGTATTCGGGACAGTAGCCTTGCTCGAACGGGTCCACCTCCATGTCAAACTTGCGGAATATGACCGACTTGATGTGTTCTTTCATTTCCTGTTCTGCTGGTCCGAAAAACACGGAAGAGATGTCGGTGAAGTGGTACTCAAATTCAAAATTGGTTTGCCTGGATAAAACATCCAGAAACTTTGTGGACATACTTCCGGTGCCACTACCAATTTCCAGTATTCTCAACACTGGCTTCTTCTCGATGTTACGAATCTGTTTTGTGTGCTCGGTGCAATCTCTGAAGAAGGGCAGGTTGTGTAATTCGTTGAGGGTGGTTGCGGAATCAAAGCCAAAGGGTACCATACTTGCGTAAACATCTTGAGCGGAGGTTTTGTTAGGATCGGTGGGGAATAGGATAGGCAGCACCTGTGCCCTACCGGTTAGAATATCAGTCAAATTTTCTCCTACCTCTTTCATAATTCGGAACATTGGTCGGTCAATAAAATTTGTCATCAATGTCAGCTCCTTGATGTAATCTATTGTCTCAATGTAGCTCGGTAGATTTTTCCGTATCCGATACGTTTGGTCCATCGTGGTAGTCTCAATAAATTTTATATCTGATAATGATTTAAGGAAAAATCGGACGTAGTTTCGGTAAGTTTCTTGTATTCCCAATGATTCCAGTAAGTTGTTTACTGTCACAACTTCCCGTTCATTTGCAGGTGCCCATCCCAGTTTGTAAAGAGCGTCGAGAAAATAGTAATGTGCCATCCGACATAGTGTGTTGTAATAGTTGGACTCTTCCTCATCCAACTCGTTAGAGACATTCAGCTTCTTTTGAAGTTCTACGGAGAAAGGCTTGGTCGGCATTGTTACAATTCGCCTTTGCAATGGTCCTCGTGTTTGCTTCCAGACCTCCTCCCAGAGTTGTGGCAGGGCAGTCTTTTGCTGATGAATCATCCCTTCCACCAACTTCACACTTGTTTTCGCAAAATCGATAGCGGTCATATATGCCAACGGCTTTCCATTCGAATTGAGAAGTAAGCTGAAAGGACTTCCGGTGCTACTCATGGAGCAAAAAATGAAGCGGCTGTCGCAAGTCTCCTCCGACGTATCGCCAAGCCATATGAACTCCCCGATGTGAACGGGAACTTGGAGTTTTTTTGGGGTATTTTTATCCTTGATTTTTGACCATACCATACAAGATTGAAGCATAGCATCACCAATCACTGGATGCATAACATAACTTGAATCTAGTAATGAAAGGCTTGGAACCTTCACTTGGAAAAGGACACCGCTCCCTTCTGCATTTCTCCAGCCATTTTGTAGACTTTGAAATTTGGGACCGAAACGCAATCCAACTAACGGCAGCTTTTCATAAAAATCCCTAAAGTTGTCAGTTTTTTCCCAAGTCGTCTGGCAATTTGGAATATCCAGTGGCATAATTTCCGCGGGTAGGCTTGGACAATATGACACAAATTTTGCGGATGCATGTTCTAGCCATCGGCCTCCAGAAGATGAGTCGCACTCGTCAAGTTTGTAAATGCTGACGTTGTAGCCCATTTCCTCATCTTCATTCTTGTCATCCATAGCCACGACAGTCTGAAGCACACAGAGCTCGGATTCGAACAAGGCCAACGGCGTCTTAATCTTCAGATTCTTTACCATAACCGGGCGTCTTGGGCTCGTGAAATTGTCGCCAAAACCCTGAACAGATGCGTGACCTCCAACCAGACACATTTCCAGAAAGCCCGCCCCCGGAAATACCACCGTGTTTCCAATCACGTGGTCCCGTGCAAAATCCACCCCTTTCAATGTGACATCTTGTTCGAAAACGGAGAACCCGGAAGCATTTGGAATGACTTTTCCAAGTAATGGATGAAGGTTGCCCAGTGAGTTTCTCGTTTTGGCCCAAATTGGTTTCCGGTAAAAAGGGTAGAATGGCATCGGAACTCTTGATCTCTGATAAAATCGGTCGAATCCTTGCCAGTCGATATCCCCCTTCCACTCGGACAGGAACAGTTTACTTAAGCTTTCCAGTAGCGTGGTCCATTCATCTTCCTTGCGCCTGATAGATGGCAAGCATGTCACTGCGTGACCCCCCATGTTAGCCATAGTCAGCGCCGACAATACGGGATGTGGTCCAATCTCTAGGAATAAATTGCAGCCTTCGTCATATGCGAACTTGCATGCACCAATAAAGTTGACATTTTCACGGGCATGGCGCACCCAGTAGTCTGCG
This sequence comes from Sinella curviseta, assembly GCA_004115045.4. Lineage (NCBI taxonomy): Eukaryota > Metazoa > Arthropoda > Collembola > Entomobryomorpha > Entomobryidae > Sinella > Sinella curviseta. Next base: position 9,770,493 of record CM023199.3, on the reverse strand, counting down.
TCTATCTCGGAGGCTTCAATCAACGTGCCGTTCATTCCGGAGATATATTTTGCTACGTCTCCATTGATTCTCGGAACTGGTCGCGTTACAGTCGACGCTATCTTCCTGTATGCCTCCAACATGGGATCCATGGCACGTGAATGGAATGCGTGGGTGGCGGCCAGCACGACTGCCTTTAGTTGCTTTTCTCCGCAATATTTTGAAAGTTTCTCGATTTCCGTCGAGTCGCCAGCCAGCACTGTCTGGTCATTCGAGTTGAGTGCGGCGTAGTCCACCCATAAATTGGGATGTTGATCTTTCTTGTAATCTTCGATGATCTGTTCGACACAGCATTTGTTCGTCTGGATAACCAACATTTTTCCCCTAGGGAGATTATCAATTAATCTGCTTCGTTCCGCGACAAGCATTAGAGCGTCCTCAAATGAAATGGCGTCACATGCCACAGCAGCACAAAATTCGCCCAAACTGTGACCCATCACATAATCTGGTTTGACCCCCCAAGACTCCCACATTTTGAGAAGACAATACTCCACACAGAAAATGCTCGTTTGGCTGTAAAGTGTCCTGTTGAGGTCCTCATAATGATTTCCCCAGAGGACGTCCTTCATCGAAATGGAGTATCGATTCTGAAGCAATTCGCTGCACTTGTCAAAGTTGTTCTTGAAGATTGGTGAGGTTGCGTACAAGGAGGCCGCCATGTTGGGATATTGTGAGCCCTGCCCTGTGAATTGAAAACAGAGGGAGCTTGCGGTTCCCTGGACATCAGCCCTTTTGTATGTTTTGCCTCGTAGAATATTTGCTGCCTGGGAAAAGTCACTGGCGACAAAGACGGCTCGGTGGTTGAAGGTGGACCTTCCAAAATTGGCAGAATACGCCATGTCGGCAAAGTCAAGATCCTTGATCTCCTTGGCTGCTTCTTGAGAAAATATTGTCTCATATTTCCCTAGAAGTTCATCAAGCGATTCTTGGCATTTTGCTGACAATTTCATGATGTGGAGGGGACGTTCCTGTCCGAAATCTATGCAACATTTTGGAGCTATTTCAGGAGGCTCTTGAATGATGACGTGTCCATCAGTTCCGGAAATTCCGAACGAGCTCACTCCAGCAATCCTCGCCTTGTTTTCTTTTCTCGGCCAGGGCATGGCAGATGTTGGGATTATTGCAGGAATTGAGTCCAGATCAATTTCAGGGTTTATCGTTTTCAGATTGAGGTGAGCAGGAATTGTCTCGTGCTTCATGGATAGGAGGACCTTGATAATCCCAGTTATCCCGGAAGCTGCCTCGGTATGACCCACGTTAGTCTTCACAGAGCCGATCACCAAATGGTCCCCATTGCCACTTCTTCTGCCATATGCTTTTCCAATGGCGGCAACTTCCATGGGATCACCAACTGCTGTTCCAGTTCCATGAGCCTCAATGTAGCTTACATCTGTGGGATTCACATTGGCGTCCTGCATAGCGAGCTCCATTGCCAAGCTTTCGCAGTGAACCGTTGGAGTGCCAAGACTTTTGCTGACCCCTTCCTGGGTCACAGCAGAACCCCGAATGAGACCCCACACGTTGTCCCCGTCCTTGGTCGCGTCAGAATATCGCTTCAGGAGGAGAACGGTGCAAGCCTCCGCACGACCAAATCCGTTGGCGTCAGCATCAAACGTTTTGCAGCGACCATCGGGCGCCACCATAAAGTCGAGCACGTGCTGATCCGACGGGTGTATGAGAATGTTGACGCCACAGGCCAACGCCAAATTTGTTTCGCGGCTTCTGAGGCTTTTGCAGGCCATGTGCGTAGCAACTATACCGGAACTGCAACCAGACTCTGTGGAAATGCTGGGGCCGGTGGTTCCCAAGAAGTTGGAGATTCGAGCTGCCTGAGATGCGATGGAGTTTCCCATGTAAACTCGGAAAAAGTCTAGATCTACACTTTTGACCGCAATATCCTTGTAGTCGTGAACCCACGAGCCGACAAAAACGCCAGTTTGAGAGCCGTGAAGTGTTGATGGATCCAGATGGGCGTCCTCCAGCGCCTCGTAGGTAACTTCATGAAGGAGACGCTGCTGTGGATCCAGGAATACTGCCTCTTTTGGAGAGATTCCGAAAAACTTGGCGTCAAATTCGTCAATGGGGACGTTGAGAAAACCGGCTTGAAAGTTGCGGTTTTTACAGGGAATCAGGGTGTGTTCGCGTGTCCAGCGGAATGGAGGAACGGGGCCGATTGCCTCCTTTCCGTTGGACAGGAGATCCCAGAACTCTTCCACATTGTTGCCTCCGGGGAGACGGAAGCTCATACCGATAATGGCAATTGGCTCCTTTTCCCAGTGATCGTCTTTTAATCCGAAAGGAACTTCCTGTAATTCGAGTAAAGTGAAATAATTCAATTACTGGAAAATTGATTTTTTATTAATACATGTGGAGACTTTTTTACCATTAAACTATTTTGGACATTGTCTTACATGAGAGATGCTACTAACGCCATCAGTATAAGTTTGCAAGCATTTCTCCACGGCGTACTGAAAATCACACATTTAGAAACATTCGGAAAATAAGGATTACCGGACACGTCCTTCACGGGATAAACTGTATTTTAACCTTAACTATTACCAAGAACATGTACATATATAACATATACCTTTTCAACGGGTCCCAAGGTCCTAAGTTTTGAAGCCATATTGTTGGCTGAGATTTCCAATGGATGCACCGCACTAAAGTTGGCAATAGTAATGTCCACTTCCAGGCTGAAAATTACAGCATACTTGAATATCGTCATTTAATTCATAATAATTTCTTTTTTCAATGATGCAAAATGTAACAGCAAAATTTAATTTATAGGATTTTGATGAGGTGCATTAAATTCATTACCACCCCCGAAGTACACTGTCCTATCCCTACAATCACTATACCTAACTACCTAACTAAATGTACATGTTCATATGACCTTACCTTTTCCGGTTCCCATTTTCGAGGTCAATTCGCAAGTTGTATTTTTCATCCAGCCGTACCGAACTGGGAACATGATTCTGCATCCACTGATTGAAATAAGTCGAGAAATTACCTTCGTCGGATACCGAGCAAGAAAAATGAAATTTATTTAAGCTGTGCATTTTTTAGTTTACATATATAATTTTAGTGAGAACAAAAAAAAATTGCGACTTACCTCTTAGCCCATCACAAGCTTCATTCACAGCATGGACAATCGTTTCCAGGGCTCTCTTAACATCCAGAGACGGTGTGAACACGAAAACGCTCGTGTCAGCACATTGACCTTGATCTGAACCGAAGGCAGCAAAGCTGGCATACTTCTCGAACAGCTCGTCACAGTTTTTCAATACCTTAGTAAAATATCGTAAGGATACACTTCATGAGTTCTTACTTATAGTATTATGCAATGAATGAGATATGTAGTTTCTACCAGTGCACAGGGCGAAATGTATACACATCTCTTGAAACGCAGGAGAGAAAAAGCTTCAATTTTGGCATAATCCTCAAGATTAAGCCCATTCGGAAACTTTTGATCCAGAAGGACCAACAAATCAAACACTTGATTAAGTTTCTCCCTGGAAAAATCATCCAGACAGAGCGTTATTTCTTAAAATCTTGTACGAAAATGGGGCACCACGAAGTGGTATGTTAGTACGTAAGTAGCACGAAGAGACGCAGGTGTGCGATACAGAATAGAAGCACTTACCTAAAGCCATGGGAGACGGTGGAAGTGACAAAAACCACAAGTTTCTTTGCCGACTTGGCGCGTCGGAGTGACCCTGCCAAGACAATGGCCTTATCCACAGTGCCGTCCTCCACCGCCGACGTAACCCACGCCTGCATCCCACTCGAACCACCTAGTAGAACATTATTCAATCCAAATTACATAGTTTTGGGGCATCGGTAATAACACTAAATTATTTGTGTCCAAAATTTGAAGAAAAGGCCATACCCATTTTCGAGGTATTTTCAAGTTCTTTGTTGTACAGTGCCAACTAGGACCGGATTTTGGACGAAATGTTTCAGTGGAAAATACAGGATTTCACAAAACACCAAATTTATATGGATTTCCAAAACAACGGAAAGTTTATTGAAAGTAAAATAGCTACAGCACACGATGTTAGACGCTATGAAGAGACTGAGACATTAGATTAAAAGGCGAACAATATATACCAGGATAGATTTTTGAATTTTCATTTCGATTCTCCTTGTTTAATCTTTTTTATATATTTCATGATGATCCAATTTATTTTTGGCATCATTGGATACTATCTTTAAGGACAATCTTTCGAAAATTTTATTTTCCTTTCAATTAAAAATGCTGAACATTAAATGTAGTCATGGTGGTAGTCACGGTAAACTCTCATAATCCGTTTAGCAACCAATCCATAACACCTAACTTGTGATGATCGCATGAACAACACAAACAACAAAAGTTGTGGTTCACACCCTCGCATTCATTCGTTTGCAGATTGATAAGGAAACCGGATAAGACCATGTGCATTCATGCAGTGTTTGCAACGGTCTGGTTACGTTTTATAATTGGAATTGTACTGTGCACGACGGAGTAGCAGATTTTCCTGCACTTATATTCATGTTAATGTGGTGATCATTATATAGGTATAATCAACTAAAAAAGGAATATCAGGTTATCTTTGTCTTTTCGAAGGACATGCCAATATGAAGTGCTAATTAGAACCAACTAAACATGTGTCTGAACATTTTTAAAAGGTAAAAAAACACGCGTGGCGAGCGTCCCACCGATAACTTCACAAAATTAATTTAGTAATTGAAATACCTGCCAATTCGTATGCACTTGTCGAATTATTATGAAACACAGATGGGCTGAATATCTTGGGTCGTGTTATGTATGTGCACACATCTAATTGCATCTCACCTTGAAAACCGTCACGCTCTTCTGGAAGAGATTTTTATCCAATTCGTTACGATATCTACAATACAACACGTGTTTGTTTTCTCATACCAATTGCATGTATGTTTTAAATACTGGGATGGACGACGATGATGATGGATTTTCCCAATAAGCTTATAAAATATAATCAGAATGAATCAAGCCGTTACGACGAATTCAGTGAGGAAAAGTTGGCATTCAAAACAGGAAACTTTTCCTTTTCATTTTGTACCCTTGGGATATTCACGTGCCAACTCTTGCTCCGTCAGAATCATTTGACTTTAAAAGTCGGCTTTGCTTTAAATTATTTGTTTTCAAATTCTTTCACTCAACACTAATAATTTTATTTACATATATGCTTCATGTGGTGCGATTTTAATACTTAATTTTCATCGTGCATAAAATATTTAGATAAGCGATAGCTGACGTGGAGGCAGGACACTCATGAGAATGCGTCACTACAAAAAACAACTTGCTTTGCCGTGTTGGTACGTAAGTAGCATAAATGTTTTATTCTGAAACAACATGAAATGAACGTGAGGTGGTGGACGGCATCACATTGCATTGCAATCCAGCACTTTTCGTATCCTGTGACGTTTCCTCCCATAGTACATATGAAGTAAATGGTATTACATTGACAGTGTCATCTTTCTCTCGACCTTATCAATAAAGCGCGGCAAATGGCAGGTAGCAGGTCATGTGGTGGTGTAATACAAGTACGCTTGAATATACACTGAATTCTTAATTGGCGACAAGATGGCATGTTGGTATTTCGAATTAACCTTTGACGTGTTAGTAATAATGGCTTCATCAACAATATTTTTATGAATTGTTGGAAACCGTGGATTGTTAACGGACAGAATTATCCAGTCTATCGTCAATTCCAATCTATTCACCGAATCATCTATATCAACAGAATGGAAAATGATCCTTTTTAATATTTGTGATTGAATGGGTTTTTTATGATATTTAATTATTTCACTTTTTTGTATTTTGTCATTCTGGAACCTGTGCTTCCGTGATTAAGTAGACAGTAGAACATGAACCAGAAGAGATGTTTTACATAGCTCATGTCTCAAAAATAACTAAAAGACTTAATTCATGTATGTCAGTCACGGTGACGGCAGCTTATCTTTGTTGCAGATTCCCAAACCGGAAATTACTACAATTGATTTTTAAATATTCCAATTAAAAATAGCAATTTCTTCTAATTAGTTGTACGTAGTTACAAATATTAAAATGCATAGTGCCAAAAGTTAAACCTGCCGTGTAGTACATTTATGCAAGGCAAATTATTCTGCATCCACACACTTAAATATCTCGAGAAGTCTCCTGCGGCAAAGAGACATGGAGAATGGAAAGCGATACACAATTAAGTTGAGTTATGTTTTTAATTTAAAATTTTTTGCACTACTTCCTTCCGCACCATTTGCTGCATCCACAGCTTGGGCAATCTTTTCCAGTGCTCTCTTGAGCTCCAGACAGGGTGTAAACACGAACACACTCGTGTCAACATTCTGACCGTGATCCGTTCCGTAGGCTGAAAATGTGGCATCCTTCTCAAACAACTCGTCACAATGTTTCAAAACCTGGGAAGAAAATATCGTAGCGACACACTACATGATTTGCAATGAATGATTCAGTTTTATGCAATGAATGAGTTTCGTTTCTTTCTTTTTGTTACCAGTGCACTGGGCGAAATGTACACACATTTCTTGAAGAGCAGGAGAGAAAATGCTTGAACTTTTGCTTAGTCCTCAAAATTAATCCCATTGGGAACCGTTTGATTTAGAAACACCACCAAATCAAACTCTTCGTCCAGCTTTTTCCTGTAAAATCAATAATATTAAGTGTTATTTCTTAAAGTCTTGTGTGATAATGAGGCAAGTTAAGATGATGGTGTATGATATGGAATGAGAACCCTAACCTAAAGTCTTGGGAGACGGCGGAAGTGACAAAAACTACAAGTTTCTTTCCAGACTTGACGCGTCGGAGTGAACCAGCCAAGACAATGGCCTTTTCCACAATCCCGTCCTCCACCGCCGACGATACCCAAGCCTGCATCCCACTCGAACGGCCTAAAATATTGTCCAATCCAGATTACATGCATCTGCACGAAGAATAAATAATATGCAACCAAATTTTTTAAGAAAATTTCGCACCCATTTTTGCGATATTTTTCAATTTCCTTCTTGTTCAATTTTGTTCTATGAAATGTTGCTAGAAACTACAATATTTCACAAAACACCAAATTTATATGAATTTTCGAAACAACGGCAAGTTTATTGAAAGTAAATTAGCTACAGCATACGACGTTAGACGCTATGAAGAGACTGAGACATTAGATTAAAAAGCGAAACATATATACCAGGATCGATTTTTGCACCTTCATTTCGATTATCCTTGTTCAAAATTATTTTCAATATTTCATGATGATGCAATTGATTTTTGGCATCATTAAATACTCTCTTTAAATACAATCTTTCTAAAAAATTATTTACATTTTAATTAAAAATGCTGAAGATAAAATGGGATCATTATGTTACTCACGGTAAAACCTCGTGATTGTGATCCATCTTACATCCAATCCATAACACCTAACTTGTGATAGTAACATGGCCAACACAAACAATAAAAGTTGTTGGTTCACACCCTGGCAGACTAGATACTGAAACGAGATACGAACATGCATATTCTAGTATTGGCAACGGTCTAGCTACTTTTTTATAATTGTAATTTTAATGTCCACGACGGAGTAGCATATTTTCCTCCAATATTATTCAAGTTATTGTTATCATTATGTAATTAATTAAAAACGGAATATCAGGTGAGCTTTGTCTTTTTAAGGACATGCCAATCTAGAGTGTGCTAATTTCAACCGACGAAAACTCTGTCTGGACATTTTTCGAAGCTTAAAATTCCACGTGTGGTGAGTCGATGATGGAAATATTCCCACGCGTGGCGAGCGTCCTACCGATAACTTCACAAAATTGATTTAGTATTTTTATGCCGCTTTTGTTGCCAATTTGTACACACGTTGACTTGTTGTGAGTCAAGGACGGCTGAATATGTTCTGTGGTCGTGTTTCTTGTAATAGCATCACAGCTGGAGAACCGTAATGTTTTTCCGAGCACATTTATCCAATTCGTTTCGATACCTACATTTCAACACGTCTTTGTTTTGTTACTCCAAATGCATATATGTTTTAAATGGCAGGAATGACGCCGATGACGATGGGTTTTCCAAATAAGCGCATAATAAAATAAAAATGAATCAAGCTAGGAAATTCGGGATGAATTTAATTAGGGAAATTTGGCATTAAAACCAGGAAACTTTTTTTAAAATTTTTGTTGTTCATCTCATTTTCAACTTTGGATAATATATGCACGTCCCAAGTCTTGCTCCGTCATTATCATTTTGCTTTAAGAGTCGGAATGGTCTGATTGTGTGCTTAGTATCACGAATTTAGCTCCATTTTATAATATTGCTGTCAGTTTGCCTTTTCTTGGTCAACTCATCAAATTTATTGTCTTAACGTATGCGTTGTGTCAAATTTAAAATAATCAAGTGGTGTGAAAAGTAAACGTAAAATGCAGCCTATTTCAGGACAATTCATTCCATACAGCTTGATACTGGTTGTAGCAGTGAATTAATTTATTGGAGATGCACTACTTATTAATTTATAGGAGATGACCATTGTCTTATTGACGGTTGTCTTATTGATGACATGATTTCAAAAATCACACTTCTTACGTATTATCGAATAAATGTTATTCATATACAAGTTATGAAATGTAAAAAGTATTTACTTATGTATGTATCTGTTTGAATTGTCATTTTTTTGTGTACGAAATACTGCCTTTTTTGAAACGGAATTATAAGCAGGCCATGATCTTGCGGATAGGTAGAATGCAAAAACGCATACATTACTAAGCCAATGCACATTGCATCACAAAATCAACTTGGATTATGCTGTTCTTAATTTCAATTACATTTTGACTGTAGAAATTCAACAGTGCAGGCAAGGCAAGCAAATTAGTAGCAATGAATTGAAGGATACCTATTATTTGCCAGAAATATCATGTATGATTACTGGATTCCTAACTTTGTTCAAATTATCTGGCCACAGACTAAAAAGTGTTATTTACATATGCCTAGTATGATGCAATTGGCATAGCTAATTTTCATCTTCAATAAATATACCAACTGTTTAATTAAAATGGATTTAATCTGGAATTTGTAGGCAAACTGACAGAAACTGCATTTTATAATTGCCTTAGTCTCATTCCCTTTAGTAGTGTTTTATTGAATCTATATTGTACTTTAATTACACATGAAACGTAAAACATTGCAAGGTCACGTTATAACTTTTGGAAAAAATGTTCTGAAATACACAGCCAAGTGGTTTAGTTAATCACTATGACGATTTATTCATGATTCAATCGTTTTTGGAACGGTGAGTTTACTCTGTGTTTGGATTCAACTTCTAAGCAGTTTCCAACAAGACTAATTGAGGTGTCAATCAGAACATTGTAATTTTAAAATTTCTTTCTTATCAAGCCATTCGCAAGTTTGCAACCTAGATTCATTTATCGTAGATATCACGAGGTTCTGTAAAACTTTAGTAAATGCCGAGCAATGTATTCATTGTCAGCACTTGAACGTCATCAATCTTTATATCAAGCTTTGTGAAATAAACTGTTACGTTAGGTCAACAGAGTACGCGTAGTCCCAGGTGGGTTGAAGCTCGAGAGAGATGTGTTTAGAATGCGAGTTACATTTGGGTATTATTTGGAGCGAAACGTAATAAAAATAAAATAGGATCACGAAATTCCTAACTGTTAACATTCATTGTGATATGAATTCCATAGACATTTACTTTCTGGTTAAATCATGTATCAAGAAGTAAGCATAGATCATAATTTGTTTATGTAACATTTATTTTCTATCGCTTTTTGCTTAATCGCGGTGTTTTCAAGTCACATCTTCAGCAATGAATGAAATGATTCCATTTATTGCATTTAACAGACCATTGGCTTCACAAATATTCGACGCACAACTCTTGAACAAACTCACAACGTTTACGCCAAATTGCAGTGAATCGTAATGTGTCGGGAACGGATCGTTAAAGTGGTGCCTCCACGACAAAGTTTTCGGTGCAATATGTTAAACTGCTTCCACAGCTTACTATCATATTTTATCATTTCGTGCCTTGTGAGTAGAATGAAAGTACAGGTTAATCGATTCCCCTATAGGGGGGTTTTTATGTGATGTTTGCAGACGCAAGCTGACGCAATGGCAGTCGAGATCACTCCCATTGCCGCGAATTGTTGTTGTGTCTCACATTTTATAAAACTCAAACACTGCAACGTATGATCTTGAAATCAAGCACAAGTTCATGATAAGATCCTCAGAAGAAAACTTTCTTATAATCGTAGAATCCATTTTAAGTTCATAAAGCTGTATTTGAGAAAGTAGTAGTCAACAGGCTCAAATACAGTTTTGGCCCGATCACAAGTATTATTATTTTGACAGATATTAGCAGATGTTTAAAACATAGTATAATGTTTGAAAATACCTAAGGCATTAAAGTTGGAATCATTATTTTCTATCACAACTATCGTTGTATTTATCAAGCATTAGAAATGTGACACGTTGAGTGCAATTTATTGACAGACTTTGGCGCTGAAATGCAATAAAAATGGGGCATTCTTTTCGGTACGGCGCCATGGAATTAAACTAGCTAATTTATCACAGGTAGATATTTAGATTCTGAAATAATAATAAAAATTCTACGATGCGTTGAAATTCATGTGAAGGTTCATTATTTGTGGACTAGAAACTATACTCACGTCTCATTAGAGAAAGTAATACAATAAATGTTTCGGATGTTGCAGACGTACAACGCCGTAACTGGACGTCGTGATACTGAGAACTTTTATCCTAACACAGATTGCCATTCACTGTCGCAGCAAAGTGGATAAATAAGTGTTGAATTTGTGAATGAGTGATAAAACAATATGGGTATGTTATATCACAAATCAAAACAGTACTCGAAGTAAATCAACGAATCTACGGTAACATTCGAATTCGGGCTAAATTAACGATGTTGCTTTGTATAAATTTAGATGAAATATTGACACGATGAAGATGTCCAATGAATTGTGGTAGTTATATGTTACAAAAATGATTCTCCTTTAATTCCAGTCATTTTGGAATAAGATATGTGGAAATTCTCCGGATGAAGAAATATTATTATTAACAGATGAATAGAACCATCATACCGTGACTATTTTGGAAACCATGCCACATGCCCATGACAACTGCTTGTACCAGGTTCAGTTCCGCACTTTGTGTTCATGTGCTCACTCACAGTACAGCAACTATTAGCGAAACCGGATTATCATTTCCCAGCAACTCCATAAACCAGCATACATTGCGTTGTAACGAGTGCCATAAATGCAAAAACTAATGACCCAGTTGTGTTCCTTGAGCAAAATAAGGTAGCGTTTGGTCAGATGCTTTTTTTCAAAAATGCGATTACACGGGGTACATTGAGAAAAACAGATTTTTTCAGTGGGCACAGTTTTTCTTCCACGTTTTTCAGCGAAATTGGCTGAAATTTAGCAAGGTTATTGCTCATAGCATTCCTCAAGACGAGCATTTAACGACAGCACAAATCGCATCACATGTCGACTTCCCGTGGGACGTAGCCGTGAAAGACCATTCCGCAATAATCCCGAACTCCGTCTTGTGGAACATTAAATTAGCCAGATTTTTAATGTTTTTAAATTGTCCCCCAGCCCCATCAGATATGTAGTATATTTTCTCAAAGCCGATTCTTGCCAGATCTTTTTGGATTAAAGGAATGACCTTCGCCCTGAACACATGAAATGTATCCGCGTCGTGGGTTAGTTCGTCGCTGATCACACAGTATGTTTTGTACCGCAATACCTCCTCCTCCGTGTCCCACCAGTGTACCACGAAAGGCAAGAGCGTAGACTGACTACATGACCAATGGAAGCTCTAAGAAACCAAAAGAAAAATATCGTTTTGTTACATCTAAAACGGAGAATGAGTTGAAAGTAATCAAAATAAAATGGAAGCAAGATTGCTTTGAAATACTGTGTTTACCTGTACTGCGTCTTGGACAACAAATGTGTAGTTCTGGCCGTAATCAACTTGAACCGTAATAGCAGCCTCCGTTTTCAATACGGTTTGGCGAAGATTGTGGTGAAATTCTGACTGTTTGCGATGGACGAAATCGTGCTCCTTGATCTTTGGAATGTATGCCTGAAAAGTTTTGAAAAATTCGTCCCGAGACGCACTTAACTGATTAATGTTCGTACCGTCAGTATGCATCCATTGCATGTACTGGATATCCTCGTCGATCGAATTGAATAACTTTTCTAAGACGTCTTCTCTCCGGCATTTATTGCATAAATTAAGCTGACAGGATTCGTCGTTGATATCACAAACAATTTGTTGAATGAACTCTGTTGTTGACATATTAATCCCCAGCGCATCCAGAAGGAAAGTAAAGTTTTGATGTATCTCACAGACGCATACAACGTGATGCCGGTTCCTCCCTGGCCACACACAGTTTTTAGGGCGTAGCTTTGCACATTTTGCTACTGCAACGTCCATGTCTTTGTGCCGGTTCTTGAAACTTGCGTACATGTCGTTTAAATTATGTATTATACGCCTCTTTTCAACTTGGAGTCTGTTTCCAGTCCTGTCCGTAACAAATACAACATCCCGTTGTGAAGGAGATGCCCTGCTGTTGTCATCAGAAAGATAAAATCGCTTCACCGCATCTTCTGTCTCCACAGGAAGCGGTGGTCTTCCATGCCTTGGTGGAGGAGCACTAAACGCACCATTTTGAGATCGGAGTTTACTTGCTTCCCGTGCCATGTAAACGCTGCACCCACTTCGTTCCACAATTTGCGGAATGGTAAACCGCTTTGGAACAGACGTTAAACATTTGTACCGCTCCGTTCTCGTGGACAGTGACTTGAACTTGGCAGCCAGCTCATGGAATACGTCATTGCAGTACACACACGATTTCCGCTTCGTCGTGTGTGGACTGAGCTCCAAATTTCCTTTGAAAAAGTTGCCAAACGGTTTCTTCAGCTTGTCCTTTAGCTTTTGATATTTTTGCTTCAGTCTATATGGTTTCCGTTTATCAGATGGTAAAGCTGGCGTGACGTTTCCAATCTCCAAGGTCCTGTTCAGTTCATCCGGTAAGCCAACGCTTGTCGTTTCTGAAAATCGTGATCCGGACGCTTCAGATATTTTGCTCAGAGTGCTGCCGGGTGGTGACGGAAATCCTCCTACGTATGAAATAAAGCTTTTAGTTTTTCAAACTTGCAGTGAGGATTCAGAGGAACATTTATTTTCCATAAACGAATAAAAAATATATTTACCAAATATTGCTTCCGGAGTCACACTAAGAATGGAACAATCCACATCAATGCCACGCGATTTCGAGACAGAGCCTCTGGGTTGATTTGACTGGCACTGAACATGCGCCAGGGGAACGTGTCTTGGCGTTGAGTCGGGAACCACCGATCCGTTTCCATCATCGTCACTACTGGATTCAACCATTTTGTCATAGTCCACTTTTATTCTGAATCTACAAGATAGGCAAATATGAGTAGCCCCTCCCCTATCAAATTCTGGAAATACTAGGCGGCCCCTCTTCCTGTCCTCCTCAGAAATGATTTGCACACCCTTTTGACTACGCGGTCGCAAATGGGGCAATGGGTACCCCGGTTCACAACAAGCTGGTCTTTTTCTACCTTTTGCCATTACGGCACCGTAACGGTCTTAATGTTAAGTACCTAACTGTAACACGATGTCGAAAATTAAAGCAATTAGAAAATTAACGACTGAGATGGAGAACACGGAGAGGCAAATATCCTGAGGCGAGATACTGAACAACAAAGACAGGAAAGGCAATAAACTAAAAAGCAGGCAGCTGACGATGACTGAGAGCCAGAATGCCATATGGTGTATATGGCGTTTGATAATACCCAGGTTGGGTGAAAATAAGAAAAATAAATGTAACGAGTTTCAACTTTTTTTGTTCCTCGAGGTGTTGCATTTGGGATGATGAAGCAAATAACAGTAACCGCCTGACGACCAACATTTGATTTATGGCCGTAAAATTATTTTTTTAAAGGCGGTACTTGCACGAATTGACGTCGGTTCGTGCAAAATTTTAAATCGATTTTTTGGAAATATTTAACAATGTTTTAAAAAAACCAAAAAAGTCCTATTTAGAGTTTTTCATTCTGATTACGATGCAAAAATCCGTTTTGCTCTAGGTGCTCTAGATTTCGATCTACAGCCGGCACCAGATAAGGAATTTTTCACTTATTTTGATTTATATATTAATTCCACGATAAAATTTGGGCTAGTTATTGGCATTTATGGGTTCCTACTAATGTCCTCTTTTAACTGCGGTAGTAGAAGAGAAGTTTCCATTATGCTTTGACGAGGCGTTCCGGGTATAGGAAGAGCTGCTCACTTCTTATTAGCTGGTACCAATGCAAAGGATGTTAACCAAGAAGGGTGACTATTACTTATTATTATTTTCATCTGTTGAATTAGAAGCGGAACGGCATCCGTTTTAACCAGTTCTTGATAAGAAACTTGTATAAAATACCTTTTTGGCTGTTGCTCCACGTCGGAGGGAGGAACCAATATTTTATATTCTTCACAGAATACTCAGCCTACATTCAGAAAACGATCTTTCCATATTAAATACATAGGACGAGTATATCGGATAGTTAAATCAATTAAGCCAACTCTTTTACAAAGAATTCTTTTATTTATATATAGGGAAATCCTATCGGAAAAATATCGCTATATTTTAGTCATCTGGGCATTAAATTCCGTAGACGCGTAGTCGATGTACAATATATTTTGTTCTGTGGAAAAATGATGATTGAAATAATAATAATTGAACAAAGTCATGAACAAAACTACAGTATGCTAAACTTGAGCGTCTAATATGGCTCATCGGGGTGGATGGAAAGTTTAAATCGAACAGGTTTTTAATAGTGGTTTTTCAGTAATGTATTTGCTATGACATAGGTTTGATATGATATTGTGGTGGTAGTAAGTTAATTAATTAATTATATTAATATTATATTAGGGGTCATAGGAGACAAATATTAATTAAATGGATTCATGTTCACTAACTCATGCACACACAGTAGACTCTATCATCGTGCTATAGTGCTTATATCTTTGAAATTGAGCGTGAAATATTTTTTTTTTCAAGTGTAAACATTGATCAATGTGAACTTCTACATGTTGTTGATATAATGATGTACTTGCACCATTGACTGTATTGTAAATCCATGTTTCAAAAACAATATTTAACTCGCAGTTTTAAATATACTATATATGCAAACACTTAATACCAACTCTACCTTTATTTGAAATACAACTCTATCTCCACCCACCGACTGACCTGACTTGAGAATTTGACTCACATAATTTGCTTCGGTTATTGACGACGTGAACGTTCATCAACGACATTTATGAAGAATTATCGTTGCTTTAAAGGTATAAAATTAAGTACAAATTACATGCTAAAATGGATTTTAAAACTTAATTCTTATTTAATAAAGAAACACTTCATAAATGTACAAAGCAAAGGCAACTCCGTTGCAACAAATCTGCAGTTCTTCTACCGCGAAACGTGGCAAGGAGTGGCCGTAAAACTGTTTCAGAAGCAAATAACCACGTTTTCGTCAATCTAGGAGATTACTCGTACGTTAATATGTCCGATGGATTTCTTGTTTTGAGACATCTTCATCACAAGAGTTTTGAAAATAATGCCAGCATTTATATTTTCCGGAATATGGGGCTTTTGGTCCAGGTTCCTGGGTCAAACAACACGATTCAAGCAAGTCGTGAAAGATACATCGTTGAAACCAGTGGTTTCAAACCACCCGTTATGAGCGGAAATGTGACAAGTTTGTTCCTTGTAACGTTGAACGGAATTCCTATTGGCGGTTGTTGTGCTGCTGCTACACACTTGTGGCCCTACTCAAATGGGGAATTGGTTTCATTGTGAGTGTGCGCCGAAGGGGTTTACTTATATCGCAAAGGCAATGGACTGCATCATGCGAAAGTTACGGAAGTTCCGAGTATCTATATTCCAATGCACAGTACATGTGATTGGTACCTAAAGCGATGAGCCGAAAGCTGCCTAGATAATGCTCCCAATTTCAGCGTGATTAATGTCGCCATTCCAACGGTGCAAGTTATTGCGATCATGCCGTATGCGTACTTTATTAGAAGAGTTCGTTCGTTCGTTATGTTTGGAGAAAATGCTAAAATTTGCATACGCAATAATGTAAAGAATTGAAAATACACAAATACATCAAGAAGCTTTCAGCAGAGACAAAATGCTTAACCTCTGCGTCGTTTGTGGCTTAATGTTGTGGATTGACTGATTTAGGAAATTGAAGGTAGCAAAAGTGTTGGTGCATAGGTGTGGATTGTCGCTGTTTGTGAATAATACTTTGCGTTTCCGGTTAATTATCTAAGCTGTTGCAATTGAAATATACACCAGGAATATTGTAGACAAAGTATTCTAGAACCCTACAATGAACTTTCAATTTGATATACAGAATTGTTTAATGCGTTTTATGATGACTATCACCATAATGACATGATTAATAGTTCACCTTCCTCTATTGAATATAGAATCGATTCTTTATTCTAAAATAGGAATTTACTTGTAGCTATATATAATTATAAATTAAACTAATACTAGAAATTCGTTTATATTCATTACAACAACTGATAGAAAAACTATGCCTTTGTTGTTGGAATTGTTTGCATTAGGTCAGGTTAGCACACACACAGTTAGGGAATAAAAGCAGCAACTGTCATAATGCTAACAATGTTCACGTCTGCTGTTGGATAAAATATGTTGATATTCTACTTAATCGGCGTTCCAAACCTTCATATATTGAAAACAAATAACGATGCAGTATCGTCAATTCAGTTTCTTAGATTGTTAGTAAACAGAACATCAGATTTGGGAATGGCAATTAGAGTACTCCAATGACAGATGCAGTAATAGTGCTAAAAATGTTTTCACTCCAATGCAACGAAAACTAACCTCTGGCATTGTTTCGAAACGTTCATTTTATTCTGAATATAAATAAGTTAGTTAGAACGGTACTCTGGATCCGAATGAATGAATGAATTGATACAGCGTTCCTCGATATCTTTTTCAATTGAATTCAATTGAAGGACTCATCGAATCAGTTAGTGCTTAGCATATTTTAGTTGTATATTATACAAAAAATCACTTACTAAATTCGCATACCCAATGTTTTCATATACGGGGTCAGGGGTCAACACATTTGATAAAAGTGTTCAAACGGTGCCGCCTCTCCTGTCAATACTGTTGAAGATATTTCAAAAATCTTTTTTGCATCGTTATCGCAACTGAATTCTCTATAGTTCACCTTACTTACTTTATCACATTTCAACCAAAAACTATAAATTCTCATATTGCCCCATCGAATATTTGGCATTTGGGTAGCACATTGCAACATTAAGTGGGTGGATCAGGTACAGTCCGTGATGGAGCTTTTCGGTTTGGTAAATACCTGCTCAATAGCGACCAGTATTTTCAAAATTACTTATCGCATTATACACAATACGGTGCGTCAATGCAATACATTATATTAGTTAAAGCTCATTGCGTTCTCTTTCTTCTGTTTCATATTTTATGGAAACCAGAGTTCCTGTGCAAATACGTGATATAAGTTGTGCTGTGTAATTCAGAATTTGCTACTTTTTGTCATACCAATTCACGATTAACGTTTATATTCCTAAGGAATTGCTAATGCATGTTCCGTTACTCCATGATAACACATTTCTGACATTTCATTGTTAGCTATCCCCTGATTTTATGATTTTATCCAGCATCCCGATCCGTCTTCCGTTCACCTGTTAATTTAGTAGACAATTTGCGTCCATTGATCCACCACTTGCATATTACGGGTTAACGCGCTACCCTCTCATTACTCGTACTTTTCAGGAAATTCCCTTATTTGGGAGCCTGTTGGGGTGTCATATTTGCAATAGTCTCTAATTTCAGAACAAATATATTATTTTGTTCAAAACAAAACCGCTAACTAAATCCATTAATCACTCCAACTATTCTCAGCAATAACTGTGCTTTAACCGACATGAACATGACAATCATTTACCACGGCACTCTTGAAGTCTGGTGCTGCAACAAAACAAATATGTTTAGGAAAATAACAATTTCAACTCGATGCGCAAATATCGCATTAATTTTACATCCCCAACAACCTGCAGTAGGTTTATTATATTACTTACAATTGTTTAAGTTTACATTTATTAACGAACACATAATTGGAATTTAAGCAGCTACGAAACAAGGATGAATTTCTGAGCGTGAGCAGAGAATAAAACTTGCAATTACGTCATCCATTTGCAATCCAATTAATTACAAAATAAAAGAAACGTCCACACAGAATATTCTATCGTCATGCCGTAAAATAAAGAACGCCAATAAACGCGTTTCGGCATTTTGGGTAGCAGAATGTTAAGCATTTTACTACTGAAAAACTTCTGAACCAATTGCCACAATAAATACACTGATTGGACATTTATTTTACTGTGTGAACACGCTCGTGCCTTCGCATGTTGGAACTGTCGACGAAGCGTTTTTCACAAAACCTGCATGAGTGGACCTTCTCCTTTGTGTGGACACTTCTGATGTTGTCGTTTCTCCGACCACAAGAAATGAATTCTGATTCACAACATATTTCGCAGCGGTACGGCATTTCCCCAATATGCGTCAGGATATGAGATGCCCGTTCCCCAGAATATAAGAAGCCTTTGCCACAAAATATGCAGAGGTGAGGACGTTCCAGTGGATTCCGATTTTGGTGAATTCGCCGCTCATGTATTAAGCATCTTTCTCTGTTTCTCAATTTCTTGTGGCAAATGGTGCATGTAACTTGCATATTGTTGCGGTGTGTTTTCATGTGGCTCTGTAATTCATTTGCTGTTTTAAATCTTGAATTGCATTCAGTGCATGGGAAAGGTTTTTCTCCTGTGTGTATCCGCAGATGTCGGTTCACACTGGATGACACTTTGAATCTCCTTTCGCACATGGGGCAGGCATAGGGCCTCGCATTTGTATGTGTTTTCATGTGGGATCGTAAATAGCCCTTTGCAGAAAATGCTTTGCCACATGTTGGACATACGTGAGCACGCGAACCCACATGGGTCTGTTCATGTCGTTTCAAACCACATTTCTCACCAAACTGCCTTCCACATGTTTCACATTTATACGGCTTTTCAAGCGTATGACATCTCATGTGTCTTCTAAGACAGACTTTGGTGGTAAACGTTTTTGAACATAAAGCGCATTTCGTCGTTTTCGCGTCAACCCCTAAATGCCATCTATGGTGGCTGGTCAAGTCACTTCTGGCAACGTATGATTTTAAGCACGTTTCACAATTGTAAGGGCGTTCGCCTATATGGTAACGCAAATGAACTTCCACATAGTTCAATGAACTAAATTTCTTGTTGCAAAAGAGACAGGGGAAGTGGATTCCTTCATGTACATATTTAGAATGCACCAATAGTCCGCGTCTTGACTTAAAATCTACTCCGCAGATCTTGCACACGTACATCCTGCTCAGTCAACTACACACGATCGAAGGCAGTCAATTTTTGTTACGAACAAAATTTATTAGAACTAATTGCATAACAAAACACGAGTAAGGTCAGAAAAGGAAGACGGGATTTCTCTACTTTTTGATATTCTGTCGTATATGATTGCACAATTAATGCATGTCAACGAATCTCCCTATTCACCCGGCTAATTCAACCAAATCCAAAAAAGAAATAAAAGGAATGGATTATTACAACTCTCGAACGTGTTTACAATGATAAAGTCTACAAGTGTAAATGTAGCATGTGGCCTTGTCATAAAATAATATTCATTGTAAGTGAATTTTCAAATCGGCGTTGAGAAATTGAGTTGATATTAAGCTAGTGAAAATGTCAAATGGAATATTAATGGAAATGCATTTTATGCCAAATACTGCATTCAATTTCTTTGTTGGACGGTAGAAAGGATTACTTGGATACTTGGAACATAAAACGTTTGCAATGGTAATGCAAAGGTTTTCCAACAAGCCGAATTATAAAACTTGGGAGGTTTATTCTATACATCAGTAAATCAATTTGATAAAGATTTTGCTCTAATATAATGCGCCAAAATTGTACAGAACGGAGTAACGCTTTGCATTAGTACATTAGCATAAAATACCTCAACAGCATTAACAAGCTTCAGAACGCAATAAGTATGAATTGTGTTTGACATGACGCATGACGCAGTTTGTACTTAGAACATGCGCCATTGTTTTGCTTGTGAATTCCGGTATTACTTACGCCGTTAGATATATACCGCTATCTCTTGACTGACCGCATCGGAAAGGTATAGACCTAAGCTGTCACATGTAAGGCATGATTAATGCAGTTTCCATTAATTTTAATTTGCGGAATATATAATATTTGCGGTAAAGTTATAACAAGAATTCAAAATGCTTAAAACAAAAAATATAAAACACGATGCCGTTGATCTGTGAGCAGATTCTATGAACCAATTGTTAACACAATGAATCAGCCAAATTAATGCTGTAGCGTTAAAATCAATTGACGGATCAGGGATGCCATTAAGCTTTCAGCGTCGACAATTAGTATTTGAACACTTCAGTGTCTTTTATTACATGAGGTTGTAATCCGCTTTTTGTCGTTATGCGAAGCAGAAATATTACAGTTGATGGGTACAATGCAGTGCAATATTATACATATATATCTTATATTATACTTCACCAATTTTCTCAGCGAATATACGTGAGAGTTTGATTTTAGTACTTGGTATGAGTCATTGTAAACTTGATGTCCAAAGCGTTAATTAGCTTAAGCTTTTCAGTGACGGAAGTTATATCGCCACAACTATGTATACTTGGTTATTGTTCTTTCTATTTTACAATTGTGAATGGATAGATATCATTACTTTTGTATCATGTGTATATATTATGCAGCGCTAAAGCGAAATTATCGATTACGTTTATTACCCTTCATTGTATCCAAGGTGATTCGTCTGATCGTCTTCTTGCTTCATGTAATACACAAACAAATTAAGTACAGTTGACAGTAAATAGCCGCATACTTGGCATACCAGTGTGACCTAACTTCCCAACAAACTAATATCCTTTCACTAAATTAATACTGCTAACACTAGCTTTGAAGACTACACCTCTCACGACTCTGTCCCAAATATCTACTTACAAACTCTTCAATCCGTTTCTCAATTTTGACAATATAGTCGAAAATGTTACCTAATGGACTCTGTATAGCAATTGAAATACCAAAAACCTTCAAACATGTATTTGGCACGTTATCGTTTAACGTTCCAGGCCACAAATGTTTTAAATGAGATGAAGTACGTGATCCTCTTATTTTCGGTTTATAAGTTAAAAATTCTAATTTTCGAGTTACGTCATTGTTGTTTAATTTTGTGGAAGTTCTGTAAGACGTTAACATGGCATCATGTTTGTTTCAGTAGAATATTTACACCTTCAATTCAACATATGAAATATAAAATATTTATCTTAGCAATACTTGATATCTTTGATGGGAAATCAAAAACAATTTTGTGTATACCTTCTTTGAATGTTAGACAACTTTATATAGACATGAGAAAAGAAATATGCAGGAATATGTATTAATGCTTGTTTTAGCATGGGTAACGAAAAATCCGACTCGGACTTGGAATCATTGAAATGCTACAAATTTTAGCTTCAACGCCACCACTTAACATCTTCATACCAGAGAAACATGACGTAGACAAAGGTAGTTGGAGGATTCATTAGGTTAGTCGAAGTTGCAGTGCAGTGTGAAGTTCAAAAGCATAACCAATATAGTTTGAGTTACAGAACTATACTCCGACTAATTTTGAGTTTTTCGGGAAGTAATGTTGATTTAATGTTGAGTTAGCAGGATATCAAGTTTCCTGTTAACTGAGATATCGGCTAAAGCCAATTGGACATTAGAAAAAAGTCAACTGAATATATTATTTTATTCGCTGAGATGGACCCCTGAAGATACCTTTCTATTCTGAACAAATGTGCTTTTAAAAAAATAATGCGTAATTAGTAGAAAGTAATCTCATTGATTTGAAGGCGTCGATCATTAAAAAATTAAGCATTATAAGTATTTACTGATTAACATTGGACATTATTAGCAGCATAATTCCGATTGTCAATTCCGCAACTTTATCTTCCTTCAGAGATATTGATAGACTCTAGTAAAGCAAAAATATCCCAGTAATTTCCCTACGTATCTGAGGC
Source organism: Sinella curviseta (assembly GCA_004115045.4). NCBI lineage: Eukaryota > Metazoa > Arthropoda > Collembola > Entomobryomorpha > Entomobryidae > Sinella > Sinella curviseta. The sequence continues at coordinate 9,748,167 of CM023199.3, read as the reverse complement.
CGCATAAATATTTGTAGCTGAATATATAAGACAAGATGACAAAGAGGATAGCTGGTACGTTTTTGTTGTCATTTACCATGAAGACATATCTGCCTTTTTGCCCTACTTAATTGGAATTGTAATTTTAATAGCGTCAAGTTTAATGAATTCCACGCTCAATTTGGAACTTTTTGGAGCAATGTTCCGAGGTAGAAAACCAATTGATCTATCTAATCATCAAACATAATAATTCCCGTTTTATCTCCTATTTCAGACACGTTGACTTAAATTTATAGATTCCAACTTGTAAACAATTGTCAACAAAATTTCGTCAGTGGTAAATAAAATTGTAATTTTAAAATGTCCTATTCCTAGTCATATAGAAATTAATTCATCATAAATTTCTTGAGATTCTATTAAACTGTGGCAAATGTCTTGCGACGCATGTCATGTTACTACTTGAACGTCACCAATCATTATTTTTAGCTTGTTGGGATTAAACATGACAGAAGGTAATCGTGCTGCAGCAGTCATGTTATTCTGATGTGTAATGATCTTCAGTATCAAAAGATTGTCTGGAGTTTATTCATTATAATTCGGAACGACCAGTGATATAGAATAAACACAAAAAAATGGAAAATAACTAATCCTGCCAATCAATATTCCTAATTTTAGTACTTCGACGAACATGAAAGGTCGTGTATTGTGCACATTAAGCACTTGCAGCGTGTGCAATTCACATTGATATTGAGTTACATTATCGACATGAAAATCAGAAATTTATTTAATCAACTGTTTGCATATCATGCACGGCAGTTTATTCTGTAACGGTTTCGAATTTCTAACACGTCAATCATAACATTGTTCGACGCCACCAAACCTTACTTTGATACCTGGAACGTAATTTGCACTGGAGGTAGGACTGTTCTTCTATTGACTTCAGTATGATGACGAGGATCCATTTGACAAAGGTTTTGCTAACATATATCACGGAAAACATATTTGTCATATTAAGTAGCATATCGTATTTATTACAGATTTATATAGCGAAATGAATCATAATTGAATTTACTGTTAATAAATCAATAGAATGATAATTTATCCATGCAACTCGAACAGTTAATCAATCTAAATTACTAAGTCCAGCGAGCAATTTAAGCCAAAAATTCATCAGACATTGGCGATATAAAAATCATGTCCCTTTCTTCACGAAAAAAATCATCATAGTCATCAGAAGCCACATTCAATACTAATTGGTGATGGAGTTGGCGAACTTCTTCAGTTATTTGCTTCGTGTTTTCATTTGTGCGTCATCTCCCACAAGTACCTTGCGTCGCATATACATATATCACATTATCATAAATCAACTTAATAAGTGCAGAAAATGTAAGCATCTTATTCAAGACATATTTTAAAAATGTATTTGTATATAACAATTACGTTTAAAGCAATACGTGTAAGGAAGATAAGCGCATTATATTAAACTAAATATGCAAATGATTTCTGTGGAGTAACAAGCTTTATTTTAAGTTGAGAATAATAATTAACTCAGTATGCACTAATGCTATCAATAGAGTTTACTTTGGCCTCACTATAAAATGATGCATTATCTGAAGTTACCTGTTGTTAGTTCAATTCGCTTGTTTGGTAAATGATCATAACGATGCACTAGCCAACCCATATAATGGAAATGCCGATGCAGAATAATGATTTTTCTCGGCACATATCAATATTAAGGGCTCAGGCAAGAGTGATTCAGGAAGGGTAGTTCGCTAGATTATCTTCTTTAATCCACTTTTATAGACCAGAGTCTAGCCGGCGGGGTGAAAATATATTTCAGCATTTTTATTCTATACAGAAAACTTTCAGAAACACAACTATAGACAAGTTTCAAATACATTTAATTACTAAACTCAAACAAATCGAACAGCGATATTCCTTACTATTTGAGATGGTCAACCCTTATTCAATTTTGCCAAAGAGTAGGCACAGCTACTCAAGGACACTCATTTGCAAGTGTGCCAAAAGATATACCTGTAAATCCTGTCCTCAAATCAAACACGGGAAGTCTCAAAGATTATCATGACTCAACGAAGCACGACGTCAGGCGCTAATTGGACCTATCAACGTTTTTTGAGCTTTTCCTGGCTTTAAGTGATCAGTACTAAAATTAATTATTTACCAAATTATTTGGTCCAAATATGTGGGGGGATTTTTTTTACTTATAATTAGTTCCAATTTTTATGGACAGGTAGTCAAACCAAAATTAGCTCTGAGATAAACAAAAAATTGAAGATTGTGAGGGACGATTTTATTCCACTTCTTCTCCTCAGACATATTTTTATCATTTACTGTCAAACTGGGTAGTGATGTCGTTCATTTTACGTTCCTGGATGTTTGGTCATTATTGCTCTTTATTGTGAGCAAATTTATATATGAGAGCTGCGAGGAGGCCCTGGTGTCGCCAACTCATTTGCAGGAACGGAACTGTAGTGCTCTGAATAATACTTGTCGATTCATTTTAAACCTGAAAAATGTTCTGTGGCAAGCGCCAATTGAAATCATGGGTTACCTTAAATAAAACTTAAAAATTGAAATGAAAAATTGAAAGGGGATTTTACAGAGTGTCTTACTACTTACTAAATAATAAACGCACAACGAAATAAATCAACAAATAATTCTGTCAATGTTTTAAGCAGCCTACCTAGCAAAAAAGTGTGCCCACTACCTACTGGTTACCCGTTCTTTGAATTTGGTTGCGGTGTTAATATTACGGCGTCTTTGTTGACCACGACGAATGAGGAATTCTCAATTTGTTTTCCGTGCATAATATAAATTTTCGGAGATAAACTGTAATCAATGAAAATATACAGTTATTTTAATTTCAAATTTAATAGATTCAAAAGTAGAGTAGCAACGGAAGCAGTTTTAGCAGTACTATACATAGTAACCTATCATTATCGCTCCACCTGACATCAGAATTATATCTTCCAGCAGAATAAAAAATATCTGTTGTTACGAACTTCACAATCACGAATACATTTTGATGCAAAATGTTGAAACCTAACAACAATATAACGATATTCTGTAAGAAAATATATTTGAGCTGGAAGCAGCCGAAGATGTCATTAGCTGGTAGATGGCAACCGCATTTCCATAACACAAAGTTATTGTCTTGCACAATCTGTATTTTAACGGGTATTAGATATAAAAACTGATCAATCTAAGGGTTTCAATCGAGAGCTAATTTGGTCCCAAACATATTTGGCTTTGTTGCGATGGCGACGTCGACTAAAACAAAAACTGGAAGGAAATCGAGTTTGTACCTCAAATAAAGCTGAAGAGGCTTGCCATCACATAATCATGAGAAATACCTCTCTCTTCAAATGAACGTTCCATGTCATTCTATGGATATACACTATAGGCAACAACAACAACGCAATATTGGAGTTTGTAATGCATTCCGAAAACAAAACTCAAAATCCGTTTGCATCTCAGTCGTCAATGTTACTCAACTAACTGACCCCATTTGCTAAAACCTGGACACAATTATTTTATCAAATAAAGTATGTATTTTATAAATATGTGTATGCTGAGAGTATACAACCTTTAGCGCCATCATTTAATCTTCTAATGAACAATAAATTGTCCCCAGAATTGACAGAAAACTCCAATAATGAGTTGAGCCGTACTTTTGTGATATTATACGGTGTGAAATGTCACTTAAATAGTAGAACGATGTGTATTAAATTGCAAGCTCATTTGAACTATATGGGCTTTCAGAATGTTAGTGTGGGGTACTATTGAGATGTTCCATGGATTCCATGTCCATATGTATATAGTGAATTTGCTGAGAATATGATTATGGACCCAGGTAATTTAGTGGAATTAATCGATGAGAATGAAGAAACAGTTTATATTCAGCAAGCAAAATAATCAATTCATGCGAATAAATGATTTTACTAGATACACTTTTTTTAAAATGAAAAATAAATCAGAATTATCATATTTTCCTTGTTATCTTTAAAACTTGTGTCACCATTTTCTGTAATGACTTTTCCTTAACTAGAATAAATTTAATGAAATCAATCAATTAATATGTTATTCACAGAACTGGAAAACTTCATATTGAGTTAACTAATTAAGGTGAATAATAACCGATTAACAAATATATTGTAAATATTTCAACGCCATTCGTCGATCCAGCTTTATCGGGAAAATTTTACAAATATATAGGTAGCACACATGCCCTTGATTGAAGTGGAGCATAATAAGAGTCTACAGACGAAGTAGAAAATTACAAGTTCACTAAAACATAAATTGCTTTATCACAACGCAGCAAAACGAATGTAATCGTTCAAGTGTGAATAGTCGACGGATGATTAACTAGTAGTTTGCAGAGCCTTATGAGTATTGGGTATCGCTGTGAATGATTTTATGAAGCAGAGTAACATTAGGTGAATGGTTGCTTTAAGCGACGATCCCCAAACGAAATTAAAGATCTAGTAATGTTATTAGTGTCATATCAACTTTTTACATACTTTACCTGCAATCATGTACACAAAAATTCCAATCATTGAGAAAACTGATGAAGTAAATTTCTTAAATTTCGTTACCATTTTGCAGTACGATGTGGAAAACAAACGTTATTTCACTTGATTTAGTTTCATTCAACTTTATTTGTTTGTTGTTTAATTTCGTAATTTACAACTGCAAAGTCTTCAGCAATTTCACTAATTTATCCTTAAACAAGTTTAACATACCCAATAAATTCGGGTAACATTGTGAATATAATTGCAAAATCGCGATTCAACTTGATCAACGTTTCATGGTCACGTTACAACCTTTGTAAGTAATGTCTTGAAGTACAAACCAAATCATTATGTTAATCACAATTTAGAATAATTCTTGACTTAATCGTTTTTGCACTGTGGTTTTAATATGCGATTAGTTACAGCATCTAAAGAATTTCGAGCAAAATTAATATAGACGTCCAATAAATAAATTCTTTCTTGTCAAGTCTTCCTCATATTTGCTGCCTAAATGCATTTATCATATATATGTTGAAATTCTATCAAACTGAGTGTCAATAGTGCCTACCAATAGTGTCAATAAGTTTCTTATAACCCATTCTACATCACCAAGTTGACGGAGTCCGAATTCCAGAAAAAAATGACGAAGCATGTCGAATACCCGAATAGTGCAAACAACTTGCTATGTACCTACATGTAGAAATTGAATGTCAGAAATCTTTATTTCAAGCTTCTTGGGATTAAGCCGGGTACAGGTAAACATGGCTCCTGGTGTGGTGGCAATTGAAGATGAAATGAAAAGGTAGTAGAATTTTGCTTAGTCATTTAAAGTACGTAAATCATAACAATGCTCGATGTCATGTATAATTGCTTTCACATTTAGGCATAATTTGATCGGTGAAACGATACGATATTCCACATTGACGGAAATTATAATGTTATGAATTTATCGAAGAGACTAATTGATACAGGTTTCATTTCCAAATATTATTCAAATCATTTTCATCAACGCAATCAATACTGCCAGAGGCGGGGTGAACGGGATTCTCTGACTAAAGAAAGGAAACTGGGGAAAACAGCAAAGGGCAAATATACTCAAACAGCCAAAGGCTTGTAGCCGGGGTCTCTACAGTTCATGTGAAGCATTGTACCATTTAGCTGCCGAGCCACTTGTTAATTTTGATGCTGCGAGAATTTGTAATGAGCACACTCGCTTGTTGGAGGGGAAAGATTGCACGTGTTTGAAGACGTGGGGAAATACCTTTTCCATGTGTTTCGCCCACAATACTTTTGACGTCTAGTCGTTGTCGTAATCAGGCGACGGTAGCACATTGGAACACAAAGATAATATCATATTTGCACCGTCGGCAATAAAATAATTCATTAAATGTCTCATAAATATGATTTGTCTTTACGACTAAGCCCACAGCAATCTCAATTACTCGTAAAATATTTTTCGAGTTGCTTCTACAAAAACATTCACCGTGTTTGCTAAATACCAGCACAATGAACTAATATTCACAATTACATTGTACCCTAACTATAGCCTATATGATAGGAACCTACCAACTTTATTGCGACAGTGTTGGAGCATTTTCCCAAAACAGTCTTCAATGTTACTCAGATGACTCTAATTGAGGACGTTATGGTTGAAAATAGTAGTTTGCCAATTTATTTTTAAACTTTAAATCAGGAATGATGTGACCTTGTAAAGTGGATAAAGTTACTCTTATCATGACTTACTGCATAATTTATTTAAATTGTTGCACATGATTTGATTAAGCCTAATTTCGTTCTTAAGTCTTGCTCTTGCACAGATGGAAGATGTAGTGGGTGCATAAATGTACTTCTTCATAGATAATGGTGATAAAATAGAACGTCAAGACAAATAATTGTAAACAATGTTGTGTTGTGTACAATCCTAAATAAAAGGTCATTCTTCTTACTTGTATAAGCTCTCTACGTAGCGAGCGGAAGCGGAATTTGTTATGGATATAATACGTCCCCATAAATTGGACAGTTTTATAGTATCTCAGTATCCATTTAATGGACATATCGACAATATAACAACTGTGTATAACGGTGATCGTGAAATCATTCTGGCCTGTTGCCACGCGGTTTGCCAATTTAAATTTTAATGTCTCTATGAAATTTAAAACAGATATGATAATTTTTCTGACACTTGAAATAAGATATATTTGAAAAGTCAGTTAGTATTCAAAAGGATGCATTTTACATGTGTGTACCAATGCTTAGTTCAACGTCAATAAATTTAATGTAAGGCAACTGTGTATTATGTTAGCTAAAAGGTCGTTTGTGTAATAATAAGTCGTTATTTGATAAATGTGAAGTACAAGCGACATGAAGTTGCTACGCTATAACAAATTGAGCTTGAAACATGTGTTTAGGGATACTGCATGTTCAAACCGGATAGTAACATACCTATATTTTTATTGTTCATTCAAGTTTGTTTCTGGAAAACTTGAGCATTGCCAGCACGCTTAGGTGAATAGCGGCGGATATGATGGTATGTTATGTAGGGTGTACGGACGCTACCTGAAAAACATTTACCTAACCCGGATCCTACTTCAACTTCTCTACCTCAAAAAGACTCTACTTTAACCCAGACTCTAGTTCACCCTGGACCTTAGTTCAACACGAAAATTTGTACCAATACACTCCATTTCAAATTTTGAGTTTTACTACGACTATACAGAAACACATCTTGTTCTTAGAATAAAGTTTCACAATGAGCTTCAAACAAAGATATAGGTGTATCCCCACATTAATAAATTGGGAAAATTCAGGAAATATCTATTAGGTTTGAAGCTTACAGTATTTGCTCACCGTTTCAAATGGAAGTCGTCGTTCATTTCATTAATATTTATTTCAATTCATAAGGCAGTGGACCTTCCGGCGGTGCTTGTGTTAAATATATATCAATATGTGAGTTCAGGAGAAGCTTCATTATAGACCTTCACCGAAGAACAAATGGCGTTTTTTATGAATATTTCAATATTGATGACACCGACAGTTAAATGTATCTAGTATCGCCCTGAACTTCAAACTTTGATGCGCACATCATCACATTAGAGGTCGCAATTATACATTCCAATTTCGCATATTCACATCACTAAGACTGATTTTGGACGAAAATAAGAATACGTGATAATTCGATGTAGATAATTATATTTGGGAAACTGCAGTATAACAAAAATAGTTTTGAACAAAAAATATTGGACCAAAAATATGGTTGTACAAAAGTCCAGGTTGAACTAAAATCGATTTGAGGTAAAATGTTTTTGAAAATTTTGAATTGTAGTAAAATGTCATTGGAAGTAAAGAATTGGAAGTAGAATCCTAGGGTCGTTATGTAGATTGGTAAAATGAAAACGTTCTTATGCACAATTTCTTTCTACTAGAGTTGGACTAAAGTTGGAACTGTGGTTTTATATCATACACAGCCTTTAATGCGTTAGAAATGTAGTCAACTTAATGTAACACGTTGACTACAATTTTTAAACAGTTTTTGGTACCTTCTTTACTCCATCGCATCATACGCGGTACCGAGACACAGAACTATGCCAGCTGTTTTAAAAATCAAGCCTATTGGCTGTAATTTTAACTAACTCTCCACTATTTCCTAGAAAATTCCTATACTTTTTTTACGAATATATTTTGTTTTTCATAACAAAGTATTTTGTAACTAATCGCTTTAAGCGAAACAAAGAATAAGAGAAACCCCCAAAGTACTTGCTAATGATTGCAAAAATGGTCCGAGAAAATGCAATTTGTCAGGAGAAAATATGTCAAACCTTCTTATGTCTGTAATTTAGTGCGGTGGGATTGATATTCAATTTATACAATACAGATGACGAAATACATTACGTAAACATATGGTGCCTTTATAGAGAGTACATGTAGGTTAGTCGTACCCAACTGGAACAAAACAAACTATTGATAGTGAGTATAAACTACAGATATGTTCAATAATCCTCGTTGGTGTTTAATTAATTGGTTTAATTAATTAGCTTTGGTTTTTCAGGTTGACTTAAATTTTGCTAATAATGTACTCCAAGAAAACATATCTCTGAATTTTTTATAATCAATATTGACTTTGATCCACTCATGCCAGACTTTGATAAATGCTTGGCAATCTTCGTTTGACGAAATATTTATTGAGAGACTATTCAGCATGTAGAGGCTACGCGATGAAAATATATAGTGGGCGTATTAAGAGTAGACGATATACCATGGTGGGAATACTCTTCGGACGGAATATTCCATGGTGGGAATGTTCGGGTGGGGGAGAATTCCGTGGTGGCAATTTTCCTTGGTGGGAGTTTTCCGTGGTGGAAATTTCCCATGGTGGCATTTTACTTGGGGGAAATTAGCCGGATACCGTGAGAAATGTATTCTTCGATTCTTTTTCACGGAGAAACTTTCAAAACTGTTTTATTCACGCAACTGCATTGACTCTGTCAGCCGGAATATATTAAAGTTTAAAAATACGCCATCACGGAAACAATGAAATAAAACTTGTGATTGCAATGCATTCAAAATATATAATAATATTAAAGATATATGTATCATTGGGATACGCCGAACCTTCATTCTAATGTTTCAAAACAAAATTGATATCTGGCTACATTATTTGACTAATAGACGATTATATGTCTATAATCTATATATTATAGTAGACAGCCCCAACCGATTCGGATATTAACCATTCCGATCTTGAAGATCTTTACATTTTATCTGCAACGGCAACGGGTCATCATAGGTGATGTTTGCACTTTGACGCCAGTAGTTAAGACATTCACGTCTAGAAACACGTTGATGAGCACAGATGAGTGTTGTCCATGGTTTTATGAGGAAGTATTAGTCGTCGTAGATTGTACGTGACGGCATAAGAAACCTTGAGTAAGCTGAAGTGTCAATATCTACGTTTTGCAAGGTCCGATATACGTAAACCTAGTAAGCAATTATAACAAGCGTGTGTAGTGTCTTATGTTGTAATTGAGATACTGTCTCGGTCAATGACACGTTTAGTTCCATTTTCTTGCATACAACGATATTAAACCAACATTGTCATTCGGCACTGCAAGCAATTTAGTTAAATGTTCACTTTGAGGAACAATCCATAACAGAACGGAATGCTAGGATGCTAATATACCTTATCAAATAGCATGCAAACCGTTATGATTATCGCCGTGAAAAAGTTTTATCAATCATTTAAACTGTTAAGATAACAATATTTTTCAAATTGACCTTCTTTTAAATGAGTTCCTTGTTATCATTTAAAAATCATTATGATTTTGAAATTCTATGAAATTTGGCATCAAAATGTTGGCAGGAAAATTGTCAACACCTCCACGTCGTTAGATAGCATCTCATATCGCTGAGGTTTTATGCAACAGCAGATCTTTTGCCTTTATTTGACAGGATAGTGCTAACTGTAGTTTGAAATTCATGAGTTAAAGTGCATGAATTTAAATTACAAAATTGATGTAAATGATTTTTAAGATTTGACGGATTAGCAATTTTGACTGAATGTTGAACTGGAAGGAAATCGTGTTTATGGTAAACACGGGCATCGGAATCGGATAAGTGGACAATATAACTACGTAATAGGTCATCAATGAAAGTTTAACTGCTGAAATAGTTTCATGAAAATGCTGATTCCATAAACTGAGCTATAGCTTTGGGAAAATTAGTTGGCAATTGTCAGAATCTCATATACATTCGGAGACATTTTAAAAGATTTAGGCATGCATATATTCTTGCACCTTGGTATTAATTGATATTAAAATTCAAGTTTGCAATTTTTTCATCTTCACTAACAATCAGTTAGAAAGCTAGATCGAACAGTATAGTCGCAAGTTTTAACCTTAACAGCTGCGCCGTGTGAGGGTGAAGAGGTGACTTTGACCATTCATGGTGTAACATGATTCGCTGGTTACGATAGCGATGATATCTTAAATTGATGTAAACAACAGGCGCATTTGCAACATTGTAGTGAAATTGTTTCTGTGTGAATACATTTCAGAACACATTACTTAAATTCTTTTGGAATTTAAGCATAAAGCATTCTGGCCGACCCATCAGAGATCATGACAGGAACGAGCGGTTATATTGAGCAGCATCGTATATTAAATTACATGCAAATAAAGCAATATCATTCGGACATCTGGAAGGACACTAGTTACCTTCATTTTTTATGATTTAGCTTATATGCTATGCAGTGAAAGGTAGTTACAGCATCTTCTACTACGCTTCAAATATCCGACGTAGATGTATTCACAAATGTGAATATTAGAAAATTTTCTAATATTCCAAATGTATGTTTAAAAATTGAAACCTAAAAGTTGCTGTTAAATCTTATGTTCATATTTCATCAAATAATGACAACAGCATAGCAAGCTTTGTAATCGTAACGAAATGTAATTTCAACGTCGCAAATTATCATTTCATGCTATCTGAATATATATTATACGAAGGGATTATCAGAAGTAGTGGAACAACTTTGTTTCAATATAACTTGAAAACGATTTGAGATATCTAACAAATTTTTTCTATGCAACTTCCCTTGAATCCTAGTAAGTTTTCCCGCCCATCGTGAAAGACCGGAATTTTCTTGTAAGAAATGCGAAGCCTCAAAACCAAAGCTACGAAATTGCATTTTTTGCACTTGCTCATCCGAGTTGCATCCCTTCCCACGAATGTATTTTTCCAATTTCAGACACAAAAAGTGGTCAGTTGTCATAAGGGCAGGGTTGTAGTTACGATGCCACATTGTGACAAAACCAATTTCGTGTACTCTTTGATAGGAGTGCTTCGAGGTGTCACAAGTCACATTGCAATCATAAACGTAATTTTGTGCTTCCATTTGTTTTGGCCGAGTTAATGGATTTAGATTGACTTGAATTAATCCAAGACAATAACATAAGCAAATCCGGTTTATTAGGGACATTTGGTGTGTCACTCTGCCAAAAGTTATCCTAAATCGTACATGCAAATGACCTTCGTAATCTTGTGCTTGATTTTTTTGCAAAAAAATGTCGATTTCGTCCTGATTTCGGTCTGTTTTCATGCGATGGGCCACCACAAGTTACTCGCACATACATCCAATAATAGAGGCTCTGCTTGGCACTGGATTCATCATATCGTTTTAAATTTCATGTATAGTAATCCATGGAAAAAGATACTTCAAAAAATGTGCCTTCACCTTTGCTGCTTAAATGCTTTGAGCAGAGAAAATTATAATTACTCATATAACCGGCTCTAAGTCTGGACAGCAAATGATTACGACCAGGTGGTATATGTCGTTCGAATGTCCAGACCTTCCTCTCTCGACTGATATGTCAATTGTAAGATTTGAGGAACTATCCTTGGCTTCATTGCCATTCAAAGTTGTTCCACTACTTCTGATAATCCCTTCGTACAGCAGGTGAAGACGATAGATTGTTGCGTAGAAGCGTTGTTGCAGGTTGATAAATAATATTCGGAGCTGTTGCTTCCCAGTCAACACAAACTAATGTGAGGTGGCACTTTACTACACTGACAAATATGAAATTCTTTCACGATAAGTCCATGTCACACTCATGAAATGCTTTTCAAAATATTTTCTACAAAAATGTATTCAGTTTGTTAGAAAAACTACGATCATCATAAACAAAATATTCATTTACATTTTTTACAGTGTTATTCAAATAATTCGACAATAGTAACATCATCTTATTTATGAAGTTTGAAGCACATAAAATATGGCCTTTACCCCACCACCACAAATAACGACGCTAGAATGGTTTGGGACTATGAATGTAAAACTGCATATTGCGGCTTCTGAAAATTCTGGTGGAGGAATTGAGTAAGCTCAATCATATTCCTTTATTGTAGTTAAGACTTTTGGTTAATATGGCTAGATTTTCGGAGCCAATGTATCCGATTATTGGATCTATCCATAACCTTGGAGCTATACCTCACGGTGCTGCTGCTCGGAGCTACTAAGGTGGTGAGTTTTAAAATAAATTGTTTGTAAAATATGTACGGATACATTTTTTCACATAAAATAAGTTTCAATTTTAATTGACATGGAGCCAAGCCGAAATTGGCATTTAGACGAGCAAGAATTCGGAGTTTCTGAGAGACGACATTATTCCGACATTAGACGCCGTTTTCTTTTGCTCTACTATTCATCGTTAAATTTCAAATTGGATCGTTCTCTAATTCATTCCACGTTGCTTATTGTTCATGTAGTGTGAGTTTTGTTGTCCGAAAATTTAATTCCGAGCTGGAGAGTGACACTGGCATTGTCAAGTAGTTTGCGGTACGGAGCTGTAGTGCACTCATTGATTTGCCCAATTTTATATAAAAAATATACAGGTTTAAATACAAATTAAACTAAATTATGATGGAAGAGATACCTAGTAATCTAGAATCGTAACGTAACGGCGTCTTTGTTCACCAATGCGACAAGTTAATTCCTGATTTTTTAAATCATATTAAATAAATATTCAGAGGAATTGTACAGTGGTTTATTCTATAACGTTTTCGAATTTCACGCAGGTCAATCATAACATTGTCCTACGTCATAAACATTATATTCGACATCTTGTTGGTAATCTGATTGACAGATAGTTTGTTCTCCGCTTAGTTATGCATGTTTAGTAAAGTGATATATTTGTTAAAGTAACACAATTGAGAAGGGCTGTGTTCACAAATATCGCCAAAAAAACAATTTCGTCGTATTAATTAGCATCACGTATTAATTACACGTGTACAAATAACGTCATGAATCATAATTATATTTATAGTCTCAATCTCAGCAAGCAAGTTGATATTTTATCCACACAGCTCGAAAATTCAGCCATTCTGTGCTACTTATTTCCGGAAACAATATAAGGCAAAAATTTACTTATCACACATAGGTGTTAGGAATATCATCTATGGCTTCGTTTACGAAAAGTCATCACAGGTATCAGAAACCATCCTATAGGGGGATAGAGAGGGAACTGGCTTAGTTAATAGTTACGTTTTCATTTAGAAAAATAATGGCGCCGATGCTCATTTCCAGAAAGAAAAAAACCATTTTCCTCAGCACACTCCTTTGCATCGCTTGTACATGTATCATATTTTTTATAAATTAAATTGATAATGGTGCTTCATAATCATAATTAAGCATTATATTCAAGACTTATATTTAAAATGTGCTTGTATGTTACAATTCCAGTTTAGGTAATACGTATCAGGGAGACAAATACAAGACAAACATTATATTGAACTAAATATGCAAATGATTACCGTGGAGACACGATGTAGACTTGATTGTGAATAATAATATGCACATTTTGCACCTCAATAGAATAAATGTTGGGTCACACAAAACACCATTGAGAGACAGCAGTTACCTGTCATTAGTTTAATTCGCTTGTTTGGGAAATGATAATAATGACGCTTTGGCTAACCAATGCGATGGAATAACCAATGGAAAATAGTAATTAAATAATAATTCATTAATTTAAATCTTAAAATATCACTTTAAGCAACTTGTGACAATGCGAACATTGCCAACCAAAACTCTTGCAAGATATCACATTGGAGTTTTGATGGATCTTGGGAACGTTAAACACTCTGATACTCAAAATTGACATATCTTATAAGGGAGCCTATTTGTGAACGCAGATTATATGTCCATCAGTTTATACTAAATTATAGTATTCTTAAAAAGGTACATCACAAGAGTTTGAATTACAAAATTGGACTCAATTTTAATATATATTTTGCGCTTTTCGGATCACAATGTTTACCGAACATTGAGCTCGATGGGAAGAAAGGGTAGGATTGAGTGCTGAAAAATTGGATAACGGCACGTGGAGCCAAAAAAAGCGAGAGTTTGATCGATAGTGATTTATTCGCTGAGATTGATTCAGGAAGATTAAATCTATAGATATTTGTAATGAATATCTTGAAACTTTATTAATTTTATAGCTGCCCGCAGAGACACATGGACCATCACACGTTCAAAACTATGTAGACTTGGACGCCACGATTCCATCCATCCCTAAACTTATGTATCTGCAAATATTGGGATGATTTGTCGCACGTTTGTTTCCATTTCTTGATAAATGGAACGCAGCTGTAACTGTAACATACAGATTTTCAGAACATGTAACGTGTTGGACACTGCAATGTAAATGACTTACCGCTTCATATGAACACGAGTATTTATTAGCACGGAAATATCATTTCATCGATTAATGCATTCATATTGATGTCTTTATTCATTTCGTTGTGTTCAATGCATATACTCGAATCAAAACAATTTATATCTACAAACCAAATACTTTCAGCTCAAGTATTAATCAAACCTGTGATAATGACTTTTTGAGACAACACTGTCTATTGGCACACAGCGTCGTCGAGTTTAGCATGCAGTCCCAGCGGAGCAGTTATATGACATACATAAAACTTGGTTATCACAGTTGTTTCTAAAATACAAGTAGTATATTATGCAAACGACTTGTAAAATACATCTATGAACTGAACGAAATCTCTTAGGCCATAACTTTGTATAATATTCTTAAGCAACAAGTTTCTCAATCGGCTTATTTGGATTTGTATAATATTCAGTTTCTATTTATGTAATTACAAATATTCCAAATGTCGCTGAAAACCTTAAGATATGAATTACAAGTCACGTAATTACCTTGCGCCGGAACTGTATTTACACTTAGCGTCGTCGAGTGCAGCATGCTTAGTCTCCACTTAGTTAGAAACATAAATTTGAACGATATCAACTGAAGGGCAAGTAGGATTCATCAACTTTTATACAACTGAACGGGAGTAGATATAGAAACTGCAATGAAAACAATTAAAATAGTTTAACAAAAATGTATACACTTATTTTTGGTCAATTGTGACATCACTAAAGGAAGCAGCCGAGGCAGTGGTAAAAGCTGCAGGTAGAAATCAATAATTTTTCACAGGAGGTTAACAACTGCATTTCTTCTTTATATAATTTACATTTACGTAATACACAAATACTGATGTTTAATTCTACGTCAACAAATTTAATTGTTGAGGACTGTGGATTTTGTGAAGCTGTAGATTAATTAACAGACAGTTCGTATCATCTGTTTTGTGATTTGAGAAGTAAAAATGCCAAGTTGAGAGGCCTGTAGTTGCAACTTTTCGATAACTAGTAATATAAATGTTTTGTTTGCAAATTTGTAAAATCCCATCATCACACTTGACTTAATTAAACATGATTTATTCAGCGTTTTTAGATTAGCTGATTAAAATTCAGCGGATTGTAATAAACTCTTGTAATCGCATGCATGTTCAAATGGATATCCCCATCAAAGTTCCATCACAATCCGTTAACCTGTTAACATAACACTATACAATGTTTTTCAACTTAACTTTTTACAAACCGAATACCGTGTGGTTACTGAACCAATATTAACACTACTAGCTTTGAAAAACACGCCTGTCACGCCTGCGTCCTAAGTAACTACCAACAGAGTCGCCAATGTTACACACAGAATTTGTTATAGCAATGGAAATTGTAATATTACATTTGAAGGTTCCTTCAAATATGTATACAGAAAGTTTCCGTTTAACGTCACAAGTTACAATTCCAGGCCTGCCAAGTAAATCAAGAGTAAAGGTTCATTTGCAGAATCTTGAGGGCATTGTAAAGATATATTATTAACTGGTGTTGATGAAAGTATTGGTTCCATTTCAACCATTGCGTTATTGTTCGTCACTCAATGGATATCTACCATTACGTCTGTATTGCTGATTGCGTTGTGTGACTGAATCCAACAACGGGGGACACATATGTGAGATGGTAACTTATGATTTCATGTAACCAATTGATAATGACTCTTATTTCTTTAACGCCAAGAAACATTAAGTCGCCTGAAAATTGTTAGTGAACCAAAATATTTGGTTCTCTCTCTTTCGTTTTACGAATTAAAATTTTGATAATCGAGTTAAGTAATATTTTTGACATTCTGTAGGTCGTTAATATGGCAACGTATTTGTTTCAATAGAATATGTCCGCCTTCGTGTCAACATATGAAATCTAACACATTTAATTCATCAATACATGTTGCTTCCTATTGGAAATCAAAAAAATCTAGTGCACAGCTTCTTTGAAACCTATAGAAATAGGTTGTAGATATGAGAATAGAAACGTAGCTTGCTTCCTTTGCTTCATGCTGGAATATGTATAAACGGTTGTATTATATAGGTTGTGGAAGAATACTGCTCGGACTTTAATCTTTGAATTGCTTCAAATTTAACTTTAACGCCACCAGTTCACATCTTCGTGCCAGCGAAACTGTATTTAGACTTAGATTGGTGGAGACATCTTAACTATTTAGTCAAAGTTATAGTATGAGGCTCAAAAATCACATTAATAGAGTTTTAGTTACAGCACTAGGCTTTTATTTATTTGTGTTGATTAAATGTTGAGCCAGCAGGAAACCAAGCTTGAGGTGAGGTGAGACATCGGATAAAGGCAAGTGGATATTATGACAAAAGTCAGTTAGATTAGACATTTTATTCTCTGAGTTGGAGCCGGTAAAATAACATAACATTTTGAACCATTGTATTTGGAAATAATAATTACGTAATTAGTAGAAAAGCAATCTCATTTGAAGTTAATTATTAAAATTGTAAGCCTTTATATTTATGTTCTGTGGTTCACACTGTATATTATCATCAGCAAGATTTTGATTGTCAATTCTGCAACTTTATCTTCCTTCGGAGATATTGGTAGAATTTAGCAAAGCGAAAATGCACAAATTATTTTCGTACGTATTTGATGGCGCATAATTATTTATAGCTGGATCAGTAAGAAAAGATGACAAAAGGAGATTTAGAGAAGGAAGAAAGCTGAAGATTTATTTACATTTGTTCTACTTACGTGAAATTGTGATAAATTTGGCGATGCACTAGCAGAAATTGTAAATACGAAATTTTAGAACAAAGCCAATAAAACACGAGGACGACTTTAAACTTGAGCAGAATTTGCAAAGGAGTATTATAGAATATCACCCAATTGTGATGTGAATATTTTGCGCAAATGTTCGCCAATTTATGTCCTATAAGTAGTCACGTGTCTCGCTGGATAATGATTACTTGCACGTTCAACCAAATTGCGATTATGATAACCTCATGAAAACCTATTATTACAGCTTGAATAAAATCAATGCATCACGAATTGAAATCTTAAATTGGTAATTAGTTCGATGTATGTGCAATAGTGGTAACGGCGGCTTAATGTGCTAACATAAAAAAGGTGGAAAAATTTCATGGATCACACATCGATGACAATCAATTCTTTCCACAGGACGCCTTGCGCTCGAGAATAAGAGTAAAACTTATGAAAGGATTCAGGGAAATCACGTGATAAAACTGACTGCATCTGTCAATTGGTGGAAAGATGGGAGCCGAACCAAATGTATTCAATTTTCTGATAATCCACTATCTATTTCAATTATGAAATTCTGCAATTTTTGCTACGCAGATCATATCAGCAAATAGCGGGCTTCACTGCCGCTGTTGTCTGTGATAAGTTGCTTGTTTTCATCACATTATCACGTCTGGGTAATAGGTTCAACGAGATAAGGTATGCATTACGTTTAATTGCACAATTAGATATATTAAATCCGTTCGATCCAAGAATAATTATGTCAACAGCAAGAGAGAATTAGTCTTTTTACTCCTCGGTCATCATAACCCAGCAACTATTTTCAAACCCGGAATATCATTTCCGCGACTACCTCGAATCAAAATATAATAATTACGAACGTGTGCGTAGCTCCTGTTAAGGTAAACTCACTGGAAAAGTTTGGTGACCTTACTAGAAAGAAAATTTAGTTCTTGTTTGTGTTTTAACCATAAGCGACGTGCATGTTCACCTTTATTAAATAGTATCGTGCATTTTCTGCGTAAAAACAAACCTAATGCTTCCGTCCTACTCCATCTGCTGCAAAATATCAACAACGTGTTAAATGTTTTTATTAGTTTTATCTGACTTACTACATTTCACTTAATAGTACAGTACACTATCAAGTAAAGGGTTATAGTTCAAATATAGTTTCAAAGACTATTTTTCTGCGTAACATATTTCACTCATGAACGAGAAATCTATTACGGTTGACATGAATTATACTTTCTGATTTCATTCGTTTCATGTCACGCAATTATGTTTATCCAGATTTAGTGCCATCACTCAACTGAATATGAAACTTTAAAGAATTCCAAGCCCAAGTTGGGACTGTTGGATGAATAGTTCCTAAGTACAAAAGCAATGATCTATCAAATCAAGAAACATAATACGTCCTGATTTATTTCCTCCTTCATACCCTGTGATATAAATTGATGATAGGTTTCAAATTCTAAACAATTTCCAACACAATTTTAAGGGGTCTGTAGGATATTCGCTTTAAATTGTGTTGCTATTTATATGAGGTGAGCGATAATTAATTACAGGTTTAATTACGCGTGATTCTTTGCCTTTTACTACGCACTATTATTTATTTAGGCCAGTTAGTTAAGTGAATTACAAAAATAGTAATAAGAGAAGAGAGCACGTCGGCTCTGGAGAAGCAGTAAAACGGGTCTGTGGGATCCAGTCTGGAGAATGTGTGAGTTGAGATGGAAGCATGGCTTTGGCATGGCTTCGGTGTCTTAGGAATCCACAGAGGTCGTAAAGAGTTAGCTTGGGTGGCAGAAGGCCACCCAAATATACTACAGGGTCAATTATAAAATTATGCTTATAAAAATTCTCATTCCTTGTTATATCTTAAGCATGATCGATAATAATTCATCATAAGTTTCTTGACATGCTATTAAACATAAACAATTACATAGGGAAGAATGTCATGTTATCACTTGAACGTCACCATCATTATTTTAATTTTCCGGAATTTAATGCGAGTATAGATAAGTAAGTCTGACAAGGGAAGGTATCGATGTTAGGGCGTCCGAATGGGCTGCCAATTGTGTCACGTACGTAATCGGCGATGCTGAAAACGTTGGAGTAGTTAGATTTTGCGGAATACAAAGACGTAAGCCTCCACACGCAAATCAACGGAGAAAAGCAGTGTTCTTGGGATTGATTGAAAGCATCCAAGTATGAAATTGCGAAGTTCGTCCCTGAATTTTTCATTGACTCTGCTAAAATTCAATACGTGAAATGATATTGTGTTTAAAATTAATTTAAATATAAAATATTTAGTGGCATTGCTTAAGACACCTTGAAAGCAATATGCAAATGTTTAGCATTAGTATATATACCCCCTTGAGCATTTGTGGAGGGCTTGGCTATTCATATTTAATTTCATGTAGTGGCAATTTGTTTCTTTTTGGGAAACTATTTCAAGAGATAATATAAAATAAAACTCGACTAAATTATTTTAGAATTCAAGCCAACATCAAGTCAAGCCATTTGGGTTATATCAATCAATCCCGAGAACACTGCTTTTCTCCGTTCATTTGCGTGTAGAGGCTTACGTCTTTGTATTCCGCAAAATCTAACTACTCCAACGTTTTCAGCATCGCCGATTACGTACGTGACACAATTCGCAGCCCATTCGGACGCCCTAACATCGATACCTTCCCTTGTGAGATAGTGTTTTGATGCAGGATGAAACTAAAAGTCAGATGTTACTGTGAAATAAACTAATGGAAAATGACTAATCTTGCCAATAAAACATTCCGACTTTAAGAATTTCAACGAATGTGCAAGGTCTTATAACTCGCATATTTAGCTATTGTAGTTTATGCAATGGATATTAATATTGAGTTAAATTCACGACATGAAAATCAGAAATTCCTTTAATAAACTGTGTGGATACCAGTGCACAGCAGTTTAGTTTGTAAAGTTTTCGAATTTCAAGCATGTCAATTATAACATTGTTCGTCGTCATCAAACGTTACTTTGCAACTGGAACGTAATCAGGTAGTCAGGTACAATTGTTTTCTATTGACAGATTTATTGAAGTAACCCTATTGGCAAACTTTTATACATATCTTTGAACACATATTCGTCATATTAAGTAGCATCTCGTATTAATTGCATGCATTACCACGGCGATATGCACTTGATTTAAAGTTGCGAATATTAACAAGCACCTTCTGCACCTATTCCTTCAATAGACTAAATTTCAGCTCATTTAAAAACGTCACATGGTGAGAAGGAACCTGTTGCCAGTTTAATTCACATATTCGGGAAATGATAATAACGACGTCTTGGCTAACTAATATACATACATAATTTAATGACTAATGCAAAGCAAAGATTTTTCGGGGTATTTATCAATATTAAATGTCGGGCAAAAGTGATTCAGAGAAGGATGGTTGCTTAACCATCTGCTTTAACAAACTCTTATAGACCAGAAACTAGCCCGTGGAGTGAAAACATTTAATCACTTTTAGCTTTTACTCGCACCCATCAATGAAAATAAATCTGAACTTGGATTGAGTTTCTTCTCTACATTAAATCGGGTTGCCGGCAAATTCTTCCACATATCGTGAATGTAAACAAAAATTACGTTTTCGTAATCCCCGGGTTGGAAATGCGAGCTTCATCGGAAGTTGCCGTTATGGGAGGGATACTCTGGGATATCACTAGTGCATAATAAGTCGCCACACGACCCATAAGGTATTCCGGGAGCTGTGCAAGATTATATGCTTGGACACTACTCAAACATGTAATGAAAGTTAAAGATTGTAAAATCGCCACACGACGGTCACGGTTTTTGGCCGATATCTCTGGCTAAGGTAAGTATTTTTGATGGGATTTTTTGTTGTTCGTAGCGCTGTTTTTGTTCTATTTGGTGCAATTTTAGTTGCCAATCGACCGTTATATTACTGCAAAAGTATAAATCCTCACGATGATTGTTCTGAATGATTCGAAAATTAATATTCTTTGTGGGGTAATCTGAGATATTTTCAATTTTATTTTTGTAAAAAGGTTTAATCAGTATATTGGTGAGCAATAAATGTTTTACTTTAATTTTAGCAAATGAAAAAGCGCTTTCACTTATAAATTTTGTATGTTTTGCTTTTTAAATTTTAAAAATATATGTTTTCATGACTTAATATGATATTAATTTCCAAAATATTTCCGGCCGTAGCGGAGGATAATGTGACACTACTCAAACACATAATGAAAGTAGCTTCAAATATCGTCAGCTAATTACGAAACTGACTATCTGCACCTGTATAGAATGGCATTCAGTCAAATTCATCGAAATTTGTGAAATAGACCATTGGAAAATTAAAAAATCGGAAAATCGCCACTGGACGGACACGGTTTTTGGCCGATATCTCTGGCTGAGATCAATATTTTTGAATGAGGTTTTTTGCAGTTTGTAGCGCTGTTTTTTCTACTTGGTGTATTTTTTACTTTTTTTAAATTCTGAGAACGTAGATTCAAGAGAAGAGCAAACATGTCAAAAACAATGTCGTCAAAATCATGTCAATTTTTTTTCCGCACCACATTAGATGATTTGTCAGTTCAATGTGTATGAACGTTAGGTATATAAACCCATAATCACTCATACAAAATTTCAGAATCCTATCTCTAACCGTTTCGGTGTGAGTAGCTGCCAAACTTACTACCCGGAATTTTCAGGTTTTCGCCCCTCGCCGCCAGACCACGATACATAGGAGTCTGAAATTCGGAATCTGGTAGTTTCTCAGTAGACCCAACCCAGACATTATAACCTCGACAAGGCCCGCGATGGTCGCGCCAAAAACCGGTCAAGGCTGGGAAAAATTGCTCACTAAACTTTGTCATCAAGGATAAAGGTATATGCTTATCATCTTTATTGTAGCGATGATTTTATTTAGGTATTTTACTTCAACGGAATGACAAATTATATTCATTATATTGGAAACTCTAGTACTTCACCTTAAAGTTTTGATGGCAACCTTGGCTACTTCGAACTAGTATTATGTTGATAGCTTGTACTTCAAACTGATACACCCCAATTTCAACGTCACGTAAAATTCCGGCCGCTCTGTACTGCCCATACACAAATCAGATTCCACGTTTTGGATCAGTGAACCCTGCTTTCGGGTGGTTCCTTAGAAGCACCGTAGCATAAATTTAATGTCGCATCCTACCAGGGAATTCTGGTATCAATGTCATTTCTTTGACCCAAGAAAGATGAACCAATTCGAATCTCTATTGCAATCATCGTTACACAAGATTACTGACGTGCCTGGTTCTGAAATAGTTGCATACGAATTTATTGGCCGGGACCTGCGATACACCGATGCGTTTGATGTTAAAGGATTTTGGAACAGTTACCACACTGAACTGCCAGTTCTGTCCAAATTCGAAAAAAATACTTATCGTTTCCAACCTCAACTTCTGACGTTGAGCGGTCTTTCTCATGCCTCCGACGATTACATTTACGGATTGCATTTATTAAAACCGTAATTTTTGCAATGCATCGAATAATTGTAGTAAATACAACTGTATGTATGCTATTAAAATAAAATTGATTAAACGTGCATAATTGAGCTATGTTTATTACATAATTGTATGCATTAAATTTGCACAGATTGGGCATCCCTGTAATGATAAACCATCAATTGTTTAACGACGTTAGTATTATATCGCCCGAAATTTGTTAATTAAACTAAAAATGTGTTTTGTCTCTTTCGTTCCGAGTTAAATAATTTCAGTTTAATTTTTTGGAACTTCTGTAGTTATTAATGCGGAAACGTGTTTATTTCAGTTCACGTAGTAGAACGTAGAATATGTTCACCTTCATTTGAAAATATGAAATCTAAAACATTTATTTTAGGAATACGTGTTATCATTGATTGGAAATCAACAACAATCTGCGCATGGCATATTTGGGTGTTAGCCAATATTTTATAGGCATGAGCAAAAAAAATTAGCTTGTTTCGTTTGCTTCACGCAGGAACATGTATCAGTGCTTGAATTAGCCGTGTAAGCAAAAATCTCACTCGGACTTTTTTTCATTTTTTATTCAAATTGTAGCTTTAACGCCACCTGTTGATAACTTCATACAGGTAGAACAATATCCAAGCGTAGGTCGGTATAGTGTTGTTTGGTGGTGTAGTGTAGTAAAAGTTGCTGTGTAAAGTTCAATTAAAAGCAAGAGTCCGAGCTGCTGTACTCAAATTTACGTTCCGTTTTACGGAAAGTAATGTTAGTTGATTGTTGAGCTGACAGGATGTCAAGTTTGGTGTTAGCTGAGGTATCGCCTGAGGCAAGTGGAAATTTTAAAAAAATCTGTTGGATAAGATATATTCTCTTGGCATACTTTATTCAGACATATTTTTAGTAGTGTCGTGTAGTGTAGAAAAGTGTCAGAATAATGTATGCGAAGAAATTGTTTCAATCATAAGATATAGAAATCTATAATCCATTTCAAAATGCCTTTCACAGCGATGTTTTATTTTCAACGTATCCTAAAATAGTTAAAAATCCTATTTGTAAATTTTGTCCAAAATGGCCCGATAAATTTTCGCTGGATTACCACATACCTAGATAAATTCACTAGATGTTAATGAAAAACATTTTTCACAAACTCTGTTCATACAAATGCACAACGTCTTAAATTTGCACCGTCTAGGGATTTCAAATGCATAAACCCCAATATCATTCGACGTTATCGAGAAATTACTATTTAGACTTTTGAAACCCAATGCTGCTGGTAGGTAGTAGGTACTGTGATTCCATTAAGGGAACGTACATTCCTGAGTTTGAGGTGCGCAGCGATATCGTTTAGATACAAGTGGACATTAGAAAAAAAACTCAGTAAGATCAGACATTTTATTCGCTTAGATGGGTCCGGGAAGATAACTTCATATTTAGAACCTATGTACTTGGAAACTATTAATACGTAATTAGTTGAAAAGCAATATCATTGGAAGTCGTGGATTATTAAAAATTTAAGTCTTATGTTTGCTTACTGTGGTTCACATTGTACATTATCACCAGTTTTGAAACCTTGCAAATAGCTGTTTTGCAGCAGAGGGATCAATGGTTTTGGCAATAAATAATCTTTCTGCCGCAATTAACTTAGATTCATACAAACAGCCTATCAAGTGTGACAAACCTGGTCACTACATTAGCTCCGATGTTTGACCTTTGACAATGACGGCGTCTTGGTTATTCAATGCAAACCCTAAAAGATTACTTTTTTCTCCTCGCGTCAAAAATGGAATGGTATCAATGCTTCTTTCATTAATTTTAGTTTCACTTGTCGTTGTAATCAACATCGGCAAAGCCTTCATTAATTTGGATAATTTTTCATTAAATCGGGTTAACATGTCCAATCAATTTGGGTAGCATCAATCTGGAAAGAGTTTGAAACCGAAAGCTATAAAAAGCTCAATAGACTATGTTAATGTTCTTATGACAAGGAGGGTGCAAACTGAATTTGGCTCTTCAGTGCAACAGGATTTGCGGTTACCAGTACAAAGGTTACCGATGATAAATCCGATTGTTGCAGAACTAACACATAAAACCCTGCAATGGATTGTGAAGCTGGATTGTTTCCGTACTCGAAACTGGATTATCCCCTCAAATACATGACTTGTTTGCATTATAACCTGTGGTTTTACCAATTCTCAAAATATTCAACGTAAAATTCTTGAACACATTTAGAACGTCCACAACAAATTGCAGTGAATTGTAATCTATCGCAATCTGTAAAACTGCTTACAAATCATACTATCAGGAAACTCGAGCACTTATGGGAGGGGTAAGTGATATCCTATGGATAAGCTTATTTGGGACAAAGCGATATCAAACCTATGACTTATTTCTCACCTATTCCGCCTTTTTCCCACCTGTGAGGTGTCACTTCCCTCTCCCATAAGTAATCGAGTTCCCTGGATAGCTATCATATTTTCAAAAATGATTTTCTACAAAATGTGTATCATGTGTTTACTAAATTAACATTCATTTACACAACTGGTGTCAAAACTACACTTACTACGTCTCTACCTAAAATACCTATAGAACTTTTTAATCCGATCCTCAATTTTTACAGCACCGTCGCCAATGCTCCTTAATGGGCTCCAAATGGCAATTGAAATAGAAACAACCGCAAAACCTTTCGATATAAAATTAACGTTTCAACGCCACAAATTACTATTTCGTGCCTTGTGAGTAAAATTATAGGGAAGGTTGGTTGATCCATTTTTCAAAGGTGCAAATTGCGGTGTTGTCTCACATTTGATAGAACTCAAACATTGCATGGTGGTGATCCAGAACAGCAACTATTTGCGAAGCCGGAATATGATTTCCGCGACTACCTCGAATCAAAATTAAATTATTAAAAATACGTAGCACATACTAAGGTAGACTTATTGGTAAAGTATAATGACCCTATGTGCATCCGTATTCGGGTCAGAGGTCAAAACGTCATAAAAAGTGTCTTCGATGAATCCGTCCTACAGCTAAGAGGATTAAAGATAAATGCAAAATCTTTCTTGTATATTATTCAGAAGACGATTACGCAAGTAGAACATTGTTTACTTTTTCAAAATTTTGAAAATCGCGTCTTTAAAATCGATTTTCTCATCTTGCCCCATAAGCAAATTCATTACACCTACCGAAGTTGACGACGGGATGAAGGGGCAATATGAGAAAATCGATTTTAAAGACGCGATTTTCAAAATTTTGAAAAAGTAAAGAATGTTCTACTTGCAAAATCCTCTTCTGAATAATATGCAAAAAAGATTTCGTATTTATCTTTAATCTTCTTAGCTGCAGGACGGATTCATCGAAGACACTTTTTATGACGTTTTAACCTCTGACCCGAATACGGATGCACATAGGGTCATCAAAC
This sequence comes from Sinella curviseta, assembly GCA_004115045.4. NCBI lineage: Eukaryota > Metazoa > Arthropoda > Collembola > Entomobryomorpha > Entomobryidae > Sinella > Sinella curviseta. The sequence continues at coordinate 9,721,793 of CM023199.3, read as the reverse complement.
TTTACCATAAAGCCTACCTTAGTAGGTGCTACGTATTTGTAGTAATTTAATTTTGATTCGAGGTAGTCGCGGAAATCATATTCCGGCTTCGCAAATAGTTGCTGAGAAGTGAAATAAAAGTTCAGAATATGATCCCCAGAAGAAATATGGCAACGAATCGTAGAATCGCTGTTAATTCCGTATGCTCTATTTGAGGAAGTCGTATCCATCATGCTCAAACACAGGTTTGACCCGATCGCACCCATCATATTTTTGACACAATGGACAACTAAATACTATGAGATGTATTTTGAGACAGTATTTAGAATAAAGTCAGGTACAAATTTTGAACATACGATAGACATTAAAGTTGCTACTGTAATTTATATCATACGTATCCTTGTTGTGATTACGCTTTAATAATGTAGTATTAATGTGACACGTTGAATTAAATTTTTAAACAGCTTTCTGTACCTTTTTTATTCCATGAAAATCTGTCATTTTTCGCGGTACGATGACTTGGGATTATGCCAGCTGTCTTTAAAAATCAAGCTCACAGGCTAACTATACCTAACTCTAAACTACATCTTGAACAATTGTCGGCATCTCCGGTTTGTCAACGAATCAAGACCACCTCTTTTTCGGGGGTTATGTTAAGTAGAGAATATGTAATTGAACGAAAGGAAAATAATTCTTTTGAACAATACTCTAAGTCGCAACAGCAGTTATTCGAACAATACAAAATAGCGAAGAGCCACATTACAAAAATCAGGCTATAGGCGGCGGCGGAGACAATGTTATTTTATGATGAGCTGAATTAAATTATTCTAGGTTTTCAAAAGTTCTCATCGCGGACAATAATGAGTCTCAATTTGAAATACTAGAAATTGTGTTCTACAACATGTTAACAAATACTTTAGTAACACTTCGGCGCCACCAGTTAAGACACTAGTGTAGGAAAATTTGTCTCAACGTTCAGGTTAACGATATCCGGTTGGTTTAAGTGGATGATAAAGTTTGGAATTTAAGATATATAATTAATATTTTTGAATATTTAAATACCTCAAAAAACTAATGTATACAACAGTTTCTAACATTTCCCTCAAGTTTTTTATTGCTTTCATCTTAGCGTATATCATCATGGCAGAAGAGACACACTTTCTCTGTCTGAAAGCATTGAAGCCAATACTAGAGACAACATTTGACACCTTTCCGATTTCCTCACCTTCTAAATGTAATTGTGCAACTTGGGAGCATTCTTCACTTACACACTTTAGGAAGGAAATTTCAAAATGTTGCATATTTGCAGCCATACTAATAAATATTATTTGGATTTATTGTTAAGATATGCGTATACGTAAAGATTGAATGCACTGTCCATTGATGTTGCCCGCCAAAGATGTGGTTTAAACGCCACAAATTATCGTTGCATCCTATAAGAATATAAAGTATAACAAAGGTGCGAAATCGTGCTGGTGGGGTTTGGGTGTTTGTACTGAGGCAATTTTTTAAAATCTGATAATGACAAACCTTGTAGTTTTTCAGTCAACGAAAATTGTGATTCTAACCCAATCCAATGATGTTGCCCGTTGTTGGTCTGTAAAAGGATTTTGAGTTACAGGGGCCTGTATAACATTGGAGCACAACGACCATTTCGTATTTGCAGTTTTGTCCGTACAATATTTAACTAAACTAGGACGGGTGTAAACCCGAATTAAAAAACTACCGGAAACGTGTGGTGTGTGAAATTGAGAAATTTGTCACCGCATTCACGTTCCTAAACACTTCTCTTGAATTTTTCGATGAATTTCCGAAACAATGTATTTTGACCCTTTCGTGACCCTGTGACCCCTAAGGGTTATGGAGCCACCACTTTGACAGTTGGCCGAATTGACCCATGGTGTCATGACAAAAAATGATTGGCTTAAAATTCACTATCAGATAAGCCAATAAAAAATTTTGCCCATAAAGAAGTATAGGGGACCATACCCCCCACCACCCCCTTGGGGGTAGGGCCCTGAGGCTCAAAATCAATAGCGAACTTACTTTTGCCCTAAGGTACCTCCATGCAAAATTTGGACCGAATCGGTCAACGTGGAGAGGAGTAATCGTGTTCACAGACACACAGACATACGGACACACGGACACACGGATACACAGACACACAGACAAACAACTTAATCGCATTAACTAACTTTCAAGCATTACATGCTTCCGGTAGTTAATAAGAAATTGAGAAATACATATCATATACTCTTCAGTACAAGCGGAAAGCAATCTCGTGTCCTTATCAACTGCTTTCCAAGTTTCCGTCTACAAAACAGCAAAGAAATGCACCTACTTATCGAAATAGTCACTACAGAATAGAGTGGATTTTTCAGATAATTGAATTACTGTTGTTTCGTGTAAACGCATACCAAATAGTGCGGTGGCTATTAAGAGGCAAACATTTCATCCGATATATTATCTCTAATAGTAAAGACGTCCAAACTGTAAAATAAATCATATAAAATAATGTTTTGCTTTTTCTCTCGTCACATTAAACGTTTAGTCTGTTGGATGCACTCCAAGCGGGTCAAAATCTTATTCCTTGTCATATGAAGAAAAGTTCCGCTTCGTCTCTGGCGCAATCATCATGTTTTATTCTCCGTAAGGTTGGTTAGCAGCGACTGAAACGGTGTCGGGTTATTGGGAATTTAAATGAAATAATTCTTTTTTCAGTATTTCCACTCGCTGTAGTTTTTAGAATGCACTTATTGTCAAATTTCCCTTTCATCTGTGTTCATTGCGGACAATACGTCCCCTATTTATACTTACAACAGCTCGATATGACATTTCCGACAGAGTGATATTACCTAAGGTTCACAAATGCTGTGCAATTTCACACGAAAATTGCCCAATGCATATCCCCTCTTTCGTTTATGCCATAACAAATTTGAAATTAAGCCAATTTTATATATTCTTATCTAGATTTTTTAATATTAGATGGAACCGGTAAAGACGTACGTTTTGAACACATTTACGCCACCAAATGATAAACACATGCCAGGACACTTTAAGTGTACACAGGTGCTTGCCGTCCAAAATGTCGTAAGCTTGGCTTCGAATTGCACCTGAAAAGAGTTGAATAAAATGAATAAAATACAGTGGTTTTTATTTATACACTACTAATGTTCAGTACTCGTAATTAGTATGCAGTTTGGAATGGTCTATTTTCGTCTCATGAAATAGTTGGTTTTTTACCATTGTAAATAGTTAATAAATGGTGTTTAGAAGTGGAAGATTTTAAAATCTTTGACCTAAGTATGTATTCAAGATTAATTTTCCTATACCTATAATTTCATTGTCGATTTTAACTGTTGTATATATAGAAATCATGATTATAAATGAAGCTCAAGTCAAGGGCTTCGTCACTTGAAGTTCAGAGTCAGTGCTTGGCGGTGCATTCTGTCTCTCTGAAAATAAATAGTAATTATAGTACCATTTAGAACTTTTGTCGTTAATCTGTCAATTTCATTTCATTTACTAGTCCGTAGCATTGCAAGTTAGTACCTAGGTTTACATTCCCTTACGCATAGCATATAAAGTAAGGAGCATACACAGAGAGCTGGACTACTTACTCTCTGCATCTACAAGCTACGCATAGGCTTCGTCAACACGCACAGTAGATTGCTACGTACTTTCAGCTTCAGTTGCAAGTTAACCGACCACCAAGTTCATGCCATCATATGCTTTCAACAAGTAAACAACGAGTGTAGCCGCTCATGCCATTTCCGAACAATTCAATTTTGCTCATCTTTTCTTTTCGAACACCAAGCATATGCCACTTTAATTCAACTAATGAATTGCAACTCACTAACTATTAAATCAGTACACAAATGTTGCGTCGTTTGCTGATTTGAAATTACGCCGATCTAAACACTTATGTCTAAATATATATTTAATATTTCAACGTTACTAGTTCAAATTTCAGAGCTGGGTCAGGTGGGTACAAGATGTAGCTTTGTAAACCAGGTCATGCTTTAATGTTTAAAATTTGTTGTCTCAGTCTTAAATGAGGAACTAATAGTAAACTTCAAGATATGTGCTTATGTCTACGGGAAGTTCACTTAGAAATCCGTTTCACTATCATTCACGAGTAATTGGCACCGATTGCACTTTCCAAATTAGCCTTATAAATACGAGAAGTGTTTTACTTCTATCTATCCTACAAAATCTAAGAACTCATTTGCAAATTATATCCACTTATCGGAATTGATGTGATTCTTCCGACCATGTTTGGCCAATTCGAGATTTCAGTCGTCAATATGACTCAAACTGACTGCATCTGCTTGCAACCGAAATCCCGACCACACCCCAGATTCAACCGAACGAAAATCCTGTGAGCCGAGAGCTCATTACGGCTGATAATCATTCTGATCTGGAAATTCCATTTAAAGTTGACCGTTACATTTCGATGCCAACAAGTAAAATACTACTGCCGAGAATTTTTTTCGAAAATTTAGGTTGAGTAGGTTTCCCTTGTTTATGCGGAAGATATAGGTTAAGAATAGATATGTGCTTACAGGTAGAAGGTGTCAGTTACACATATTGATTCAACTAATGTTTCATTGAGATAGTTGGAATGACAATGATTACTAGGTGAGTAGTTGGAAGGTACTTACTGGAATCAGATATAATTGGTATAGTGAACATGAGAAAATCAGAATTTGATCAGTTGGGCTTTATTGGCTGATATGAATTAAACAATTGGTCATTTCAATTATTATGCTTCAAAGAGAGAAGATATTTGTTGACATCGAGCTGACGATATTAGTCGATAACCGCTTAATGATGAGAAATGACAACAGCAATAACAAGTTTTTTAATAACGGTGGATTAATGTTCACACCGGAAGTTTTATTTTTATGTTATATCAATATTATGTAAGCTGCAGATCCGATTCTCTTCAGATGCTATTTTCTGCTGCTGAATAAACCATGCCACTCGTAACGTATTTAAGTTTGTTGGCCCAGTCTCAACTAAATATTTAAATAAATTGTAATCTGACTGATATGTGAAAAGTTTCAACAACAAGCTGTCCGCACAAACTAGCTCCCACATTAAACAAAAATCTATTCCGATTTTCGGCATTTCAAATTAGCCTTCCACAAACGGCATCTATGTCTCTGCTTATTCTCAGATTTCATAAAAACTCCCGCATGAAAGTCTCCACATTGTATGCTATGGCTTCGTAGCCCAATTTTTCATACGTCTCTACTGAATCGAACGGCAACACATATATGGCTTTAAATCTGCAGTCAAACTTTAGCTTTAACGCCACCAGTGGACAGCTTAACTTGGGTGAAATATCATCTAAACGTAGATGAGGTTATTTTTAGGTTGGTCGAAGTTGCTTTGTAAAGATCAAAAATCACACGAATAAAGATTAACTTACAGGACTGGACTCAAATTTATTTAGCGTTTTGCGGAAAGTAATGCTGCTTGAATGTTCAACTCGTAGGAAACCGAGTTAAAGGTGATCTGAGACATTAGCAATAGGCTACTGGACATTAGAAAAAAGTCAGTGTGCACTTTGTGCAATTCCGATTGATATTGAGTTAAAATCAAGACATGAAAAACAGGAATTTGTTTAATCAACAGTGTGCATACCACTGCGCATACCAGTTTATTCTGCCACGTTTGCGAATATCAAATATGTCAATAATGGCACTGTTCGACGTCATCAAACATTAGTTTGACACTAGGAACTCAATTTTGAAGGTAGATGCACACTTATGTACATTAATGGATAAATTCAAATACTAATCCTATTTAAAGATAATTTGTTCTCTAATATCCTTCAAAGCAGTCATCAGAAACCATCTGATTTGGGAATGGAGTTGGGAAATTGCTTCAGTCACTAGCCATATGTTTATAAGAATGGGACAACATATTAAATAATAGCAATTCGACGCCGCTGGTCTGCATTTTCAGCCAGGGAAAGTAAAATAGAAATACAGGTGGGCTCGGCTGAAGGAAGAGATTGTTTTGGTCAAATTTCCAAAGTTCGTATTGTAGACGTAAAACTAATCGAGGTAATCCTATCTTAAGTTCGTCGAGTTCTGATGGTAATGACGACAGAACTTGGAACGTGAACTAAATTGAGTTTGTTTAGTTGCGCAAATTACACGCACGAGGCTTCCCAATCACAAAATAAAGAAATCAATCTCGCGTTTCGAATCGCTTGATATACATTCTATGTATTTCAATTGAGAACTAATTAAGCATCGCAATACGAGATGGTACATCGTTTTTTCAATTTGGACATGGTTTTTTCAATTTTTTCATCGGGCGTCCTACTACTTATTAAATTATCATCGTACCACGAAATAAATTAGCAACCAAGAAGACTCAGGTTTTCAAGTTAGGCAACTCAGCAATAAATCCATGTTCCCATGGACTTAATCTTAATCATTCATTACACAAAAAACACACTCATTCAGCCAGCTTACCTTACGATACGCCGTTATCGGATGGCTGCGTTATTAACATTACGGCGTCTTTTTTGGCCTATGCGAATAAGTAATTCTCAATTTAGTTCCCTCGCATAAAATAAATATTTCGAGATAAAATGTGTGCAATCTAAATATACATTTATTTTTATTTCAAACTTCAGTCAGTCAGTTATTCAAAAGAAGTATATGATATATCAGAAGCAGTTGCAGCAGCAAAATTCATACAGAAACGTTTTATTATCTCCCCATTTGACGAATGACGTATTATATCAGAATTATATATTCCAAGACAAACAAAACTATCTGATGTTACCGATTTCATAAACACCCATTACGTTTTGTTGAAAACTGTAGAAACGTAGCAGCAATGTGGCTATGTACTATTAGTAAAATTATTTATGAGCTGGAAAGGGCTAATGGTGTCGTTAGCTGGTACATGACTACTGACTGTGAAAGAGTCTGTTACAAATCTAGATTCGAATAGTTATAATTTGCGATTGTTACGGAGGTATTAACGTTCACGAAAATATTGATGTATTGGCATTACTCCATGTCAACGCCACAAATTATAATTTCCAAGTCATTTGAATATTGTATACGTATCAGGTCGTACGGCGCTTATTGGGTTTGTGGAATGGTTATTTGCGTTTCTTAAAAGTTTAATTTTCCATCTCTGTCATAAAATATTTAAATAAATAACACTAGAGTAAACACTAGTAAATAAATAATATTCTCAAAATCTTGTTTAAAACAAATTACTTCCTCAAACAAAAATCTCTTAAATCTTCTGTCCTCTGATCAAATTGAATAGTTGATGAATATAATTCTTGGATGTTTTTTTGAATATCGAAGCGTAGTCGATATACCATGTCTGTCATGTGTCAAAATGTGGTTGATTGAAATGGTAAACACTAAACAAATTCATATACCAAAAGTTTGCTTAAGCTTAGTGTCCAAAATGGCTCATCAGTGTGGCTTGAAAGTTTTGGTCGGAGCAGGTTATTTCGTGTTTCACTCCCGTGCAGTATTTGCTTTGATGCAGAATTGGTTTGATAATTTGGAGTCTGTAACAAAGCTGGGCGCCATCCATCCATCCACCCAGTGGAAGGGTGCGGATGGATGGAGGGATGGGTGTTTTTGGTCGATCGGATGGAGGGGTGGATGGAAGGGTGGATATTTTTAACTATCGGATGGAGGGGTGGATGGAAGGGTGGATATTTTTAACTATCGGATGGAAGGGTGGATGGAAGGGTGGGTACTTTCAAACTATCGGGTGGAAGGGTGGAGGGATGGGTGGGAGTAAAACGAGGCACCAGAAGGGCAAAGAAGGGGAGGGCTGTGGCAAACAATATTTTGCTTAATTCAAACGAGTAATACGTAAAAAAACATGGGATTTAGCTGTTTTTCGTCCATTTCATTGTATATTTACGTATATGTTTTCATGTTTCACAGCTAATTTAAACGGGGCATGAGTTTTATTTCATATTTTGAACGAGTTAGAATTGTGTATGTTAGGAACTACTTGCGAGGCATTCCGAACTAATGGAAGGGTGGATGGAAGGGAGTGGCAAATTGTTGGATGGATGGAAGGGCGGATGGATGGGTATCAGAAAATGGTGGATAGATGGAAGGGTGGATGGATGGGTAAAATAAAATGGTGGTTGGATGGAAGGGTGGATGGAAGGGTGAGGAATTTTCAAATCGGATGGATGGATGGAAGGGTGCTTGATTTCTTCGCCCAGCTCTGGTCTGTAAGTTAATTAATTTAGTAATTAATGCTTTGGAGACAACTTATAAATATGCTACAGACAATGGCTAATACTAAATAATGGATCAGGGTTTGGATTATCAATTGGAGCCATTGGATGTGTGCTTTTTATGTTTTTGGATTGAACAAAGTGGATTTTTTTGGAACACATTAATAATTTATTCCAAGGATACAGGACAACAAATCTTTATTGAATGAACTACCTAGTATGATTCCTTATTGAGGTTGGATTTAGGGAAAGGATGTGCAATTGACTAATTGTTTATCGAACCACTAGTGAGCCTGAAAGTAATGCTCCATAGTTTTCCGTTCTATTACCTATGGTGCAAAGTTGCATACTATTTTGAATTTGTAAATATGTTTGTTTGATGAACTAAACAAAATTCAATTGCTTAGACTTCTACTATGCGAATATATAAAATATGTGAGGAAAACCGCTGAGAACTTTATGGGTGGAAGAAATGCCATTGTGACACATGTTCAGGAGATATTTAGTTATCCAAAATTCTATCCTGAGAACCACGGCAATAATTAATTTCATTATAATGCAAATAATTGTCTTATAATTACTTAACAACACCACAAATAGGAAACTCGATGGCCTTTTGATAACGTTTCGGTCGGTCGCTGCAATTCCGGTGAACTTGTGCACAAATGTTTAAGCCCCAGTGTTACCACACGTATAAAGAAAAATTAATGAAATAATTTTTTGCCATTGAATTACTTGGTGTACTAGAAGGCCTATTTCTTATCGTAAATGCATTTTCGATAACGACTTTAGTCATTCTCATATTGAAATTTCAACTAGAGTTAGCTTCAACGTCATCAATTGACATTAATAGACCTGTGGAAATTAGATTTGATCCCAGGTAGAGTAGACGTGTCGTAGTTATTCACCGAGAAGAATTCAAAAGTAAATCATTTCAGAAGAGTAAAATAGTTTTGGAAAAATTAATATGCCATTGAAAGCAAAATAATCCCAGTATGAAGTCGCTGCCTGTTAACAATTTATGATATGCATCTAGAATCCTATTAACTATAATTTAATTAGATTAGACGAAGGTAGTACTCATGCAGCTCATATTCTAATACACATCAGATTTGGACCTCCCACATCGGCATTGTCAACCGTTATATTGATTTTAGACTTATTAAGAACTTCCTTCTAAATTATTGGCTGAATGTTAAAATAAAAACATAAAACTTGAAAACGTGGCGAAGTTGTATTAACTTATTTCAAGGAGCAATGTATTAAACACTCGGATCTTGACGATCGTTAAATTTTATCTGCAATCGGTGAACATACTTGTATAATGTTAACACTTTGACACCACAAGTTAAGTTATGCACGGAGGGAAACTTGAAATTAAATGCAGGTACATCGGGTCCAAGCGTGTTGAGCAGAAGTAAGAATTGGGCTGAAGTGATGTTCTGTTAAAATAGAACACTGGAATGAGATGTTTTATTTGTCAATGCTCGATTGTCAGTAGCAAACTTAAGTAATAAAATGGTTAATTATCAAATCGCCCACTTTTAACATTCTGTTCGTAGATTATACATACTTGTGACAGTGTACATTCTGTGGGTAGCTCAAGCAGCATTTTACTCTTGGTGAACTGAAGATGTTCGAGTTACATGGGCAGCTTTTCTGGACCTATGTATCCGCTTATTGAACCAATCCACAATATTGGAACCGATGGTCGCGGTGTTGCTGTTCCGAGCTACAAAATCAGTAAGTTTTAAATATGTAAATTTGTTATGAAATGTGCTAGGCTATTCTGCGACTGATATAAATTTATTTTCAACTTCAATTCACATGGAGCTAACCTAAATTAGCACTGGGGCTAGCAAAAATTTTGAGATTTAGGGAGAAGAGTTTGCTCGCTTTCTTCCTTTGCTCGGACGTCTACTATTTAACAACACATTTCCAGCTGGATCAAAAGTAATTAATTTCACGTGGCTGATTATTCGTGTGGTATGGCTCCATTTTGTAAAGAAATTATATTTACCTGAGCTTGAGGGGGGCAACTCGTCAATTAATTTACAAGAGCTGACAATGAGTTGTAATAGCATTACAAATGTTTTTCGATGCATCGGAATATGTAAAATGTGTAACATTATGTGAAAATTAAAACCAGAATTAAAAACCAACTAAACCAAAATCATATTAAGTGCAATTAAATGTTTTCTTGTTGATCTCTGCACCCCGTATTATGTAATATATATATACGACCTTGTATAAAACGCGAGTCTGCTTTTCATTGAAGTGAAAAAGTATTTAAGCATACCACATCATTCACGTTCAGCTAACTCAGACTTTCAACAAGTACCAAAAATGAGGGTCATTGAATCTTGGTCTTAATTTTCGTCCGATGTCGGTGCTCTTGAATTACCGACGTCTTGGTTAACCAGAAGCACGAAGTCGTACTTTTCTCTCCGAATATCTATTGGAAAAGAAAAGTGAAAAGCTCAAGTTTACGTTTATACTGTATGTGTTTGTTTTGTTTTCACAAGTATGTAAAATAGTGCATCCAAACTTGTGCTTTATGAGGTTCAAACATTCCAGGCGCATTTCTGATAATTTCTACACTCTTCTCCACATCATGATTAAGGGATGGTAGATGTAATTTGTGACATGAAGTTCTATCATTATTCTATTAGCTGAAAAGCTTTGTAAAAGTAGCATTTAATATCAATGCCTTATATTGTCATTCCATGCGATTTAGAGGGCCTGTATTTAGTACGAAGCACTAAATACCGAGTTTTAGGAATCCTCTGGCGCCTTGGAACGCTCAGACTAATTTTAATGGGGCACCCTTTAGCATAAGATGCCACGGTCACATTTTCAGCAAATGATGCAAAAAATTGAATGTTGCAGTGCATTTACAGGTGAGGTAATGGAATGAGGATGGAATGTTAGGTTAATCACAATCGAATCTAAAATGTTGCGCGGAACGTCTTTATAGATTATCACAGTAATTTATAGAGAACACTAATCATTCTGATCTTCAAATTACATAAAGTTAACTGCAAGTGGTAAACAAACACATTTTTACAATTTCAACGCCAATAGTTTATGTAATGGCCCCGAAAGTTTATATATAAGGTCAGGTTAGAGGTGTCTTTGTACTTTAGATAGAGTTGCAGTCATTGAATGTATAAAAGTACTGTTGAAATACTCCTGGTTACAATACGTAAAGGAGTGCAAGGTCACGCTAAAACGTTTGGAGGCAATGTTCTGAAATACAAAACGAAATATTCCAGGTAATCACTATCCAGAAATATCATGATTTAATTTCGCACTACGCTGTGTCATTTTATTCTGCGATTGGTTTCAACTTGTAATAAATTTCTAATAAGATTTGTTCATGCTCAAATTAGAGCATTATAGGTTTAAAATTTCATCTTTGTTAAGCCTTTCTTAACTATGTATCCCAGATTCCGTCAACGTAGATGACTACCGACTCTATAAAACTTTAGTTAATGCTATTCAAAGTAGATGCTGCTGTCAGTACCTGAACGGCATCAATCTTTAATTCAAGCTTGCTGAAGGTAAATGTGAACATAGGTCGTTGTGATTCCACCGTGGTAGATAAGCTTAGGTTCGAAATGAGAAGCGATATTGGAAGTTACACTGCTTTGTAAATCGAATCGAAATGTAATACAAAATTAAACAGAAAATATAATTATAAAGTTCCTAATTGTGAACATTCATTATGATATGATATGAATTGCATATATGCAGCTAGTTTATCTTAATATCATGCATCACAAATAAAGCATAGACCATAAATCACTTATGCAACATTGATTTTCTTCCACTTTTGCTTACTCGCAGGTTTCGCCATGCAGCATCTTCTGGAGTGAAGCACATGTCTGCATTCAACGTATTTTAAAATAAAAAATATAAAGCACAATGGCGTTGATTTTTGAGCAGACTCTGTGAGCCAATAGTAAACAAAATGAAGGAAGCAAATAAATGCTAGAACGTTTAAAATCAATTGGCGTAAATGGGATACCATTAGACTTTCAACGTCGGAATTTTTTTTGGTACACTTCAGTGTTTTTGTATTACTGGAGCTAATCCAAGCCTTTCATCCTGTTGGTCGAAGTGGAAATGTTTTAAAGGATTGATGCAATGCCTTCTTTTCTACATGTGTGTATGTAATTCCAATTAGCAAACTCGTAATTAAATCTATTCAATGCAGTTTAAAATTGACTTATTCGCGAATGGACTGCTGTATATTCAAGTTCAGCGAACAGCTCGTTAGCTTAAATCCACATGGCGATGGTAACCATCAATGACCTTTACTAATTATTTGTTTGAGCCGTTGATTTATAAACAGAACGGCGTCAGTGTTAAATACTTCCTGACTGGAAAAAATATAACATACCTTCTTTGGCAGTTGCTCCACATCGGAGGAAAGTACCAATATTTTTCACAGAATGCTCAGCATACATTTATCAGCTCTTTTCAGTATTTCAGTACAAATACGAATGGACAAATACCATCTTATTGATAAGACAATTTATTTTTTGCAAAGAATTCTTGTGAAGATAGGTTAAGATATTGGAAAATTCGAAGGGAAAATCACGTTTTATGTTTTTATTCCTTTGGTTATTATATTTCCAATTCCATACAGTTTGTTAAAATTGAATCAGTTACTACAAGGCTCATCAAATTCAATATTAGTTCCAATGACAAATTAAATTTTAGATGTTTTCTGAATACCGTAATCCTGTAAGTCGTCTTTATTATACGAATGCACGGTGAGTTAAGCAGTTTTAGTGTTTCGTTTGAATATAATCATTATAGCGAACACCGTATATTTTCTTACTGCAAATTTAACTGCATTTGAAATGCGGTGAAATAAGAAACATTAACACTGCTAAGTAGACGATAGGTTGATGTACAATATATTTTTCTTCTATCGAAACGTGTGTTGATTGAAAAAGTAAACGTTCAAAAAATTCATGTACCGAAATACAGTATGGTAAAGTTAAGCGTCCAATTTGTCTCATCTGTGTGGATGGAGAGTTTTAATCGAAGAAGATAATTGGCCTCGAACATCCTGGTGCATTATTTTGCTCTGATGAAGAATTGTTTTGCTACTGTGGGGGTTGCAAGGCAATTATTAATTAAGTCATTAATGGTTTGGTTCAATTAATTATTATGCTGCAGACAGTAATGTCAGTAGTTGTCAAGTGGAGCCAGTGGATGTTAGCTTATTAAAATTTTTAATTACGCAACGTACCTCCAAAATAATTTTTTACATAGAGTCAAGACCGACAAATCTTTGGAACTGTACATCACGGTGCTGCTGTTACGAGCTACAAATGCGGTGAGTTTTAAAATAAAATTATTTTTGAATGTGTACGGTAATGTTTTTAGCATTAAAGTACCTAGGAGCCTAGAATCGTTCAAAGCTTAAGTTTTTAACATAACAGCGTCTTTGTTCATCAATGCGACGGCGACAATTTAAATCCCGATTGTTTCCCTCATAAATATATATTCAGAAGAACTTAAAGTTAGAAAATACGTTAGACATTTGATTTATTAAGTACGCTAACCAATTACTAGTGAGCAGTACCAAGTAGCGGGTCTGAAAATTCATTCCATGAATGTTAATTCGAGGGGAACATTGTCACGGTCGGGATATCGAGATAAATTAAACTGCTATCGAGGGAAAGTGAATCATTTTCTAAACTATAACATGAGACTGAGAGGTTACAAAAATTACTTAAACTAACTAAATAGCAATACTTCTAAAAATTTTCAAAGAAATTGATTCAGGTGCCAATTAGTTCATTATAATGTTGAAATTTCCTCTTTCTGATCAATCGTTTCTCAAATTTGACCTAGATTCATTCGCAATACATACTTAAAATTGTACGAAACCTTTTGCGGAATTTTTACTTCTAGCACTTCAGCGTCCATAATCGTTATTTCCTTCTTGCTGGATTCAAAGTAACTACATTGAACATGACGTCAAGAATATATGATAAGTTTGTACTCAAAATTAAAAGTCAGTATGAAAATTTAATTTCTTTATTAGTCGCAGCAGAAGGTAAAAATAAATAAATACACAAATGCGCAACAATGGGCTCATGAAGTTACAAGTTGAATGCGAACACTCATTGTCAAATGAAGCACATCGGCAGCTCGACCTTTTAAAACTCATGCATCACAATATGAGCAAGTGCAATGATTTGTTAATGTAAATATCAAATGCTACGTATTTTTAAACTCTTGTCATTTTACCAAATCTTTCTTTTAGCTTTAGCTAATTCTAGACATGAAAATCAGAAATTCCTTAATCAACTTTGGGCTTCTTATTCCTCTGCACGGACGTTTACTATTTACCAACTGATTTTCAGCTTGATCGAGCTATTATACATTTCACGTGGCTTGTTATTCGTGTTGTATGCATCAGTATTGTGAGCAAATTTACATCTGAGCTGGAGTGAGGCAAGAGTGTGTTCAACTAATTTGCAGCAACGCAGTTTGTAATCTTTGTAAACGTGGTTTTCTATGCATTTTAATATTGAAAATGTGTAACCTTAAATGCAACTTAAAACCAAAATTAAAACGAAACTAAATCTAAATGAAAATGGTTTGTCGTTGAACTCTTTTCATTCCACTTTGTGTAATATGTCCAAATGATATTATCTGTCCTGTTAAACCTAACACGTGATGATGCAAGTCTGCTTTTCGACGAAGTACAAAACGAATTTATCCAAATCGCATCATTGACGTTGAGCTAAATCAGACTTTAGAAAAATACAAAACATTTGTAGTTCGAACCTTAGTCCCCAATGTCGTCCGATGTCGAATATTTTGAACTACAGGCGTCTTGGTTAACCAGAAGCACGAAATTTGTATATAATGTATCGGGCACATTTTCAGCAAATGATGTGAACAATTGAATGTTGCATAGGACATTTGCTGTCGCAGTGTATTTACAGGTGAGGTTGGGGATTGAGGACGCAATGTCGGGTTATGGTAATCGAAATTATAATGATGCACAGAGCGTCCCTCCAGATTATCATAATGACTTATAGGGTACATTAATAATTCTCTGCACTTCAAATTCCATAAAGTTAGCGACAACAGGAAAAACGGTTTGACTATTTCAACACCACTTGTTAACATATTCGTGCCGGAAAGGTTACATATAACGCCAGGTTAGTTGTGCCATCACATTTTAGATAATGTTACAGTTTTTGAAGGTATAAAGATGTAGTTAAGGACTTGATTACAAATCTGTATTCAATAAATTTGATTTTGAAATAGTTGTAAGGGCAATATTGACTAAATGTGGAACTTTAGGGATGTAGCATATAATTCAATCGGAGATATTTTAGAAAGAGCGGGCGTTCGTTTGAAATCGGATGAATTAGATTCGATTGTCGCCCATGATCTATTGTTGAATAAATTACATTATTATTTAATATTTCAAATTTGTCTTGGTGTTAAATTTTTAATTTGTAACTACATAGTAAATTGTAAAATTATGCAACCCTAGCAACTACAAGCCCTCCGCACATATTATTTCACTCCTAAAATAGAAATCGATGAGGCTTTTCTAACTAGCCTTCCAAAACAGCCATTTAATTGGCAATTTTCTATTCAATTGTGTACGGATGGCTTGGATCATTTTGCCTTTGTAATCGTAGACGCATATGTTGCGTAGTCCAAACAACGGTGTGATACAGTGGTTGGACATCTCGTTGCAAACGCTGCTCATGGATTTAAAATTTTTAACAACCAATGAGATTCCAGATCCAGTGTAGAAGCTTAAGCAAGCAGCAACAAATACATCGCAAAACCAATAGATCTGGATTATCATTGGCTCACGAAATTTTTAAATCCATGAGTGGCGTTCGCAACGAGCCTTTAGCCGGCTGTACTGGGCGTTTGAATCTGTTTAATTTAATTTGATTGTGTTATCTTACACAGTCAGATTAGATTCATAATTAAAATGGATTAAAGTTCAAGTGGCATTCAAGTGGCGGTGGCAAAAATTGTTTTGTTCACTCTTCTGCATTTTGCATTTAAAACAATAAGCCTAACGAAGATTAAAGTCATGCACAACCTAACGAAACGTTTATCTGCATTTGAACGAAGTGATGAACAGTGTCAACCAACAGTGCCTAATTCTCGCTGATTTGATTGTGATTCCTAATGGCCACTTACACAAACCAATTTAACAATGTTACTCGATGTTTGAGAAATGATCATAACGGTGTCTTGGTTACCAATGGGTATCAAATGCTCTTACTTTTTCTTCGTATGTCAAATAAAACTACATACGTGGATATTTGAACGGTAGTTACGGCTGGACATTTTATAAACCCCAGTGACCAATACGTAGTGATCAAAAACTAGCAATGGTGCGGAAAGTATATTGCACATTGATATCTAAGTTGTGTACAAATAATGAACTTCTACTCATTCAATAGCAAAAGTACATTTGAACTGTTATGCGCATACAAGAAATCACTACACACTAATTGCCACAGCATGAAAATCTTATATAAAAACAATGATTCAAATAGGCCAAAAATTTCCTGATCACAAACTACCTGAATTCGTTCCTTATCATTAAATTTATCTATTCAACGTTGATGTTTCTACGTCCACGCAATCAATATCTCATCTGCCTGAATTAAAAATGATTTAATCTGCAGCTTGTAGGGAAGCTGAAATAAAAAATATTTTATGATTATCTTGGCTTCATCTCCCATAATTGGGGTTTATTGAACCTCTACTGTACTTTAATTATGGAACGTAAATATGGAACGTAACACATTTCAATGTCCCATCGGGAATACAGAGCCAAATGATTCAGTTAATCACTATGAAGAATCATTAATGATTCAATCATTTTGACAGGGTGAGTGTGTTTGGTATCAACTTGTAAACATTTTCCAACAAGATTAATCAAATAATCGTCATTGAGACGTCAATCAACACATGGTAATTTAAAAAATTATTCTTTCCTGTCAAACGTTTCACAAATTGTAACCTAGATTCATTCATCCTAGATATCTTAAGATTTTATAGTACTACTTAATTCCGTGCAAAATAAGTCCAGTAAACACTTGAAGTTCAACTCTTGAACGTCACCAATCTTTATATCAAGCATTCAGAAATAAAATGTGACATTAGGTAGGCAGCCTACACTGGCTCGTATGTAATGTTAAGCTCAAACTAAACTGTTTTAGTGGAAGTTACACTGAATTATTTGGGACAAAACCAGATCTAAAAATAAAATAGAAAATTGAATCATGAAGTTCCTAACTGTGAACATGTTCGGTATGATATGAATTGCACAGGGACGTACTTCCTGCTAAAGTCATGCATCTCCAACTCAGCGTAGCCCAAAATTTGCTTATGTTACATTGAATTTCTATCTATGTTCTTTTGCATTCGAGCTTGTATTGCTGAAAACAGAAAGGTCTATCACGACCTTTCTCAATTCATTCAAAAAGCTGCTCAATTATTGGTAGCCATTGCGTAATTAAATTCCAATAAAGGATAGGCTTTTAAATGTAACGGTTAGTGAGAAATTCGCTAAAATATCGAAAAGTGGATACCCATTTTGTAGGTCGCCGTTTTGGAGCTAGAGATTTGAAATTTGGCACACATAGTAAAACAAATTGCAAATATGGCGATGGCTTGCGATTTTGAAGATTTCTAAACTTTGGCTCGAAAATTAGTTTTTTCGTTGTAATTCAAAAAGGGTTAATAAAATTCGAAATCGAATTCGCCACCTGATTCTACATGTAAAATTACATTATCAACAATATATTTAGTGATTTAAAACTGAAAAGTTTAATCGGAACTTGTGAAAGAAACAAACATAAACATTCATAAACACAAACATAAACAAACATAAACAATTTGATAAACATTCTCTGTAATGACTTTGTATTGATTAAAAATAAATTAAATTCTCCCAAAATTAATAAACAAATATTTTACTCATACCACTGGTAAACTTGATATTGAACTAATCAATTACAGTGAACAGTAACCGATAAAAAATATATTGTATATTTCAACGCCAAACGCTGATTCAGTCATGTTTGGAAAAGTTTGCAAATGCATAGGTAGAACTTTTGTGTCGGATAAGAGGAATTTAACAGTCAGCAGTCCAAGTAGGAAGTAACGAGATTGTTTGAACTTTTAGCATTGGCATTATCAAAGCAAAACCAATATCATCTTTAACGTGTGAATGGTCGATTTATGATTGGCCAGTGGTTTACTGAGCGTAATGAGTATATGGAATGTGATGTGCATGTTTTTATGAAACAGAGTAACAATGGGTGAAGGGTTGATGGCAATGAGAAACCCCAAACGAATTTATAAATCTAGTAACATTTTATGCGTGTCATATCAACTTTTTTCACACTTCACCTGAATTCAAGTTCACATCACACACAGCTTAAGAAATCTGATCAAGCAAGTTTTGTAATTCCGTTATGATTTTCAAGGACGACGTGGAAAACTGGCAACCATAATTCTTTTAATTCAGTTTCACTCATTTTTCTTTGTTTGTTTTGTTCACTTTCGTAATATACATCTGTAAAGCCTTCACAAATTTCAATAATTTATCCCACAGCTAGGGTAACCTGCCCAATGAATTCGTGTGGGTAGCATTGTGAATCTAACTGCCAAATTTCGATTCAAGTTGACAATAGTTTCCCCAGTGCCTTGCAGAAAGATTCCATGGGTATGTTACAACATTTGAAGTCAATGTTTTGATGTACCAAAACAAATTATCCATTCAATCACAACGAAGAATAATTCATGCCTTAATCGTATTTTGCCTCGCGATTTTATTATGTAATTGGTCGCAACGTTTACTTAATTTCAAGAAAGATTAGTTCAGGCGCCCTTTACAATATTACAGCTTTAAAATTTCTACTTTCCTGTTAACCGTGTCTTAAATTCATTACTTACACGGCCGTAACTTAGGCACCTAAAAATGAGTTCATCAAGTTCCCAATGGCGTACGCTCATGTCGAAATGAAGTGCACAGTCAGCTTCAAGCTTATCTTCGTGAAAGCAGTTTCTAGGCTGCTTGACAGATGAAGCGTTCACAGTGCATATGACTGGTCACCGAATTAAATTAAAAGAGAACGGGACCTACCCACTTTGGCTACTTGTGTAGATAAAAGTTGGAATTGCATTTTCGATCAAAAGAATTATCATTGAACATCACAAGTCATTTTGCTAACACATGTAGTTGCAGAATATATAATAAGGCGAACGAAAGGAAAGCAATTGCTGTAACTACTACATTTTAAGTGACTACAACAAATCCCGAGATTAAAATTTTTTAACGAACCACTTTTCTAAAATCTGCAGATCGACGATAAAAATGGTTTTTGTGACGCAGTTCTGCTTTCGTTTATAGTAGTTAACAATAACGAGTAGTACGAGTACAGTTTTTAACATCGATTTTATTTTCCATATGGCTTATACGAATGATTATGAAATTTAAGGAAGGATGAGGTGGGAAGGAAATTTAAAGCTAAAAATTAAAGATCATAAAGAATCGCATTCACTCCTGTGAGCATATTCATTTGTTATGTTTCGGCACCACCAATTAACATAATAGTGCTGAAAAGGTTTAAATCAAGTCAGGTCCCCAGCGTGGATGTGTTTGGTTGATGAAGCGATATATAAATATTGTTTTAAGTCAAAAGTGTGCAGATAAACTATATTAATTGCAAATCCAGATTCAATCAAGAGATTGTTGAGATGGTAATATTTTACTTCCGGTGTAACTGAAACGAAGCACATATTAGTCTGCCAATACCTCAAATAATTCGAAACGATCCTGCAATTTTGCTACATGGCGACATCAGCATGTCAACGCTACAGGTACAGGTTATAATTTTCATGCGATGTCATACCGTTATACTTTCAATGCCGCAATTACTATTTGGACACTTCAGGGCTTTTGTACTGTTCTAGGTAACACGGTAATATTCTGGTTCTGAGAAGTAGAAAGTTTATACTTGATGGGTACAATGCATTATAAAACACATATGTAATTCCAATTAGAAATGTAATATCTAAATCTATTGATCGTAGCTTAAAATTTACATTTTGGCGACAGGACGGCTACATTCAATTTTAGCGTACACTGGATCAACTGGTACCAAACCCAATTTATTAAACCTTACGTTACCTTTTATAATTATTTCTTTCATCTGTTGACTTCTAAAACAAACCTGTTAACCACTTCCTGATGGGAAAAAATAATATAAAACACCTTTTTTGGCTGTTGCTCCGTATCGGATGGAGTTGCCAATATTTATTTTTAAATTTTCACAGAGAACTCAGCGTAGATTTATAAAACGGTCATTGCATTATAAATACATATGGGACCATTGCATCTGATATTTAAATCAATTTAACCAATTTACGGAATGATTGCGGTAAAGATATGTTTACAAATTGGGATATCCTGTGATAAAAATCTCGCTTTGTGCATATTTTCCTGAGGAAAATTTCCTCTGGTTATTATATTCCAAATTAATACGTAGACGCGTAGTCGTTATGCAGCATCTCTTTGCGAATTATCTGTCAAAAATATGGTTGATTTAAAGAGCAAAGTTTCAACAAAGTCATGTACCAAAAATGTGCTTAA
Source organism: Sinella curviseta (assembly GCA_004115045.4). Lineage (NCBI taxonomy): Eukaryota > Metazoa > Arthropoda > Collembola > Entomobryomorpha > Entomobryidae > Sinella > Sinella curviseta. The sequence goes on along the minus strand of CM023199.3, from coordinate 9,700,881 downwards.
GTTGGGCGTCCAAATGGCTCATCGGAGTGGATGGAAAGTTTCAATTGAATCAGGTTTCTAATGGTGTTTAATTCTGTGTAGTATTGCCAAGATAAAAAAATTGTTTTGATACTATGGAGGCTAGAAGTTAATTAATTAAATAATTAATGTTATGGAGGCAATTAGTTAATATTGTAAATGCAGTAGATGACACAAAATGTAAGTGATGTAAATACCAGGTTTCGGACTGCCAATTGGAGTCACTGGGTGGGTTGTTTCTTTTTTGGTTGCACAAGGTAGGTCCTAAATAATTTTTGCCAAGTGTCAAGGGCGATTAACATTAATTAAATTGATTTACGTCCATTAAGTCATGCACCCACGCTATCTGCTCTATTGAATACGTCTCTTAAATTGATTATACATTTTTCCAAGTCCCAATAAGTCTTCAAAGGAATTTGTTAAATGTCTACCTGGTTTTTATATAATGATTGAGCAATAGATTATATTGTAAATTTCTGTCTAACACAATATTTCACTCGTAGTATTAAATAGCCGATATGTGAGGTAATATGTAAATGCAAATACTTAATACAAATTATATATTCATTTGCACAATGCACATGCAAAGACAAAGAAAATGTGGACGACGGACCTAGCTTTCAATTTGACTCGCATTTTCTCCTTCGGATAAAAACGGTGTCGACGTTTATCAACGTTATTTATGAAGAATTAGCATTCACTTTAAAGGTACAAAATCAAATGAAACTTTCATGCAAACATGGATTTTAAAATTTGATTTATATTTATTGAAGCAAACAACTTCATAGTGCAAAGTAAATAACTGCGTCGTATAGGGTAAAAGTAACCAAATCATTGACGATGAATGGAGATTTTGTATCATTTTATTTGTTGTTTATTATAAAGTTACAGAGGGAACATTCTCTAATTAAATTCACTAGGATATTATGCATTTGGCTTCAACCATGCTGCATTTCGATTCCAGGTGTGAGAAAACACATCTACGATAATGCCATGAGGCTGAAGAAATTTAAGCAACAATGACGCAAGTTTAGTAATGCCGGAATAAGGAGATGTCAAAACCACTAGAACTAGAAAAGCAACTTTGCGTTTTCATGGTATCAAAATAAGAATGCAGAAGGTACGCTGTTTTGCTTCATATTGTAAATTAAACCACGGAATAGTTTGAAGATTCGAATTTCTCGTACCGATCTAATATTGGACCTCATGCAAACTGACAAATATGTGATTATATCCGCGAAAAACTCTAAGCACAGATTATTTTACTCATTATATTAATATCTATTCCGCTCTGAAAATCTGCCTTTTGCAAACAGAATTTTATTTTGTACTTAAACTGAAATAACTAAGAACGAATTTGGAAATTTAATTCACACAGGAGAAACCACATGTTGATCCTGAAGAAATGTTTGCGGCGTTTAATTTTCTATTTAGCATACAAAAGGTAAGAGATTAATTGCAAGTTTGTACAGTCGGTATGACGATGACCCATCACGAAACTGATGAAATGTTTGCGACTTGAATTGGTCAATTCGACATTGCAGTGGTCAATGCAACACAAATATCTTGAATTCATGCCAAATGAGACACAAATTTATCTCTGGTTATCCCAAACTTTCCATTGTGGCATTCGATTCTGGCAGATTCACAAAATGGTTTTACTTTTTTTGTGACAGATGAGGTGAATAACGGCTGGCACGCGGACGGATAGAATGGGTAAATAAAGACTGAAGTTTTATAGGTTAAAGACATTATTTGAGATTATTATGACGGTCAAAATAAAAATGTTTTTTAGATTTTCACCTTAGCTCATCGCAGTCAATATCCATTCTGTTCTTAAAATTCCATATCCTTGAGCTGCAGTCCGTTAACATATACTTTTGCCACATTTCGGCACAACAAGTTAAGACACTAGTTCCGAGAAAGTTATATAAACTCTTAGGTTCGTCGGTTCCCTATCTGCTGATTGAAGATAAAATTGAAGTTAGTGATCTGCACGTAGAGAGTATTAATTACAAATCTGCATTTTAATTTTAGAGTATTGGGACTGCAATGTTGAGGTGTGCAATTAGAAGCAACCATCATTTTCGGGAATCAGCAAAATTGGATAAAGTTCACACTAGAACGAAATCAAACTATGCTTAGTCGAATTTTATCGTTTGAGACGAATAGAAGACGATGGATTAATGGATTCGTGATTTTAACTAATATAGTACAAATACAGGAGACATTAGTTAGAGACCGCCATAATGTTTTGAAAATGATGAATAATTGGCAATAATCACGAACCTTTTGCAGTCGTGATATAAGGCGGTTTCAACGCCACAAATTATAATTTCCGTGCTGTACGAGTATTGCATAATTAGCAGATAATCGGCTATCACGTGTTTTGTTTTTCGCATTGCGGCGTTCTATTCTGTAATAATAAAAATTAATATTTATTGTCTCGGACTAAATATGTTTATTAAGTGTTTAAGTGACCATCTTCACGACAATCTCTTCCAAACAGTTTCCCTCGAAAATAGAAATGTGTCACGTTTAAAAAAATTAGATTCCCAGAAACGACACTTAATATACGCATGCTTATATAAGACCGTAAAAAACATGTTTGCATCTTTGTAAATCAATTACTGCAAAACGATGGAGAGTTAGATATTACTATTGCACACACATTTTCAGCACGCCATTCTGAAGCGTCCCGCAATTTTCAAGGCATTCTCGCGCGGTGTTTAACGCATATCGCCCTTTTTAGATGCATGCAAAGTGGGACAAATAAATCTTCTCTTTCATCAGCAAGCTTAGATTCCTCCTTGACACAGTCTTTCTAGCTGTCAACAAGATTTTGCCTAGAACACACGTCATTTTTATGTTGAAATTCTATAAATTTTAATTGCAACAGGTCCACATTTTAAGATGACCATTCGACACCACCAGTTAAAATAGCAGTGTTGGGAATGGTACGCTTTAATTCAAATTTAAAGCTGTTTAGAAAAGTTAAAGATAAAATCTGAATATAATTATACAGGATACAGAGTAGAGTTGCAAATCTAGATTCGACTAATTGTAAGTTTTATTAAAGATTGTTGGGAGGCAATGTTGACTGAATATGGAATTGACAGAACGTTGGAATTACGGAAATCAGAAATATGGGCCAGGCTTTGCTGACAATATAGGGAATTGAGATCGGTCGTACATTATGGGTTGAGATGGACTAAGGAATGCAATGGTCTCATAATTTCAGCAATAATGGTTTAAGTAAAGCAAATATCCCTCAAAGACAGACATAATGTTTTCAGAGTGAAGAATAATTGGCATTCCTCAAGCAAATCTTGTGGTAGTGGAATCATGCTATTTCAATGCCAACAATTATACTTTCCACGCAATAAGAATTTTGTAAGAGGCAGATAAGTCGTCGACTATAATATCTTTTGGAATGGAATTACCTCAAGCAATTCTGTACAAGACGTACTATTCCCCAAAAAGGAAGGATCTGAAAACTCGTCGTTAGAATTTCTACAATTTTGTGTACTTAATCTGAAGGATATTAGACATGTACTCCCATAATTATAGGTCGATAGCTTTTATATTTTAGCGGGATGATATTTTGCACCAGAGTATAAAATTACAATACCAAATATACGATTTTCTTGCTTTTTAAATAGAGGAATTTACAAAAAATTTTGCCCGAAAACCTAATTATTCAAAAAAAAAACATTTTTGCATTCTCGGCTCTAGAATTTACATCCGCAGCCGCAGCAACGAAATTGAAGAAGCACAGTGCAATCGGCAAATTGTAAATGCGATAATTAGATTTGATAGAAATCATGTAAAAGCTGTAATGGTATGGTCCAAAAATCCGGAAATTCAAAATTAGTGTAATAAGAATTCAAGCATAAATTGTAGTTTCCAAAAGATACCGACGAACCGTGTCCAGTTGGCAAATAGTAACACATTGCTGACAGATATTACCTAAATTTCGAACATGCTGTGCCATTGCAGACGTATATTGCTAATGGCATGTCCCTCATTCGTTTATGTCATAGCAAATTGGAAATTAAGCTGATATTGACTTTGAGCACTCTGATCCTGGTTTTTTATTAATTTTAACTGGTATTTGTAAAGGTATACATTTTGAACATTTTGACGCCACATGTTAATATAGTCATGACAGGAATGTATTAAGCATGCCCAGGTATTATTTTGCAATTCGTTCGTAAGAAGGTTTTGTCATTTGCTAATTAAATTACTTTGAATAAGAACTTATTTAGCGAGTTTTGTTTGTGAATGTTCAAATGGCTGTGACACTGTAAACTGAATTGCATCCTCAAAGCAACCTAGTTTCGCCATGATTCGATAATATATATATGCTAAAGGCAACATGTTGATTTTGAATGATTTAAATCATACCTTAAGTTATTTTTTGATACAGCTGAAACCCAAATTGCGGAAACCAGAACATGAAAGATGAGATAGCTACCATTGGCATGAGCTCCAGAGTTCATTCATACTCGTTAATGGATTACCCGCTACAAATTTATTTTTTACTCGCATTATAAACAGTTGCTTCTCCAATTCTCAAATAATTCGACGCAATAGATGAACACGTCCAGAATATCATACACCAATTGAAGTGAAATCTAGTCTGGAATAACTCTTTAACTGTATCTTTTCCATAATGTTTCATCACAATATGTTAACTGCGAATATAACTGCTTTGGCGATTTGAAATAAACTATCGGCAAAATGAGTGCCACTTGGTTACCACACAATCACTAATACAACTATCTTCGAAAATTATACTTATGAATCAACCACCTGTTTGCAAATATATAACTCCTTTTCTTAATTTTCACCACAGTGTCGCCAATGTTACTCAATGTAAATACTCCACATATCAATTTGAATGTAAGAACCATGAAACATGTGAATATTGTATATTGTATGTGTATATATGAAACTTTAACGTTTCAACGCTGCAAATTACAATCTGGTGACTGTTGAGCATAACACAGATTTAGGTTGATTGTTCCTTGTGGGGCACTCTGGTATGAAGTGTTTTGGTGAACTGTAAATAATGTCAGTCGAGCGCATTGACATTTCGAATTGGTTTATGGTAAAATTGATAAAATTGAAATCATGTAACGTGTGATCATTCAAATAAAATCTTGGCTAAGGTTATGACCTCCATAAAAATGAACAGAATCGTACTTATTGACCCAAAAGCTTTACTTCAAGCAGTATATGGATACCATTTCTACTTGTTGAGAAATAAGAAATGTTGTACTTTTAACCGTACAAAGTATAAAGATATCGAGCAATACCTGTTGTCTTTGGAATAAAGCGCGCTGGCTATAATTAATCCTAACCCAGCCTAAAGCTACGTCCGGTACAATTCTCCGCTGATCCGGTAACGTAAGAAATCGAATCATTATTTTTGTAACGATTCCGGCCTCTTATTTGTGTGGTCTTTACAATCAATTTGCAAACGTCTACAAATGATCTAGTATAAATGTTATTGCTGCTACATCTCTGTTTTCAGATAATTTCCATTTTCCAATCTTTATGGCAAATAAAATAACAATTCAAGCACACTATGAGCTCATGAGCAAGTGACTTTTGACTAAAAATGCATTTAAGTATTGATACTATTTTATTTGTATCGACAGTAGTAATTCATAAGAACACTATCAAGTAGACCAATGATTACTCCAGGGATTTGTAAAGAAAAAGCAAAGTAAAAAATCATATCAAACTATGACTGGAGATTCGTTACCTTTTATTTGCCATTAACTAACAAATTCATAGACGTATCGTGCTCCATTTCATTTAATTTGATTGAATGTGCGGCATTTTAATTCGATCTAAGCTAAAAAAAAACTATTTGCAAATTTAACCCTAACATTCGAACGGAACAATAAATTTTGTGAGCCGACTGTATATCAGAATGAAGGAGGCACCGGTTATAACATAACGTTTACACAATAGGATGCTAAAAGCAAGCGAGCCTGAATATTATCAGTGTTATTTATAATCGGTACAAATATATTCTGCTAAGAATTCAACGTCGCCAGCGACAAATTTACACACAGGAAGAAAAATCAACAGCAACAGGTATATAATCAGTAACTGTTGCAGGGGTGAAATTAAATTAATTGTTGTTTTCCGTTTTGTAGTGAAACGTGGATCCGAATTAGAGCGACAATCAGCAAACCACTTCAAAACAGTGATTAAACATATCCTTCAGTTAACACAACTTTGATTGCGCCTTCAAGAATGATGATCTTTACTACCTGCGTCATCAGAGAAATCGGCTTAGCATTGAATAAACAGTAGGCGTCGGACAAATGAAGCGTTGTTAACGCACCTAAATTTATCTAGCATTACACTTTCAACGGAATATCCATCACCGACATCCGAAATGAAATTCAACAGTATTTAAACTAAAATGTTTAATTGTTATTGATGTAGACAAGTTTAAACATGAGCAGCATTTGTTAATGTTCCACTTTATCCTACTAATAACTATTTCCTTGATTTACAGAATTGTGCCTTTTGATACAGTCCTCCAACAGTAGTTCCAGTAGCATCAAAATAAAGTAATTTTGACTGTGCTCCGTTCGCATTTTATCTACGTAAATAGCATACCTATTTTGGTAAAAAAAATATTGTTGGTTTAAGAGACAAATTATTCTAGAAATGCGATAATGTACGGTTACTATGAATGGGAGAACTTTGGGTGACAGAGCTGCTTGTTTGTACTTGTTGGAGATGCAGATTTGCGATGATTGCGAAAAGCATATTCAGATGTAATCGATAATGTCATTGCACGCTTTTAAACAATCTACATTCACCACTACAATTGAGAAGGAATGTTCTTGTGCTTACGATGAACGCTCACACAGACACACAAACAGATCAATCACAATGACTACATTTATAAGCAATTCATGCTTCTGGTAGCTAATAAAAGCAAGCTCATTCCCACGACCACAAATTTTGTTAGTTTCGCTCTTAAAAATTGGCAGCATTTTTGTTGATTTTATATACTGTACGGATAAATACATTACATATATATGTAATGCACAATAGCTATTGTTGACACGTTTCCTCCCATTCCATTATATGTATCCATACCCCAAGGACAAGCTTTCTTCGTAACCTGCTTCACTCATCAAAGAGAAATCTGCTACGACTTTATAAATTATTCTTCCACACATGGCAGTTTATTGATTTTTTTCAACTGATCCTAATATAGTAAATGTCTAAACACTTATTTGCAAGTTTAGTCCACATAGAATGATTCACGCAACGTATATTAGTATGTGTTAGCGATTTGATATCGCACATTCAATTCAATGTCACATTTGACTAAATTAAACATGATTTACACAGCACCTTTAAGACTTCCTGACATCTGTTGTGTGGTCTGGTTTCCTTTAGTTCCTTTCTGTCATGTGTGTTTTATCCAGATTTAGTGTCAATTCTTAACTAAATATGAAATTTAAAGAATTACAAGCTCAAGAAACATAATAATTCCTGATTCAATTCCTGTTTCAGACTCTGTGATTTAAAAATTCTTCAACGGTCGATTAAAAAATTAAAGTTTTAAAATTTTAAATTCCTTGTCATTTCGCATGATTAAAATTAATTCGTCATACATTTCTTCAGATTCTATTAGAGTTTAGCAAATGCCCTGCGAAGCATGCCTCGTTATGACTTGAACGTCAGCACTCATTAGCGTCAGCTCGTTGGAGTTAAATCAGAGCAAAGGTAGCTGGATCTTACACACATGTAGCTGGATGTGGCTGGCCATCAAAGGGACTTATGAAAATATGTATTTGCCGATGTTGTCTAGTTGATAAATTTGATAATTGAAATGCTTCAAATTTTGCTTCAACGCCACCGGATGACATCGTGATTCCTTTGACACAATACATAAACGTAGGTGGTCGAGGGTTTATCTCTTCGTTTAGTTGACGTTGCAGTGTAAAGCTCAAAAAGCACATTAAAAAGTTTGAGTTACAGAACTAGACTTAAATTTATTTTGCGTTGTGGGGAAAGTAATATTGATTTGAATGTTGAGCTCGCAGGAAACCGATTTTGAGATGAGCAACGAAATCGATTGGGGACAACTGGATATTAGAAATACAGTCAGTTAGATCAAACATATTTTATTCGCTGGGATGGATCCATGAAGATAACTTCAAATTTTGAATAAATGCATTTGGGAACAATTAGTACGTAAATAGTAAAAAAGGAATCTCATTTGAAGCAGTTGGCAGAATTTGGCAAAGCGAAAATGTCACAGTTATTTTCCTAAGTATTTGAGATCGCATAAATATTTACAGATGGGTATATAAGAAAAGATTTACAAAATAAGATAATAGGCTATGGGCATTTCGTGAGCATTTACGCTGAAGATTGATTTCCCTTTTTTGCCCCACTTAAATGAAATTGTAAGACATTTAACGGCATACTAGCAATAAGTGAGAAAACGAAACTTTATGAAACGAACTAAATGTAATACGCGTACGATTTTAAAATTGAGCTAAATTTGCAAACGAGAATTGCAGAATATCACCCAATTGAGATGCGGATATTATGCGCATATATTTGCCAATTTATGTCCTATAAGTGGCCACGTGGCTTGCTAAATCATCATTACTTCAGCGTTCATCCAAGTTGCGATTATGTCAATCTCATGAAATCCTATTCTAATGTCTTCAACAAACCCAATGTTTGACCTGGTCAAATCTTAAATTGGTATTTAGCTCGATGTATGTGATATGGTGCTAACGGCGTCTTAATAAACTAACATAAAAAGGTGGAAAAATAAATTTTCATGGATCCCACATCGATGCCCACCATTTTTTCCACAGGTCGCTTTGCTCTTGGGAATAAATGTAATTGTTTTAAGAATGCAAGGAAATCACACGAAAAAACTGACTGGATCTGTCAAGTTGTGGTAAAATTGGAGCCCAACAAACTATTAAATATGTGACGAAGATGACATCATATTTATATTATGTTTTGATGAACAAGATGCATTATTATGATTATGTAATGTAAGCACATTCTGTAGTGACCATTAATTGCATGGGTTCACTACTAATGTATGATTATGTGAGTAAACCACTATGTAATATGTTATGATCTGTACGTATGCAATGCACACATCAATATTATGTGTGTGTATTCATGAAAAGTATAAAAGCAGCGAAATAAAAATACGAGCAGAACACTTTGCTCTGACTAAATCAGAAAAGTACTCAACACGTTATCAGCACCAAGCTTTGTAAAAACTTGGATCTCAGCTAATATTTCCTCAACGGAAACATTCTCAGCATTTCCAAAGCGGAAAAACCAGCAGCACAGCGGAAATTCAGCATAATTTCCAAACAGCAGTTCCCTAACGGAATAAATCAGCTCAGCAACTCAGCGGAAATAGCCAAAATTTCCAATCAGCAAGAATTTAAAATTCTTTGAACGCCAAGCACTCAGCGGAAATAGACAAAATTTCCAAGCGGCAAGAATTTAAAATTCTTTATACGACTAATTTTGAAAATCAGCAAATTTTCATAATGGCAGCAGCAGCCCAGGCGGCGGCGGCGGCAGCGGCGGCTGCAGCAGCAGCAGCAAGTGGCGCAGCCAATGTTACGTACATAAATACAAAGAGATTGGACACCGGAGCAATCGCAAAATTGACAGGTGACAATTTCCGCGTGTGGAAAATACGCGTTAAAAGTCTGTTTAAAACACAAGACTTCCTTCGCATAGTGGATGGGAGGGAACCACGTCCATCCACGGCAGGCAATGACCAGACTAACTGGGATAGAAAATCAAATGAAGCATACACAGCCATGATAATGGCTATGTCAGACGAGCAGCTGGATGTAGTATCCAATTGCAAAAATGCGCAAGATTTGTGGACAAAGCTTAACGCAATGTATGAAAGTAGCAGCACGGAGAATAAGCAGCAAACTTGGCAGCGATTTTATTCCGTATTTGCTGAAGAATCTCCAGTAAAAGCGATGATTCAAATACAGAATATTGCAGCACAACTGCGTAGCATGAAGGTGGTAGTTGAAGAAGAAGCTATCACTGGCAGAGTCATTCACAGTATGAGTGATGAAAGATTTCGGCAGTTCAAAGAGGCGTGGCGCTCTGTGGACACGGCAAAACAGACAGCAGAATATTTACTTACACGATTGAAGATCTGGGAACTGGATGAAGGCGAACCAGATCCAAACTTAACGAATGGATCCCAGAACAAGGCTTTTAAAACGGCACAGCGAGCCAAAATGAGCAAAGATGAAATTGCAAAGTTGAAAAAAAACTAACGAAATGCAAAAATTGCGGTATAAAAGGACACTGGCATGCAGAATGCCCCAATGCAGATGATGGTCACCACAAAGTGACAAAAGCTTTCGCTGTGCACCCCAGCGAAAATTGCAGCACTGATAATAGCAGGCGCTATGTTGATTTGTTTAAATGCAGCAAGGAGCTTATCACTCCAAATGACGAAAATAGCAATGAGCAGAAGCTACGTAAAGTACAAGATGCGGCGACAGTAATGCCATATGAAAAAGAAGCAGAAGAACCCAAAGTTCTCCAGAATGATGCCAATACAGGCAACTCCAGCTTAAGGAGGGACACTAATGCAGGACTCCTGGCAAAAGAGGATGCAATTCTCTGTGATAGCAGCAGCAAAGATGTTTACGCAGAAAATGCGTCGATGATTGAAAACGATGACCAAGCAAAGTTCAGCGAACTTTATCAGCAATGCAAGTCAGTAGTGACTAAAATATCTCAATGCTGGCGAGATATTTTTGGAATGCAAAGATGTGCAAAACATGACAGAAGGATGAACTGCACAATAAAAAGTGTAGTGCTTTTACTACTCATGCTTATGGGTATATTAGCAATGGTTCAAGGAGGTATAGTTGACAAGCAAAATGTCACCTTGTTATGGCCAAAAATGACGTATCCAGTAAATACTGGAATTAGCCCAGAAGAATTAAGAGTACTAATATCTGCAAAAGATATAGCTGAAATGTTGAAGATGATCAGCAGCTTAAATATGCATTGGCATATATGTTCTCAAGCAAAATGGAACATGTTATGTGATTCACAAGGAATTGGACGCGAAGGAGAAGAAAATGAAAGAAGCAAAACAAAGTTTTAACGACTTGGACAAGATTTTAATCGTATGGATTATCATCATGAGCAGCATGACGTTTATTACCTTAGCGGTAGCATTGCTTTGCGACGAGGAAGGAAATGGACCACGGCGCAAAAAGGAAGAAATGCCAAGCAGCAGCGCAGCGATGATGATAGGAGCACAACCTAACACCATCGATGACAATAATACATACATCTTGTAGGAGGGTATTAAATATGTGACGAAGATGACATCATATTTATATTATGTTTTGATGAACAAGATGCATTATTATGATTATGTAATGTAAGCACATTCTGTAGTGACCATTAATTGCATGGGTTCACTACTAATGTATGATTATGTGAGTAAACCACTATGTAATATGTTATGATCTGTACGTATGCAATGCACACATCAATATTATGTGTGTGTATTCATGAAAAGTATAAAAGCAGCGAAATAAAAATACGAGCAGAACACTTTGCTCTGACTAAATCAGAAAAGTACTCAACACAAACTGTTCAATATTTCTGATAATTCCGACGTATTTGATTCATGAAAGCCAGCAATTATTGCTACGCACATCATATCAGAAAATGCTCCATTTCGCTGGCTCTGGTGTTTGGGATAAGTTGTTTATTTTCATCGCGTTACCATGTCTGGGCAATAAGTTGAATGAGATAAATTTTCATTGAGTCTAATCCCACAATATATATTCCACCAGTTCAATCCAGAGAAAGTTGAATGAATACTCAAATTGGTTATGATTTATTGAATTTCTGATTCTTATATCTATAGAGAACATGTACGCCAATTTTCAAAAAAAGACTCCACGGTGGAATTACGTTAACTCCAGATTTCATTGGAGCTTGTATTCCTGAAAGCAGAAAGGTCTATCACGACCTTTCTCAATTCTTTTAAAAATCTGCTTAATTGTTGGTAGTGGTTACATAATTAGATTCCCAAAAGGATAGGCTTTTAAATATAACGGTTTTTGAGAAATTCTCAAAAATACAGAAAAGTGGATGCCCAGTCTGTAGGTCGCAGTTTTTGAGCTAGAGATTTGAAATTTGGCACACCTATAGTAACTCAAATTTCCAACATGGCGATGGCTTGCGATTTTTAAAATTTCGAAACTTTGGCGCGAAAATTGGTTTTTTCGTTTTAATTCAAAAATGGTTAATAAAATTCAAAATCCAACATCGCCACCTCATTAAAATTGTTAAATTGCATTATAAACAATATACGTAGTTATTTGAAACTCAATAGTTTAACCGGAATTTGCAAAACAACAAAATTATTGGGTCTCACAACTCTAAAATGACACCAAGCCTTTACAAAATTGTCGTATCAATTGTGAATATGTAAAGGTTTGGTGTCATTTTTGAGTTGTGAGACCCAAAAATTTTGTTGTTTTGCAAATTCCGGTTAAACTATTGAGTTTCAAATAACTACGTATATTGTTTATAATGCAATTTAACAAGCTCAATAAGGTGGCGATGTTAGATTTTGAATTTTATTAACGATTTTTGAATTAAAACGAAAAAACTAATTTTTGCGCCAAAGTTTCGAAATTTTAAAAATCGCAAGCCATCGCCATGTTGGAAATTTGAGTTACTATAGGTGTGCGAAATTTCAAATCTCTAGCTCAAAAACTGCGACCTACAGACTGGGCATCCACTTTTCCGTATTTTTGACAATTTCTCAAAAACCGTTATATTTAAAAGCCTATCCTTTTGGGAAGGTAATTATGTAACCACTACCAACAATTGAGAAGACTTTTAAAAGAATTGAGAAAGGTCGTGATAGACCTTTCTGCTTTCAGGAATACTCACTCATTGGTGACTGAGCTGTAGTTGTTGAACTTAAAAGTGTACATTTTTGAGTCTAACGGTAGTTTAAGTAGCAACAAAAGAAACCATTTTTTACGGTTTGCATATTATCTACACAAATAGCGTGTCTGTTTCTGTCCCAAAAATACTATTGATTAAAATGGCAAATTGCTATAGATGCAGTAATGTACCGTTAAAATGGATGGGAAAACTGTGGGTGGAAGGGCTGAATGTTTGTCCTGGTTCGTAGTTGTGAAGATGTCACAAAGCATATTCTAATAGTGTACATTCAAACAGTATATATTGACTCACCATCGCAATGCGGGCCAAACATTCTAATGATTTTACACTTGTCATGGATATGAGTTAAGGTCTACGAAGCAACATTACAATTAATAACGGATGTTCTTGTGTTTACAAACGATCGCCCCGACACACATACAGCCGAACAGATTATTCACAATACCTACCTTTATAAGCATTTCATGCTACCGGAAGTTAGTGGAAGCAAGCTCATTTTCACGACCATTTTGCCATTTTCCCACTTATTGGTAAATTTTATATCCATTGCATATGGATATTTTCACTACTATATCTGTAATGCAAAATAGCTTTTGTGGACCAACAGGTTACCTCCCTTACATGTGTTCATTAAGACATCTATTATTTCGTGTGTATTTTCTAGTCGAAAGAAACATTTCTACTAGGGTGATAAAGGTTATGCCGTTAATTAATGCAACCTTCAACCATACCTTACGTGCAAGATACAAATCCAATATTTCTCACCTTAATAGATGATTTAGCCCTCGATTGCGATTTGGGACATAAGCGATGTTTTTGTTCGTCACATGACTATGACGTATTATTTTGTATTTTCTGCAAAAAAAACGAAATTAATACTTCCGTCCAACTACGTCTGCTGTAAAAATCAACGGAGTTTTTAATGGTTTTAATTAGTTTAACCAGACTTTCAACATTTAGCTAAGTAAATTGTTTACTGTCGCGTATGCGATAATGTCAAGGACACCCTCAATGCGTAATACATTTCACCCATGGAGGAGAAATCTATTACGGTTTTAAAAATTAGCCATCAACAAACAAAAGTTCATTTTCAACGTGTCCTTAAATAGTAAATAGCTACGAACCTGTTTTGTAAATTTATTCCCCACAAAATGACCCAGGCACCGTACCTGAAGAAATGTCTGCGATTTGGCGCATTCAATATCACATTTGACTTAATTAAACATGGTTTCTTCTGCGCATTTCAAGCACTTCAGTCATGGCACTGTTCGCCGTCATCAAACGTTACTTTGACACCTGCAACGGAATTTGGTATGAAGATACATCGCTGTTACAGTAATAGTTTTATTGAAGTAATCCAGTTGACAAAGGGTTTGTTCAAAATAATCGTTAAAAACAGTTTCGTCGTATTATGTGGTGACTCGTATTAAGTACAGACATTACCGGGAAGAAATCCACTTGATTTTAGGTTGAGAAAAAAACTACTAAGCTCGTTTTGCACGTGTTCCTTCAATAGACTTAGTTTCGGCGGATTTAAAAATTACACATGGACAGACTATACCTATCGTTAGTTTACTTCAAAGGTTTGGAAAATGATAATAACGACGCCTTGGCCAACCAATATAATGGAATAACCAATAGAAAATAATGATTTATCTCTACACATCGCAGTATTAAAACCCCAGGCAAGAGTAATTCATAAAAGAAGATTCGCTTTATGATTTACTTTAATCAACTTTTATAGACCAGAGTCTAGCCACGGATATGAAAATACATTTAATCCTTCTTATTCTTGAGTGTAAACATTCAGAGACGACAACTGTCGGCAAATTACGAAACTTTGTCATCAAGATAATACATATGCTTCTCGTATTTATTGTATTCTTTTATTTATTTGTCTTAACTAAACAGAATGGCAAATTATATTTATTATTTTGGAAAGCCTTATACACCACCATAAAATTTTAGTGTTAAGCGTTAGGTTCATCCAACTCGTTAGATATTTATTGCTTGTATTCCAACCCGTTATATTTCCATAATTGACTTTGTTATGCAGCACAATTACTCGTGTCTTTCACCCGTTTCTATGGAGAATTCCATAGTTCCATCAAATGTTCACATAATTTCGATCGCAATTTAGTTGAGTTGTGATAATGTCGTTATTCCGCCTAGCCCGCCGCTTGAAGATGCGATGAGAAATAAAAATTCCGAATTTCCGAGTTATTAACATTGATAAAATCCCATCCATGCCATCCGTTATGGCCGCTGCACCGATCCGTTCAAATTTGATTCCCTTCTGCATTTCCCGTAAAAGCAAACTTGCCGCCACTTTCGGAAGTGTAAGTCGAAATTGCCAACGTTTTGCTAAAGTTGGACTCTAAAATTACAAATCGATCCAGTGGAGTTTCCGGTGTGCATAACGTGATAAATCGCTTAATATTCCAGTATTATCACATATCATTAGAATATTTTTGTGCCTCGATCGTACTGAGGATAGGTGAATAATTTCGATGGTGGATGAGTGAACCACAATTTTGAAGCTGTACGTGACAGTTCTGCTATTCCGAGTGACAAAAGTGGTGGACCACTTCAATGAAATCATTGATCGAAATTTTGATTTTCCTGGGTAATATAACTTGCATACATTTTTTCTTGTCAGGGAGCCAAACCAAAGCTATCATAGTTAAAAACCCTACTTGTAAAGAAGCAGAAGCAAACTGTTACCCTATTTTTGGCCCTTATGTTATCTCAAAAGCTCAGCCATGAACAGAAATGAAACCTGTGCTACATAACTAATTAATTCATCATCTTTTCAATAAAAGTGGCTCCAGGACTGTTCAAGGCTGAGCTCCTTAGATATTTGACGCCAAAGTCAAGTCGTACCGACGGTAACCACGTCGCTTCGTATCACTATGCGCTAAACGGTGTATGGGAGTAGCACGTTGGGGCAATGTGCAACCCGCGTCCATATGAATTTTGAAAGCCGTAATGGACCGAACTAACCAAAACTACAGATGGTATGTTCCGCAACTTTGCTCTTCGATTCACGAGTCATGGATTTTGAATGATAAACGTGTAATCATTCATTTTATTGCAATTATTGCAAATTAATTGATCATTATCTCGCTAATTTAGTCAAATAAAGGATATTGTAGTGTTAAATACCCCCCCCCCCCCATCTTGCATTGTTAATTGTTTTCATCAAGCATTGGAGCTGCTACTTCGCTTACAAAAGTTGGCAGATAGAAAGGTAATACTTGCTAAACAAATATTTACAGTTGAAGTAAATCATATTTCGCATATTTGACCATGCATAATATCATAATTTAATGTTATGTACACAATTTTTTATTCAAATAAAAATAGATGGCTCCACCAAAACGCGTCAAGTGCTCCAGTTGCAAAAAAAACATACCCGGAAATGGAAGGGACCGTGGTGCTGAAGAATTTGCAAAGAAAATAACAATCTATGAGCGTGAGAATGGGGTCGAGTTTCCACATTCAGCAAAGTTCTGCAATACTTGTCACATGAAAATTCATCATTTTGCAAGGCGCCACCAAGAGCAAAGTCGGGAATTGGACCAAAATGAAGCTCGCCGTAATATCACCAACAATGATTTGCAGTCTAACGAGGAAATCAAAGATTGTGAAGAAGATGTAGGCGCAAATCTTACCAACATGGAGCTGGTCATTCCTCAAGAAACATTGGCAAGTTCACATCCAGAAAATTCCAACGTAGGAGAATGCAGAGATGCTGAGCAAGATGTCGGCGAAACGCTTGAAAACATGGAGCAGGTAATTCTTCATGAAACTTTGTCAGGCTCACAACCGAAAAATCCTAACCTTGGAGAAATCAGAGATGAACATGATGCATCGAATATGCAAATGGGAAATCAAAATGAGAACATGAACTTGCCATGCGCCATGGGAGAGGATGCCACTATTCAAGAACATCAATCCACCAGAGATGCGACTTTTGCTACGTCAAACGGAAATACAGAATCAAGCAATAGTGATTACTCAATGGAGGTAAGTTCAAATCAAATAACATTGCACAATTTGATACTGATGTAACTTTGATAGAAGCATCAGAATTAAATGAATTGAGGCTCTGATTTTTAACTCGGATGGTTTTAATAGTTCGAACAACGTCTGGAATCAGATAGCGAAAATTTCCCAATGATGAATATCGAGACTACGTATTCGGAGGAAACAAACGCTTCAACAAAACGCAAATCGAATCATAAGCATACCTCGTTAAGAAAGAGGGTTCGTCTTTGTAGTGGCAGTGAGAAAGTGCTAGTTCCAAATATAACATCAGTGCCTGTGACAGAGAAGCAGTGTTTTATTTGTGACTCTCGATCGGGACGTAAAAGTGTGCCTTCAACAGCGATAGATGACTTATATATAACAAATCGGATACTTATACCGCGGAATGCAAGACAATGCGCACATCACACAGAGCGAGGCTGTTTCACACAGGATGCCAAAGGCCAAATAGAAGAAAAGGCTACAGTAAGAGCAAAGTTATCTCCTAGAGATTTTGGCGAACTACTGTATCGGATGGCAGACTTGGCGGGAAGAAAAATAGTGGATGTGGATGCGAACAAGCTCAGTGATGAAGATTTCAAGCTACTTTTCGGTGTATCTCAAGCCAACTTTGAGGACATGTATTCTACAATTAAGCCACATTTACGGGAGTCATCCAACCGCTCGCCCAGAAATGCCTTAGCAATTTTTCTTGCTAAGTTACGTCTTGGGATATCGCAGAGGCTTCTTGCTTTCATGTTTGGAATTCGATCACAGCGTCAAGTGAGTGCAATTATCTCAAGAATCTCAGAATTACTAGACAAGCATTTTGTACCCAAACACTACGGATTCAGCAGCCTCTCCAGGGATATTATTTTGGAAAAGGACGAGGTGAAGTTTATCCGAGAGCTCTTTGCGATCGCTCCTGGTCGCATCTGTTTATTCTTGGATGGAACGTACCTATTTATACAAAAGTCAAAGGACCACAAGTTCCAGCGCAAGACCTACAGCCTGCATAAATTCAGAAACTTGTTGAAGGTCATGATGGTCGTACTTCCCAGCGGACGAATTTTATTTGCGGACGGGCTATATTTTGCGGATTATGCGAATTCGGATTCCAACATCCTCAAGAAAATGCTGGAGTTGGCAGGCGGAATTGCCTCAATCATTAAAGATGCTGATAATTTTATTGTAGACCGCGGTCTCCAGAATGCCATTAAGGAATTGAGGAAAAAGTACAAGGTAAAAGCCCACATGCCAGCGTTACTTCACAAGGCCCAATCTCAATTTTCAACAAAAGATGCAAATGCAACAAGAAAAGTTACGATGGTGAGGTGGATTGTAGAGGCCGCCAACGGGCGAATAAAGAATGTGTTCAAGTTCTTTGACAACGTAATACCCGCTCACTATTACGTGAAGAACAGCAAAGATAAACTTGGTGCGTACTTCCGGATCGCTTGTTCTATTTTGAACGCCTACTATCCACCGCTCTTTAAAGATAATGAGAAGCACGATAGGATTTTGGAAGCAGTGAAGTCACGTCTTAATCTAAACAACACGCTTAAAAGGGATGTCAAAGTCAAGAAGATGTACCGAACATCTGCTGCATGGGTTGAAGCCACAGAAGCTGATTTACCAGATTTCCCTACGCTCTCAGAAGATGAATTGTTCGATATAACTCTGGGGTGTTATCAGTTAAGGAATGCTCGCGGCTATACAAAGGAGTATCTTCAGGATAACGGTTACTACAAGTTATTACTTCGCAGATCAGAGAATGGTAACCACAACGTACTTCAAGCGAGAGTCCAATCTCGTTACCACAAAAAGCAGCGGCATAACGTGTGGATTGAGTACAATGTTTCGGATCCAAGTAATAAAATTCCCAGACACTATTGTACTTGTAAGGTTGGCAGCAGAACTCTGGGATGCTGCTCGCATGTGGCAAGTGTTTTGTCGTTTCTGGGCCATAGAAGACACGTTGAAGAGAGATTTGAGCCACAAGAATATGGATTGGATATTTTGGATGCTATTCAACAACAAATGATTATGAATCCGAGGATGAAATTGAAACTGAAGTGGAAGATTTGCCAAGCGATGACGAGGCTTATCGGGATTTGTTTCAGATATTGGAACTGCCAAATAAAGACTGTCAATCCAATCACGGCCCAGCAGCAATGGCTCCTACCCAGGTAGAACAATCAATTCTCCCTAAGTCTGCAGATCAAGAGGATCCGGATTCAGATGGAGAGTTTCCAGATTGTGAGTCAAATTCCGACGATGGTATATTCCAATTTCAGTCTGCATGGGATTCCGATTCGGACGATTCACACTCAGAGCCACAGTCAGTTTCCTACGAGCCGGAGTCAGTTTGCAAGGAGCCAGAGTCAGTTTGCAAGGAGCCCGAGTCAGTTTGCAAGGAGCCCGAGTCAGTTTGCAAGGAGCCAGAGTCAGTTTGCAAGGAGCCCGAGTCAGTTTGCAAGGAGCCCGAGTCAGTTTGCAAGGAGCCCGAGTCAGTTTGCAAGGAGCCGGAGTCAGTTTGCAAGGAGCCGGAGTCAGTTTGCAAGGAGCTGGAGTCAGTTTGCAAGGAGCCCGAGTCAGTTTGCAAGGAGCCCGAGTCAGTTTGCAAGGAGCCGGAGTCAGTTTGCAAGGAGCCCGAGTCAGTTTGCAAGGAGCCCGAGTCAGTTTGCAAGGAGCTGGAGTCAGTTTGCAAGGAGCCCGAGTCAGTTTGCAAGGAGCCGGAGTCAGTTTGCAAGGAGCCGGAGTCAGTTTGCAAGGAGCCGGAGTCAGTTTGCAAGGAGCCGGAGTCAGTTTGCAAGGAGCCGGAGTCAGTTTGCAAGGAGCCGGAGTCAGTTTGCAAGGAGCCGGAGTCAGTTTGCAAGGAGCCGGAGTCAGTTTGCAAGGAGCCGGAGTCAGTTTGCAAGGAGCCGGAGTCAGTTTGCAAGGAGCCGGAGTCAGTTTGCAAGGAGCCGGAGTCAGTTTGCAAGGAGCCGGAGTCAGTTTGCAAGGAGCCGGAGTCAGTTTGCAAGGAGCCGGAGTCAGTTTGCAAGCAGCCGGAGTCAGTTTGCAAGCAGCCGGAGTCAGTTTGCAAGCAGCCGGAGTCAGTTTGCAAGGAGCCGGAGTCAGTTTGCAAGGAGCCGGAGTCAGTTTGCAAGGAGCCGGAGTCAGTTTGCAAGGAGCCAGAGTCGCTTCTCAACAGATTCTAGTCATATTATTGTCAGCCAAATCACAATTCTTTACAGATTCTAAATCATTAAAATGAGTCACTTATATAATGTAATATTGTTTTCAATAGGCCCATAATACGTTAACATATATAATTAATTTCATATTAACTATGTAATTTTTTAATGTTAAAATAAATGTACTCCTATAGATCAAAACAATGCTGCCTCAAAATAATCAAATGTACGACTTACTGCACAGTGCTTACTGTTTTTGATTAGCTGTAGGTAATACATTGGTGCTTTAACGTTGGAATGTAGTATCAAACCTAAATTTCTAAACTTAAAATTGAACCTAGCCTTAGAATCGAACCTAACCTTAAAATCGAACCTAGCCTTAAAATCGAACCTAACCTTAAAATCGAACCTAGCCTTAAAATCGAACCTAACCTTAAAATCGAACCTAACCTTAAAATCGAACCTAACCTTAAAATCGAACCTAACCTTAAAATAGAACCTAACCTTAAAATCGAACCTAACCTTAAAATCGAACCTAACCTTAAAATAGAACCTAACCTTAAAATCGAACCTAGCCTTAAAATCGAACCTAACCTTAAAATCGAACCTAACCTTAAAATCGAACCTAACCTTAAAATCGAACCTAACCCTAAAATCGAACCTAACCTTAAAATTGAACCTAGCCTTAAAATCGAACCTAGCCTTAAAATCGAACCTAGCCTTAAAATCGAACCTAGCCTTAAAATCGAACCTAACCTTAAAATTGAACCTAGCCTTAAAATCGAACCTAACCTTAAAATCGAACCGAACCTTCTCAAGATGCAGCTACAAAAATTTCATCTCTGGTCCCTTTTGTCTTCTTTTAGTTGCAGCGTCTTTACAGTTGTATGCCTGTTGGAGCGTCGTAGATATTAGCTGTATAGAGTAGGGTCTAGTCTATATATTTTGTATGTTAAAATCCATGTAAATTTAATTAGCTGTAATTGTCGTAACTTATGCAATCGATATTTGATAATTGGTGAAAAGATAGTTAGGACATAGCTAAATATGTATACAAAATATAAGAAAAATTTGAAAAGTCGCACATGTCGAAAGTCAGGGTCAAAGTTGAGTGTATTTAGTATGTAGTAGCATGCGTCATGATCGCAGTGTAACTTAGTCGCTAAGGTAGTGAAGTATGTTTATTTGTTTATTCGACTGCGTGGTGAAGTCAGTATCGGAAGGAGGAAAATCTCGGCAGTATATAAGGACCCGCGCAGTCGTCATCTTTGTCATTTGTTTTCACTGAATTGTGCTCTGTAGACGGAGTAGCGCCCGTCATAAATGTTAACTGTAAATTATCTGTAAAAGCGTGTAAATTGTTGTTATTGTTGGGAATAAAAGCGTTTGTTGTACCAAATTACCAAACCTCCTGCCCTAGCCTGTTTACTACGTCAGATTTAATTGTAGTTTTAATTGTGGTTAAATTGAAAGTTAATTAAATTCACCCCCCTCTTGAGTCGCTGATCATAACATTAACTGAGCATCGAAACAACAATGCCTATTCCGTGGAGTTCTTCGTTGGAACACGTTTATAAGAAGTATCGGATTGCAAAAGAAGACAGATTTCCAGATCACCATTTTGTGAAATTTTGCATGCGCCGAGAGCAAAAATTTAATTTTGGAACTGCAATGTGGTCCGCAAGATACCTTTCCTGTCGTTTGCCTAGTTTTCGTGAAGAAAGATTACTCCAGAAAGATAAGCCTGCTAACAAGAAGAGCATTTTAAAAAAAGAGACAAAGCGAAAGAGAAAAAGCAATGTCACAAATCCTCAACCTATGCCTAAGAAAGTTCGTTTTTTATTTCCACATGAAGTTTATCATGGTCCTGCCGATGTTGTAACTCCTATTATTAATGAAATGAGGAAAATGAAATACCCCAAGATGGGGACAGTACAAGATGATTTGACATTTTTGACAAAATTAGTTATGTCGACAAAAATGAAGTAATGAATGTTGTACGTGATTGTATTTGAAATGTTGAAATTATTTTTACATTTAGAAATTGTGTCAAGCCCAATATCGTTACGTGGCTGTAAAATAAAAATTACAGACAAACCAACGTTTTGTATGGACTGACAAACAATTTTATTACATAGAGATATTTCATTTTTCATATTTCTCTGTGATGGGTATCTATAGTAAGCTTATTGATACGTACAAGGGCCAGAATTAAATGCCTTGATAAACCATTAGCATAATATAAAAACTATGGGAATCAGGGCCGGCTATCAAACACAAATCACCTTTGGTTCTTTTATCCAAAGTGGCCCGGTTGATGAAACCGAAGTTACCGTAAAATTTTCGATGGGTTACAACATACCTAGGAAAATTCCCTAGATTTTGTCGAAGAGAAATCATTCACAACAAACAGTGTTCTGGTGTTCATGCAACTACCAAACGACATCTTAAGTTTGCAACGTTTAGTCATTTCAACCGCATCAATCACAACACTATTCGACGTCATCTAGCATTATTTTGACGCTTGGAATGCCATGTGGTTGGTAGGTACATTTGTGCTTTAGGAGGAACGGATCAAGTTATGCATTTGCTTATGAAGGGTAATAGATAATAGTTGTGTTCCTAAATATCACGCACGCAATATAATATAAATTGAACGCAATCACGTCATATTAAGCTGCAGGTCTTATTAATTACGGCAAGTATTTATTGTGCATGGTAGATAAAATAAGTTGCTCGTAAATTCAATTAATTTGCTCGGAAATCTGATTTTTCCGAGGAAATTCAAATGCATGAATTTACTCGGAAAATTATGGAAAATTCACGGAATTTTGACGTATAATATTTTTACGCGTGACATCACCGATTATAGTATAATAATTAAATTGTTATCAATAAGTATTATTATTAACTATTTGGTGGCTACATATTGGCTACCATATGCTAGAATAGATGGTTTTCTTGTAGTCAATCCTTGGTTATGTTAGGGACCGTTAACATGTAAGTTGAATATGCTTACCAAGCATGTTGTCACAATTTGCCTGAACAGTCTACAATCCACATATCTCTGGAACAGTATTTGACATTTCCTTCTTGTCTCTAAATCAATTTAAGTTGAATCGCACCTACAGAGGATCTGGTAGCAATCAAGCTTTTTCTGAAGCAACATCAAGTTTTGTAACAAGTAGAATGAGACATCCAATTGTCGTCTTAGAGTGCTTACAGGCATGGCGTCCTAAACTCAAGTCTCAGTTCGGCATCTACACAATGCATTAATATTTTTAAATATCCTGATTTAAAAAAGCCATATTCGAATGTATTTGAGTCAGATATATGAGAGACAGTTTCCGTTGCACTTACTTGATAGCCATTTACTCTATTATACTGTATTAAAATGGCTTATGTCACTCGTAACCAATATTAGCCTAAACTTATCAAATAACATAGTTTAAGTTAAATACTTGCCATATGATGTCGGACCTACACAAATAATGGCTGACAGCTAGCCTAAGAACAGGAAAATCATACCAAAGATAAGTCTAACGTGACGAATATTATCAAGGATAAATACGACTGTCTATGTAGTATAGTCATTTTTTGTTTAGCATCTCCGATTCGACATGCATTACTGTATAAATACAAATTTGTACTTTCCCAGAATTTACAAAATCCACATCTTAATGTTGTTGGTGTCCGACGCATGACAATAAGTTCAAAGATAATTTCGGTTCTACTTACTTGATAGCAATTTAATTATCAAAATTATACTATAATCGGTGATGTCACGCGTAAAAATATTATACGTCAAAATTCCGTGAATTTTCCATGATTTTCCGAGCAAATTCATGCATTTGAATTTCCTCGGAAAAAATCAGATTTCCGAGCAAATTAATTGAATTTACGAGCAATTTATTTTTTCTACGATGCAGAATAAAATATTTCCATTAATTACATACAAATAGCCTATCCACAAAAAGTAGCCCAAATTTAACACGAGACGTCATTAATTTGTGAGTTGTCAAAGGAAGATCTTTCAACTTCTTGTGCCCAACTTTTTGAATGTTAGACAAATATTTTATAGACATGAAAAAATACATTATTTAGCGTGCTTCTCTTGCTTCATGCTGGAACATGTACAAATGATTGTATTAGCTATGGTAAGGAAGAATCCGACTCGAACATTAATCATTGAAATGCTTCAAATTATAGCTTAAGCGCCATCACTCGACATCATCGTTCAGGAGAAACAATATCTGGAAGTAGGTTACCGTTGCACATCTTTTTGTTTAGTCAAAGATGCGGTGTAAAGTTCAAAATGGAAGATGATTAGTTACTAGTAGTAAAATAGATTCGAGTGTGTAGTAACTTACTACACACTCGAATCTATTTTACGTAAGTAATGCTGATTGAGTGCTAGATGGCAGGAGACCAAGTTTGCTGTTTGCTGAGATATCGGCTAAGGCAAATTTACATTATGAAAAAGTCAGTTGGATCAGATGTATTTTTTCGCATACTGAACTCATATTTTTACTCCACATAAACGCCGTCAAAACATGTATTTATGGCTTGAACAAAAACAAGTTCCAGCATTTCTAACCTTGCATTGGCGTACCTGTCAATGTCATGGCTACAATAATAACGGCTTTTAATTAACTACCATACAAAAAGGTACGAAAAAATTCGCACACCGATGCCCACAATCTACATGTATCATCATATGCCGCGATGAACTTCAGAATATGTGTGAAACTTATTCGAGATCGATGGAAGTAACGTGAAGAAAACTGATTGGATCTGTCAAATGGTGGGAAAGTGGGCGCCCAACAAATTATAAAACATTTCCGATATTTCCTACGTATTTAATTCATGAAATCCTGCAGTGTTTTTGCTTTGTATATCATGTTTCGCTGCATCTGGTGTAGGGGATAAGGTGTTTGTTTTCATCGTATTACCGTGTCTCGGAAATTAGATCAAGGAGATAAGGTATATATTTCGTATAATCCAACAATGCATTCGTCTAAATGTATTCGATACGTTCGATCCAAAAAAATATGACGTCAACAACAAGTGAGGAATTGTCTTTGACTCTTCGGTCATGACAATATTGGCTCAACTTTTTATTTCATTTATTTGTATTACGTCGGCGTATGGCACAGTTGAATGAAAACTCAAATTGATTGTTTGATACTTGTATCTATAGAGAACATGTATGACATTTTTCATAATATGGCTTCACGGTAGAATTACATACACCTAAGATATAACTGCTCAGCTGGACGTTATTTTTAGATCTTAAAAATAATTACTTTGGAATTCAACAGTAGTTCAAGTGGCAACAAAATTAACCAATTTTTGACAGTTCTCTGTTCGGATATTAACCACGTAAAAAGTGTGTCCATTTCTGTGATGTGATGATTGTCTTATTGAATTTCTTATTCTGGTGTCTACAGAGAACATGTACGCCAATTTCCTTTATATGGCCTCAGGGTGTAATTATGTTAACACCAGATTCCAAAGGCCACGATTTAGCTTGTCGCAGAACTTAAAAATAATTTTTATTCGATCATGCAAGACTGCTATCAAACAGCTACAATCAAAACAACTAATACATTAACTGTTGTCTTTACTATCTTAACCTAACCTAATTATGTATTTCTAATAACAAGTTCCTCAATTTTCAGAGTTGAACCTTTTGCTACACTCCTCCAACAGTGGATCCCACAGCATCAAACGAAAGTAGTTTTTACTATCTTCCGTTAGCATTTTATCAACGTAAAGAGCGTGTCCATTTCTGTCTAAAAAATAAGGCTGGTTTAAAAGACAAATATTCTAGAAATACTATATGTACGATTAATATGGATGGCAGAACTTTGGGTGAAAGAGATGCTTGTTTGTACTAGCTGTAGTTGCAGATTTGCGATGGTTTCGCAAAGCATATTCTGATTTAGTTGATAATATTATGTTCGCCCTTTTAAGCTATCTACATTTACCAGTACAATGGAGAAGGAATGTTCTTGTGTTTACAGATTAACGTTCACACAGACACACAGAGAAATCAATCGCACTGACTACCTTTATAAGCTTTTCATGCTTCTGGTAGTTAATAAAATCAAACTCATTCCCACGACCACAAATTTTGTTAGTTTCCCTCTTAAATTAAAAATTTGGCAACATTTTTGTTGGATTTAATATACCGGACAGACAAATACATTACATATATAGGAGACATGATATCAATATTGTAATTTGAAGTTTGCTATTCCATGTGATATCTTTCGCACGATAAAAATTTTTTAATCATAGATTTCTTGAGATTCTATTAAAATTTATCAAATCCCTTGCGCAGAATGTCATGTTATCACTTTGACGTCACCAATCATTAGTTTTAGCTTTTTGCAATTAAATGTGTGTACAGGTATGTGTGTCCTGCCATAATCGCTTGATTTGACGCAGGTTGGAGATAGAAATGAAACAATGTAATGTCATGGAGTTTATAAATGTTATATTCTGTCGACTTTTAAACACGGAAATTGTAACGTTCTACGACGTCATCAAACATTACTTTGACTCCTGGATCGTAAATTTGTAGTGAGGTTTGATTATTCGATGCTGTCTTAAGTACCGTAATCTGATTTATGAAAGTAACAGATTTTAATGGTTTTCGATCTCAAATATCGTTGAAAAGTTTTCTACAAAAACATTTTAGTCATAGTATGTAGCATCTCCTATTAAATGTATATGTGGAAAATGTGGAATTGATTGGAAAATTATATGTGGCTTTGTTTGCGAAAAGTCATCACAGTCATTAGAAACAATCTTATTTGGGGATGGACTCGTTGAATTGCTTTAGTGTTTAGCTAAATGATTTAATTTGCACAAGTATATGCTTATCATTTCAGGAAAGAAAAGATAATTGTGGCCCGCAAATACTTTTCGTCGCATGAATATTTATCACATTATCATAAGTTAACTTGACCAGTGTTCAAAACGTGTAAACATCTTATTCTCGACCTATTTTTAAAATGCGTTGGTAAGTAACAATTACAGGGAAGGTATGTAGTTCGTGTAACAAAGATAAGCGTATTATTTTAAACTAAATAGTTTATATTAAAATAGTGACTGAGTCATTCAGTAGATTTTCTGCATATCGTGCAAAGTTACTCATTTTGATCGTGTACTTACACCGAATCGAGCGGTTGCCAATGCCAACATCAAAACGTTCCTACGGCATTTGAGTAGTGTTCCATCTCTGAATCAACTGTTTTGCGTTGTGCATCCGAACATGTGGACTAGAAAACGACGACGAATATCAGCGAAGGAATATCAATCTACGTAATTTTAGTTGCATTGCTGGCGAAGTAAATGAAAAATTTGCAAATTAAAATTTCACAGTAGATGTCATTAATTTTTTAGTTGCTAAACGCAGTTTCTTCATTATTTTATTTAAAAAATCACTTTCTTGCCTATTACAAGCTACGCCGATACGGATGTTAAACATTTTGCTCTTGAAATTCTTTAACTTTTTGCTGCAGCTAGTCAAGATAAGTTTTTAACATTTCCACGCCACAAAATCTAATCTTACATTGATTTCGTTTTCTTCATGCTGGAACATGTGCTAATGCTTATGTTAGCTGCGTTAGGAAAAATCATACTCTGACTTTTTATCATTTTAGCTTCAAGTTGTTAAATTGTAGTCAACGCCACATACTGAGAACTTCATATCAGTGGAACAATATGTAAACGTAGGTCGGTGGAGTCTTGTTTGGTGGTTTGTTAAAGTTGCAGTATAAATTTCAAGAAGGAAGAGTCTGAGCGACTGTACTAAAATTTATGTTGCAGTTAAAGGAAAATAATGTTGATTGATTGTAGGGCGGGCAAGAAGCCAAGTTTGGTGTTAGCTGCGATTACGGCTAAGGGAAGTGGACAGGAAGTTAGATCAGACATATTATATTCGCATACTTTATTCAGACATATTTTTGCTCCACCAAAATCTCGTCACAACTTATAATAATTCGTCGAACAAAACCAGATATCACAAAAGCTAAGCTCACGTTAGTACTTACTCCTATGTCGGGTCTATAGGAATAACGGCGTTTAGTTAACTAACATACAAGAAAATACGAAGAAATGCAACTTTATGGATCGCTCACCACTTCTCTTCACAGGCCGCTATGCGCTTCAGAATATATGTATATGAAACTTAATCGAGGTATGGGGAGTCACGCGAAAGAAACTGATTGGATCTCTCAAATGGTGGTAAAGTGGGTTCCCAACAAACTATTCAAAATTTCTGATAATTTCAACGTTTTTGATTCAAGAAATCCTACAATTTTTGCTTCGTCTTCATAAGAAAAAATGTCGTGTTTTGATGGCTCTCGTGTTGGGGACAAGTTTATGGTTTTCATCACATTATCACGTCTGCGCAATATGAGGTTCAATGCGATAAGGCATGCATTTCGTCTAGTAAAACAAATAAATTTATTCTCCGTTCAATCCAAAAATTGGACGTCGGACGTCCACAACAAGTGAGGAATTGCCTTTGAACTTTCGGTCACGGCAACATTGGCTCAACCTCCCATTCCATTCGTTTGAGATAGGTCAACGGATGGCAAAGTTGAATAAATACTGATTGAATTTTTAATACTTGCATCTATAGATAGATGTATCATGTAGGCCATTTTTCATAATATGGCTTCATGGTTGAATTACATCAACCTGAATATAATTGTTGATTGTTGAGCTGGAAGTTATTTGTAGATCTTAAGATAATTACTTTGGAATTCAACAGTAGTTCAAGTAGCAACAAAATTAACCAATTTTGGCGATTCTCCGTTCTCATATTATACACGTGAAAAAGTGTGTTCATTTTTATGATGTGATGAATTGTCGTATTGAGTTTCTTATTTTGGTGCCTACAGAGAAGATGCACGCCAATTTCGTTTATGTAGCTTAACGGTTGAATTATATTAACAAAAGATTCTGTTGTCCACAGTTTCTTTGGTGTAAGAACTTAAGAGTAATTGTTTTCGAATAATGTAAGATTGCTATTGCCACAATCAAATACGAATAAATGAACTGTTCTTTCCGTCCTTAAACTAACCTAATTAAGCTTATCTAACATCTTTTTCCTTGATTTTCAGAGTTGTGGCTTTTGATACACTCGTCCAACGGTAGTTCCAGTAGCATCAAAATTAACTAATTTTGACTGTCCTCCGTTCGCATTTTATCTACGTAGAATAGCGTGTCTATTTTTGTCTAAAAAATAAAAGGTGGAAAGGACCCGTGCGGGGTAAAAATGAACACAATTCTCTTTCTCATGGTTTAGAAAGTATTGATTCAAGTTCTATGTACTTTGTAATATTTCAGAGTGACAACATTGGTCTACTTGGAAGTATTAAAATATTCATTATTCATTTTGGCCAAGATTATTGTGTATCCAAATATGTTCACTCAAAAGGAATTTTGTTTGTAAGAAAACTGGTCGTCCAACAAAGGGGACAATTTGTCTTGATTGGAGTGGTCTAGCTTGGATATGGCAAGTTTACACAATGGTTGTCTGGATACACATACACGGAGTAGGTACAATGTGCTTCTTTCAATTTCAATTTCGCATTTCCGGTAAGAATGCAAAGATTATGCCTCTGTTTGTCACATTTTCCTCGTTTTAACATGTAATTTGTTTTCGCCCTACGTCTACACCACAGTTAGCGTTAAGTTAAATTTATAATACGTTTACATACAAATTTTTTAAAAATATGTTCCGCTGCACAAAGTAAGCATATTATATGCGAAGTAGGTTTGACTAATGGATATTAGTTTTTAATTCATTTAAGTATATGCTGTCTGGATTCAGCTAAACACACAGGATTGCAGCTACTGCCAACAATAAGAAGTATTGCTCAAGAACGTTAAATAAATTAAAATTTATTGAAAACGACAAGTGTTTTGTACTACATGAAATAATCTATCAGTGGCATTTTACAGCTACAGACAGAATAATGTAAAGTAATGCAATTGAGTGTTTTAATCACTCGGTCTGAGTCCTACAAAATTTCCTAACATTGGGAAGGTTATAATAGCGATCACTTTACGATAAAATATCATTAATGTTTTGTAAACAAGAGAAAGGAAATGTAGTTTATGGGACATAGATGGAGAGTTGTGGAGTTAAGGGCCTTTCGACAGAGCGAGTATACTCACCCTAACATCATATGTCATTCGATCTTAAATAAACTCAGAGTTTTAATACGTGTGCTCCATAATGTAACTAGTATTCAATGCTTCAACATGCTAAGGTAAGAAAGAATTCACTCGGATTCTGATAATTGAAATTCTACAAATTTCAGGTTTAACGCCACCAATTGACATCTTGATACCGGTGAAGCACTATCGAAACCCAGGTGTGTTAAATTTCCACTTTTTCAGTCGTAGTTGAAGTGTAAATTTCAAAAATGGCGACCGAAAGATTTTCGGAACAAATTTCCACTTAAAGGGCGGTATGGCGAACCCTATGGGACTGGGCCCAAGCCCGCCTAGAACGAGACATGTGCCTGTCGATAGAGCTTTTCAAGCTGAACAAAATTGTCCATGGGCACCAATCTCAATTTCATTTGCTAACGGCAGTTTCTGGCCTCCGAAAATGTGTAGTTATATGGCATTCTACATTGAGATATATTGTCAGTTGGTCTGTATTTTCAATTAACCTCAATGTTCCAACGTAAATGGTGTAGATTAGGGCGCATGGATAAGCTTGAATCAACGTTGAAGTATTGAGCTTTTGATATTACCCTTTACTGTAGGCGTGATATATCCATTAACAAGAGGCGTGATATATCCCTTAACAATAGGCGTGATATATCCCTTATCAATAGGCGTGATATATCCCATAACAATAGGCGTGATATATCCCATAACAATAGGCGTGATATATCCCTTAACAATAGGCGTGGTCTTTCCCTTCACTATACGAGAAGTATTACCATTTACCACAAGCTTGAGGCTTCATTTTGGAGTTTTACGCTTTGAGACTACTACATTTGTAAACAATACTGTGGCGAAGAAATATTCACACTTTAACAAATATTACCGTTGTTTCTAATCGATTTGACAGAGCCCCCGAAAGGCATATCCGCACTAAGTGCTTATTTAGGTGCCATGTCGGCCTTGCAAGTACTTTTTTGGGAAAATGGTTGCCGAATTCAGAATCAGCGAGCAAAAATACATATGAAAGTAAAAGTCTTCTTCAGAAATCGAATGGACAAGACTGAGTCTACTTGGAAGTAAGCGTACTTTAATTACACAATAATTGTCTCAAGTTGATCCGATTTGATAAGCTGCTCTGTGTTTATAGCTTTAGGAAATCATGCAAATCCTTGTTATCTATATTTTTGCATAGGCTTCCATATCCTTCGCTCATATTTGCGATTGCAGTCCCACATCGTCAATCGCTGCAATTGTGTCATGACGTCCCTTGCGACGGAACTGGACCAAAAGTAAAATATCTCATACTAAAAAGTATGCCGCTTTTTGTATTTTTTATCATATTATGTATCAAATTGAGAAGAATAGCCAGTAAATTATACACATATGTCGCTCGGTTACACACGCTTACATAATATTATTATGTACCGTGTCTCTTTTTAAATTGATCACCTTCATATTTTCACGACAAACATAACATGCATTTACCAAACCGGAAGGCTCTATCACGGACTCATCGAATCAGTTCTTGCGTAGCGTATTTTCATAGAATGCCATATCATAAACTCACTGACTAAAATCTCCGACCAAATGTGTTTATGGACGGGGTCAGTAAATTCGACGAAGGTGCTCGAACGGTGCCGCCTCTCCTGCCAATACTATTACAGATATTTAACAAATCTCTTTTTCATCGTAATCATAAATGAATTATCTAGATTGCATTTGGCTTACATTTCCACATTTCTACCAACAAACTATAAATTCTCACAATGCTTGTAAGTCTATTATGCGTTCATGAAAGAATATCACAAGTTTCTCCATTGCCATTTAATTACTTACTTGGAGGAAAAAGAGCTTTCTAAATCACTACTTTGGCCATTTGCCTGGCGACATTGATTTAGCTTGAGAATATTTTTAATATCTTCCTGTCCTCAGCAACTTTTTGGTCGCACACAAAATCTTAAACAAAAAGTTCGTCTCGATCATATCCATTAACTGTTTAATTAGTGACCACTTTTAAGTTGTTATTAGTAATTTGTTCAGTCAATTGCAATTATAGTGCTTGCAGTGGAAATACCCAGTTACTTTAAAACACAGTAACAAGCAAATTAAGTACTGTCACATCTGTCACAAAACCTTGCGTTCCAAGTACCAAGTAAATAGTCCAGCATGGTTTTTCCAAAATGTTTCGGTTGCAAAAAGTACATAACAGGGCAGACATACAACGTTAACTATGGCTCCGTTCTTTGGAGTCGTCTACTACACCATCAAGGCGCACTGGGGAACCTCGGAGGCAACGAAACGCTTTGCAGAAAGTGCGGCGCTTTGCAGAATCTTCTTTATTCGGCGGCATCAAACGAAACCCCAGGACCATCACAACAACAAAGTAATAGTGTTCCATTGGCACCTCAGCCTTCCCAAGTGAATGGAAGTGATACTCAACCAGTTGCTCATTGTTCACGGAATCCTCCAGCCCTGCCATCAAATAATCATCATGCGCAGTTTAATACCTACAGGGAGCGCCAATCGTTGTCAAATCATCAAGTTCCACATCTCCACGTGCAAAATCCGCCACTTCTGTTTCCGTCCAGGATAAATCCACCAACTCGGCTCTCACCATTTCCAAATCACGAAATTCATCTTCCGCCGCTGAGAAATTCGCACACGCAACAAATTCCATCAGGGCAACCAAATCATGAACCAGTTCCTTTCCAACAACACATAAACCCAATACAGTTTCAAAATGTTTTTACAGTTGCTGCCAGTGAAAGGGCATGCTGTGTGTGTGGAGGTGGTGGACGAACGAGAATTGACAGTCTTATCAGGGGACAAGTTTGGAGTCTGGAAAGAGTCGCAATTCCTAATGGAAATCGTTTATGTGAAAATCATAAATTGGAAAATGGTTTGCTCAACGACCAGGCACTTCATCAGTTATTGGGGAAGACATTTTACCAGCAAGTTCCGTCTTGTGAAATGGCTGAGTACTTGGGGAACATTTTGCAAGCAACCTTTGACGTAGAAATTGAGGAAACAGTTAATGTGCTTGATGTGCTGACTTCCGACAGCGTTTGCAAATGTTATACGGGGCTCTCTATTCAAGACTTTTTGGATTTTTGTAATGGATTTGAAATTCATGGTTTTAGTGAAAACAGAAAACGGAAAGCTACTGCTCTCCTACTAGCCAAGTTACGTATGGATAATAGTCAGAACCAACTTGGAAACATGTTTGGCTACGCACAGAGCACCGTTTCACATTACATTAACGCCGTCGCCAACGCAGCCGACGAACAATTCGTACCATTGTATCTGGGTTGTAACCACGTTACCAGGCAACAGTACATGCATCATATGAATACAATGGCAAGAGTGTTACACGACATACATCCAAACTCCGTTGCGTACATTGTTGATGGAACGTACTTCGAAATCCAAAAATCCAGTAACTATCTTGGACAGAAGGCAACCTACAACCTTTATAAGCATTACAACTTGGTGAAAGTGTTAGTTGTTTGTGCTCCAGACGGTTACATTCTTGATATATTTGGAACGACGGCAAGTGACAACTTGCACAACGACGCAGTACTGTTCAACAATATGATACAATTGGATGGTGGATTCGGAGAGTTCTTCGCTCCCGGTGATGTGGTCATTGTTGACCGTGGTTTTAGAGATAGTGTAGACTTTTGTGAAGCATTGGGAATTGATATCAAGATGCCAACATTATTAGGGGGAAGACCACATTTTCCTGTTGATGAGGCAAATTATAACCGTCTAGTTACCAAAGCGATGGGTTGTGGAAGCAGTTAATGGAAGAATAAAACGTGTATTCAGATTTTTTTCAAATCAGATTGAAAATAGTTATCTACCCATTCTTCCAAAACTCACTAGAATAGCCTGTGCCTTGTTGAACAAATACTTTCCTCCAATTTACCCTGATAATCCAGCTCAATTAGACATACCAAACTACATGCTTCAGCGTTGCCAAGAGGGCGACGAGTTTTATCAACAATTACTTGCCCTGGGTTATGTGCATTCCATTACTAACTGGATGCTTACTAATATAGCCACAATTATTGAGCACTTTCCGAGCCTCACAATGGACGACCTGCGACACATTACTGCAGGTGTTTACCAGCTGAAAGAGGCGCCAAGTTACACAGCGTTGCACGTCAACAAAGTTTTGGGGAGACATGAACCAGTGGAAGATTTTGGAATCTACAAGAACAGGGAATTTGGACACTTGTTGATGGTACGTATGGAGAGCCGACACGTCGCAAACAAAAAATATAAACTGTTTATATCTTACATTCCGGATCAAAACGGGCCCCAAGGTATCTTCAAGTATTGCTGTACTTGCCAAACAGGACAGAGAACTGTTGGCATGTGCAGCCATGTGGCTGCAGTAATTTGGTTATTAGGTTTCGCATACCGCAATAATGCAGTCAATGAGCCCGCAGCAGATCTTGCGGAACATATTTTTCATTTGAGAGTGTAGAGTAGTATCATAGAGTTTCATATTCATGTCATTTACTATAATAAAAATCGGCCAAATAGTTTTAGCTACACTAAAGCTTCATTTATTTCTTTATGCATAGCAGCAAACATTGTAAGTACTTAGCGAAAAGACAATTAATAAAGAAAAGCTGAATCTATTATACAAAAATATATAATGCGAATGGTTTTCATCATTGACATTAAAGCCGCCACCCTTTTATATTTGAATTGTACTTCTCTCTTATAACCTGACAATCCAGTTTTGTTCTTTTGTCAAGCTGCAATGTTATTACCGCATAAATATTTGCATTTGGGTAAAAAATGTACGATTTTCATGCAAAATGGAATCGTAAATTAATCCACTAGTACGGAGCCATAGCATAATGATGCTTTAGGTGGATGTGTTGACGGTATATAGACATCAGATAAACAACAATTGTTTAAACAAACTATTGCACATTTCGTAGATTACGAAGAATCAATAAAATACTAGTACGACATGGGCATATTGTTTGCTGTCAGATTATGAAGGTGAGCGTTTTAAAATAGGCAATAATACTTGTGTAATAATACTTGTGTAAAATGGGTAGTAAGACTTGAGTAGTAATAGAGATATGTAACCGTTTGTGTCCGAGCGAAATGTGTGGACAAGTTAGTGGTTATTCGTCTGAAGTCTCAATTTGATACACAATATGATAAAAAATACAAAAAGCGGCATACCTTTTAGTATGACATATTTTACTTTTGGTCCAGTCCGTTGCAAGGGACGTTATGACACAGCTGCAGTCATTTGGGACTGCAGTCTCAACTGTCAGTCAAGTGTATGTAAGCGTGTGTATAGATATAGATGGCAAGGATTTTACACGATTTGCCTAAGCTGTAAATACAGAGCAACTTGTCAAATCTCAACTTAAACATAATTATGGCGTAATAATTGCAAGCAGACTACATAGCTTTTTGGGACAACCGGCGGTGGGTAATTATAATATATTACATAAACAAATCATAATACATCCTTGTAATGATTCTGTGTAATGATTTCAATGCTATGTACAACATTTACGCTTGAACATTGAGTTAATTGAAAGTAAAAGACTATCTGATAATATATATCTTAAGTAGGATGTAGTAAAACTACACATTTTCGGAGGCCGGAAACTGCCGTTAGCAAATGAAATTGAGATTTGTGCCCATGGACAATTTTGTTCAGCTTGAAAAGCTCTATCCATTGGTATATTTCTCGTTCTTGGCGGGCTTGGGCCCAGTCCGATAAGGTTCGCCATACCGCCCTTTAGCGTTCGTTTTGCGGACAATAATATTGATTGAATGTTAATGTAGCAGGAATTTGTGTTTGAGGTAAGCTGAAATACCAGCTAACGACAAGTGGTCATTCGTAAAAAATCCAGTTTCATTGTTTCATCAATCATCTTGATCGACATATTGATTCGGGATTATGAATTCATATTTTGAGCCAATGTATTTTGGAGCTTTGGAATGAAATTGGTAGAAAAGAAATCTCAATCTTCCTTGGTAGATAATGATTGAAGATAACAAAGCTAAAATGCCCCAGTTGTTTCCCTGCGTATGTTTTTGAAATCACAAATAATTATTTATAACTTGATTAATATATATTTTATCAATTTGTGCTTCACGGCATCTAAACACAAGGCTAACTTGGGTCAACACTATAAACAGTCTTGGGTGAAGCATCATATACCGTGTTGTTTCTTGTTAACATAAGCTATAGCTGTAGTATACATATTAAGTCTGGCAGTCCACCCTCAATGACTCTTTGCAACCTGACTCAAATCGAGTATTACGGTTGAAAATATACATATTCCATGACTTTTATTAACCGTTGCATACTTTATGACCGCGATAAGAAACCAATAACTTTGAAACCCCGCGTCGCTTCTGACGATGACACTATCAATTTCAAATGATCGTTCATATCAGGTACAAAGCTGACAAACGAAGAGTGTGGACGACTGCACAACCTGATATGAAATAGGCATGAAGCATGCAGCTGTGCCATAAACCAATTGAAATTGAATGGTAGCGTGCAGAGTTGTAGTCGTTTATTCTTGTGCGACACGCACATGACCTGAATAATATCCATCAGCTCGATAAAACTACAAGTAAATACATCTGTTTAAGGAAAAATTTAAAATACCTTAACGTAAGATGTGGAATCCCGACTACATTGACTCATTAATTTTAGTTTCACTTGTCTTTATAATTAACATCAGCAAAGCCTTCATCAATTTGTTTAATTTATCCTTAAATCGGGATAACATGTCCAATCAATTTGGGTAACATCAATCTGGAAAGAGTTTGAATCAGAAAGCTAGAAAAATAACATTAAGATATGCTAATTTTCGAAAGACAATGAGAATTCAAGCTGAATTTGGTGCTCCATTGCAACTGGATTAGCGGTTACCTGTATAAAGAATAGTGGCTGCTTTTTATAGATATTTAATTGAATTAAATTAATTGCGTTGTGACAGAACTGGAACATAAAACACTACAATGGTTTGCGAATTGGGATTACTTGCCTGATAATCGGATTACCCGAGCAAATGCATTCCCTGTTTGCATTGGAACCAATGGTTTGTCCAATTCTCGAAACATTCAACGCACAAGTCTTAAACACACTCGGAACGTCTGCACCAAATTTCAATGAATTGTAATCCAGTCGATAGTGGATCTTTAAAGGGATATCTACACGACAATGTTTCATCGCAATTTGTTAAACTGCTTACATAGCATACCATTATATTTTCCAAACTTGTTTTCTACAACAAGAATGCCATTTGGTGGTTAAGTTAACATTAAAACTAGTGTAAGAAACTATACCAACAACGTCGCTACCAAAACTACCTGCCTACTTTTCAATCCTCTCTTCAATTTTGACAATACAGTTGGCAATGTCACTCAATGGAAAGATTTCGTTGCTCGTTTTGACAATACGGTCCTCCATTTTACTCAATCGAGTCCATTAGCTAATCTTACTGGCAATTGATATATCAATGTATTGATGAGATCTCATAAGCTAAATGTTATTCCCGTTCCACAACATTATAATGTTGTAGTGTCAAATTCATTCGAGGTTAGGGAATAAAAGTGATTAAGGAGAAAAATAGTTTTTACATCTTGTGTTCATATTTCATCAAATAATGTCAACAGCATAACAAGTTTGTAATCGTTTTGAAAAGTTATTTCAACGTCAAGAATTATCATTTCGAGTTATTTGAAGATATAGTACACAACAGGTGAAGAGTACTGGTCGTTAGGTAGAAGTGTCGAAATGTTGAAGCAAGTTGATAAATAGGATAGGGATTTGTTGCTCATTGGAGATTATTCTGAAAACAGTATTTTTATTTAACTACGCCTAAAATGGCGGTGAAACAAATAACATTTTGCCTGCCCTAAAGGCGTGTTGTATATGTAAAATATCATATTGTGCTGTGGAAAAACATGATTGATTGAAATGGTAAACGTTGAGCAAACGCATGTGCCAAAATGCAGTATGCTTACGTTTAATTTCCAATATGCTTTACCGGTGCGGATGGAAAGTTTTCTATTAAGCAAGGTTATTGATGTGCCATTTGTTTTAATCAAGAATTGACTTGGTACTAAGGATGCTGTAAGTTAATTAAGTAATTAATGTTATTGATGCAATCAATTAATATGGTACAGACAATTGATGATACTAATTACAAGTAATGCATACGGTTTCGGATTGTTAACTGGAGTTAATGGATGGATGGTTATAATGTTTTTCTTATTGCAAAACGTAGATTTGTTAGAACCCCCTAATAATTTTTCCCAAGGGTGAAGGGCGATAACTCTTAACTAGATAGATTTACGTTCACTAACTCATGCACCCACACTAAATGCTTAATAGTTAGTAGCCCATCTTTGAAATTAAGTGTAGAATAATTTATTCCAAAGTCCAAATAATTTTTCAAAGGGAGTTGTTAAATGTCTTCCTGATTTTAACATAATGATTGAACGATGGATTATAATTTAAATTCCTGCTTCTAAACAATATTTTATTTGTATTAAATGGGCCATATGGGAGGTAATAAAAGGTAATGCTTACTACCAATTCTAACTGTATTGGCACAATGCACCCATCGTGGAACTGATGATTACCTGCCGCTGAATTTGACTCACATTTTCAACTTCGGACGTATATGACGTAGACGTTCATCAACAAGATTTGTGAATAATTGTGATTTTCTTTAAAGGTACAAAATCATATGTAACCTTGATCCAAACATGGATTTTCAAACGTCACAGAACTTAACTTTATTTCATAATATGATTGTATTTACAAACGAAATTTGGAAAACGAGAACATTGTTATTGAAATATTGCATGATAAATAAAAAGCTTCCTCGAATTCCTGAGAATTAGAGAAAGAGCCATAAATACTAGCAGCGTTACCACGTTGAATTGCCAGGCTGATTTTATAACCTGATGTATGTATATCTATTAAAACTGAAAACTTCATAAAAGTGCATAGGAAGCGCAACTCCGTTGTGGCAAATCTTTTTATTCGTTTATCTCATCACATATAGTTAACTTAATGCAAGCCACAATATTTGTATCGTTTAGTATGGTCACAAAACTTAAGTTTGAAATACCATTAAACATGAATAGCGAGCTGGTGTAACGAGCAGTAATAATATTAATCATTATTTCCTCGAAATGTTGCATAGATCTTAATATAAACAAGTCAGTGTAATGTACCGTCTGAATTTCCACGTAGAAGTAGACATACTTAATCCAGGAAAATAAAGTGCAGTTGAGTTAGTGCGGAAGAAGTGTGTGGGGTTTGTTCACATACAACATCAAGGATTGCACAGTGTTAGAACTGACCGCAAAAGTGATTTTTCCCATTTTTTCGGTGTGCCAGCACATTTCAAAATTAAAGGACAACATTATACACATCCATGCACTGCACTGCACTGCACTGGTCGAGGAACTGCAAAGATAAGATAGCAATTTTCAAATGAACTTTCTGTAAAATGAGTTGCTTGTGATCGTCAAATTAACATCACTACAACTAGCATTAAACTTACCTCATTTTAACCCAAAACAACGCATTACGTAACTATTAAACTGATCCTCAATTTTCACACTAGATTCGTCAATGTAGCTTATTTGTCTCCTGACAGCAATTGAAATGGCACGATATTTACAGCAAATCCGTAACCTAGATACATCCATCGTAGGTCAATAACTTGAGGAGATTCTATAAAACTTTAGTAAATGGCACGAAAAGTACATACTGTCAGTACCGGAACGCCACCAGTCTTTATTTCATCATTTCATGCTTGTTGAAGTATGCAAACTACAGGGCTAATATTTTGGGAATAAGTGTTTTTCAACAGTTTCTATTGTCCCATTAACTCAGAGCTAACTTTGAAAAATAAGTTGACGACGTCAAGTTGACGTCAGCTCTCCGATCCTGGAAATACTACGTCATTAAGAATTATAACGTTTGAATATTAAATTCTAGAATGCGAAAACAGCAAAAAAAATTATTAACTTTTTATTAAAAACGCGCATAGCAAGCATTTTTCTTTACCGCATCTTATCAGCAACTATCACCGCTTCCGATGGACGTGCGCTGCTACTTTGCTCAGTTGTCTGATTTCCTAACTCAACGACATCAGCGGCAATCAATGCCGTTTGGTGAGACTTGGTGTAATCTTTCGGAATCTGACAAACTTAACAAACGCCTTTTTTGCTTCAGTTTACCAAAATAAGTTGACAATAATATTTTAGAGGAAGACGAAGTAAGTATTCACATGTTTATACTCTTCAACATTTATCAAAATTCCTGTAATTTATGCAAAATATTCCTAATGACCTCTTCAACAAAGATCAAACGACGTTTAAACTATGTAATCTCAACTTCCGTTGCAACAGAATAAGCAGAAAGTTTAGTTTCTCTGCAACTCTGAACCACAAATTTTTTCAAAGAAGTTTTCACGATTTTTGAAACTCGAAGTATCGCGTAAACTGGATAGTTCGAGTCCTTAGTAAAGCAAACAGTGATGTCACAAGAAAAAAAAATCATTTTATAAGTATAAACATCACGGTATCCTTAGCTTCACCACAATAAATTAACCTGCCATTCTTTAAAAGCTCCAGCACTGTGTATTGACACTTTGTGTCGTCGAGCAAAGCATACAGCCAACGTTTATGAAAATGCATCCAAGCATAGCAACACGGAAGCAAAAAGTCCCTCTTTGCTTAAACTGCGTATTTCTAGAATCTTAAAATTAAATAAGATCAATCACACTGTATCAGTATTGTAATCCTCACATCAGTAAATATCATTCTATATTTCAATGAAGTACAGTTTCCAGCAGTAATTAATTAATCGATGGAAATTGAATGAAGATTTTGGGGCGTTTTAACTTCTATTTTTCAATGGTTCTAAATAAACGAGTTACTATTGTTTTATTTGGCATTCGCCACAAGAGGAAACGGATGGAAATGAAAGATAGTGGACCCAGACCCACAAATGAGAATTTAATTAAATGAACATTAAAAAAGTATTTCCTTTTTGATGATTAGCATTTATTACTTGCATATTACTTGTTAAATCTTCAAATTAAGTCGCTGACGACTGTGCGTTTTTCTAAATCAAATGTTAAAATGAGCATGTCAGCTGATTATATACCGGCTTCAGTATATAAAACTTCGACGATTTAGAGTCATGTAGCTTCAATACTAATAATTTAAACGTTATCACGCTTAAGCCTAGAAGGGTGCTGAAACTGAACATATTACAAACACTTGATTTCTGACAGCATTTGGGTAGAAACAACACGCCATAGTTCATGTAAATTAACAATGCAAAACCATATCACATCATTCAGTCCAGTAATTTTAAAAAGCAAAAAAGCATTTGATTGTTGCAAATTTAGGTAAAACTTATTCACGTGATTGCAAACTAAACAATACGTAATTTACTCCAATGCTTCTGTTTTGATAAATTAATTAGAATTCTGAGACATATATAGGAACAAAATTGATTTATAACATTTACAAATCTCGTCGCTTCCATAATCTTCATCCAAACTTATCTTTCTGCTTCTGTGTAAATCAATTATCAGTGTTACATATTTGTAGGGACAAAATGGTGCTGCCAGGAAATCAATCGCGCAATGACACCTGTATTTGCTCTGGAGGAATATGTATTATAGAACCATAACGACAGAATAAGGTGCAGTTTTGCAATTACTAGAATCAATAACCTAGCCCCACTAATAAATTGTCAAATTAAGTGGAAATGGGTCATCAGAAAGACAACACTTTTGTTTTGTCGTGAATTATTTTGTTTCGTTATATTGTCATGGATTGAAAATAGGCTTAATTAGACAAGGTATGCAGTTTGTTTACTAACTTAACCGTAGGTGGAAATTCTTAAGTTACGTGGCTACGGCGTAACCTGGATTTGATGCTTCCAAGTACGAATTTCTAGATGTTAGCAATGACTTTTTGGCCAGCAGGGATTTTTTTAAAAGTTCTAATTAGGATTCCCAGCAGGGATTTTTTGGTGGAAGTACTAAAACATGCTGAGCAGGGATTTTTTCTGAAAGTCGGAAAACATGGTGAGTAGGGCTTTTTGGCAAAAATTTCAATTACGATTGCTAGCAGGGATTTTTCCAGAAAGTGTGAAAACATGGTTTCACCCAGCAGGGAGTTTTTTGGCCCAGCAGGGATTTTTTTGGCCCAGCAGGGATTTATTTGGCCCAGCAAGGATTCTTTTGGCCCAGCAGGGATTTTTCGGCACAACAGGGATTTTTCGGCACAACAGGGATTTTTCAGAAATCACTGATACCGGCCGGGATCCAATTTGGTGCAGGGATTTTCTAAACTGCGTAACCGGGACATTTGTAAGAATTTCCACCTACGAACTTAACTATAATTAATTACATAAATCGATGTGTTCCATCCTTTGAAATTAATTGAACCAAGCTAAAAAGTGCATCCCAACAGTTTGTGTTTGATTCCTTGGTTGTAGCAATACCTGAACATTTTATTCCATTTATTAGTATTTGGTCAGTCTATTGGAAAGCTGAATGAATAATAAAAAAACTACAAGTGAAAAATATTTTTTTCAAATCTCTGGGTTTGTAAACGCGCACGTCATAAAGTGTAATATGACTGTGCGATGAAATTTTTTTTACTCAAGATGTTATAAGTTCTGCAAAAACGTTGTTGTCGAATGTAAACATAATTGGGGTGTATCAAAAAGCCATAGGTCCAAAAAGCCCAAATACAAGAAGCCACAACTCTAAACATCAAGGAGATTGTTATTATAAATGCATAATTGTTGTTAGGTTAGGTGAAGTTAGGTTGGGTTATATAAGGAAAGAAATGTGCACGGTTAATAGTAATTTTGATTTGTGGTGTAGCCCTCGAAGATACCATCTTCTCATTTCACCCCAAATGTCACCAGACTCAAATCTTATTACAAATATCGCATGCCTCAGCAGCATGCGAACCTCAGCAATGCACCAACAAGAAGTGGTGGAGCATCAAGCGCACACCACTTGGAATTTAGGATTACTCGGGACTATGAAGTTTTGGGCATGTTCCAATAGTGTATACTCCCATATACAATATATCATAAATTGTCAAGTCAATTAAAACTCACAGTAGACGGATTCGGTTGACGGAGCCCAATCCTCTTGAAACTTGGCACAATTTAGGATTTTGCAGCAAAACCTACCCCAGTAAAGTTTCACGAAATATGGTAAGCTGGTTTTGGAATGAATTGTGCTTAATTCTTCGGTAGTCGCAATATTGGAACAGTTTCTTATTCCGTTTATGAGCATTTAGTTAATGAATTCGATAGTTGAATGAATGATCAAATTGGGTCTACCAGATTGAATTCAGAATTCTTGATATTTGTGTCTGTTAAAGAAATATACGCCACT
This sequence comes from Sinella curviseta, assembly GCA_004115045.4. Classification (NCBI taxonomy): domain Eukaryota; kingdom Metazoa; phylum Arthropoda; class Collembola; order Entomobryomorpha; family Entomobryidae; genus Sinella; species Sinella curviseta. The sequence continues at coordinate 9,656,975 of CM023199.3, read as the reverse complement.
TTGCATTTAATGGCACTACTGTGACATTGTCTGGCTATTGAGAATTGAAATTAAATCAAACTTCACATTTTCACAATCTCTAATATCAAAGTGAACTGATTGTGCGTTTTTCAGCTGGACATGTCGACTAAGGGATTGCGCCTGTTTTTGTAGCGAACGGAACAAAATCCAGCTAACAGTCATCACCACGCTGTATTAAGCGATTTGGGAGGTAAATTGAATTTATTCTTTCATATAATTTCACATTAGGTTTGATCACTGTTGCAACTTAGGCGAATACCGATATTAAATATTCTGATCTTTGCATTATGGCTGGGTGACCACGGACATTTTTAATCTTTTGACGACAGAAGTTAATATATCCATGACGGGAAACGTCCAAGGAAGAACAGATTAGTACGATCCCTTCGTTCGTTCGATTTAAGCGGAAGTCGACGTAGTGATATGTATGCAAAAAAATCAATCTGAAAACTAGAAAAGCTCCATAAGCCATATTAATGTTCGAATGGCAACGAGAATCCAAACGCAATTTAAACTGCATTGCAACCAGATTAGCATTTACCCGGAGATAGGAAAGCCTATGATTTTTATAGATATTTAATTGAATCAAATTAATTCGAATGTTCCAGAACTGAAACGTAAAACCCTGCAATGGCTTCCGAAGTGGGATTACTTCACTACTCCTAATTGGATTACCCGCGCAAATGCATATCTGGTTCGCACTCGAACCTGTAGTTTTACCAATTTTCAAAATATTCGACACACAGTTCTTGAACCCACTAAGATCTCCTGTACCGATTTCCGGTGAATTTTAATTTCATCGCCATCTGTTAAACTGCTTACATTGCATACTATCATATTTCCCAAATTGATTTTCTACAAAATGAATACCACAGCAACTCCACAGGCCACCATACATTGAAATGTAACGAGTGTTTGAAAATTACAAATTGTGGCTGTGGTAATGTTCCTTGACTGAAATAATGTAGGATTTGTTTATGCGAATTTTTTCGAAACTGTGATTGCACGGGGTACATTGAAAAAAACTAGTTTTTTAAGTGGGCACACTATTTCTTCCACAATTTTCATCGGAGTGGACTGAAATTTGGCAATGATATTGCTTATACCATTCTTCAAGACTTTCAAAAGTGAAACTGGAGATTGTCGAATCATAATTGATGTACGAGAGGTCAAATGGTCAAAAATTTCAAATTTCATAAAAGTACATTTTCAGCTTATATTTAACGGAAAATGACGTGCTGAACTGCTCGTAACACTCATTTCCATGAAATAAATACCGAAAATTCCATCTTTATTAAATTTGAAAATTTTGACCGTTTGACCTCGTTTCGTCCTCGGAATGTATTTCAAACTTCAATGTTGCGTTGGTAGTTTTTTATCAATAGACATGCATGTATTGGTAAAGCTAATTTGGAATGCCAAATAGTTTTCTTGATTTTGTGATGGCCTATTCAGCATTATTTGCCTTTTAGTTTTGTTCGCCATTCCAATAACGCCAAATGCGATTGGGTTGAACGTATCTATAAGATTGCAATCCTTGATGTTGTAGGTGAACAAAGCCCACCAACTTCTTCGCAACGACCTCATCTGCACTTGTACTTTGCTTTTATAGATTAAGTATATGCACTGGTGATGTTGAAATGTTGACAGTACATTGCATATAACTGTTGACATCAAAGGTCAATGCAACATTTCCAGGAAAGAATGACTAATGTAATTACTGCCTGTTACACTAACTTATTCTACACTAACTGCCTGTTATTCTTGTTTAATGTGATTTCAAAATTGAGAGAAATAAAAATGTTTGAAGCACGGCAAAGAGTATGCGTGACCGTACAAAACGATATGTAACTTGTATTAAGTTAAATATTTCTGGTTTCTTCCACAACGGAGTTACGCTTGCTTTGCACTTTTATAAAGTTTTGCTCTATTAAATACAAATCAAGTTATGAAAGCCATGACTGCATGACAGTTGCTTAAAATGTACATATTTAAAGGAAATGACAATTCTTAATAAAACTCGTTGATGAACGTTGACGTCGTCTACATTCGAAGGTTAACATGTTAGTCAAATTCGTGAGCCAGATCGTTCGTGATTGTTTTTTCGGATTATTGTGCTGAAGTTGAGATGAATGTAAAATTGTTGTTAAGAACCTGTATATACCACCTTGCATATCGTCCATTTATTACTGTGAGTGGAATATTGTTTTAAAAGCTAGAATTTACAATATAATGAATGGCTCAAGTTTATCATTTTAAGAACAGCAGACCTGTAAACGTTTCACAAATCCCTTTGAACAATTAATTGCACTTGGAAAAAAAAATTCTGTACCTAATTTCAGAAATGCGCTACTAACAAGACAGCCTGTAGTGTGGATACATATATTACATGGAGGATATAAATCCATCTAATTAAGATTTGCCGACCTTGACCCATAAATTAGAAGGGAGTTCACAACAAACCTACCTTGTGTCATCAAAAAAACATAATAAAAACATACCACTGCCTTTAATTGACAATCCAAAACCGTATGCACTACTTAGTTAGTATCATCTACTAGCTGTACCATATTAGTTTATTGCCTCCATAGCATTAATAACTTAATTAATTAACTTACAGCTTCCTTAGTATCAAAACAATTCTTTACAAATTCAATTAATCAACACAATTCTAGACCCTAAACTACCTGCGGAGGCTAAAAGTCTCCATGTACACCGGTGATCAATATTCGACGCTAAATTAAAGCATAATTTATTTTGGTACAGCACTTTGTTGAACGGTAACAATTCAATGAATCATATTTTTCCACAGAACAAAAAGATATTGTACATCGACACTGAGTCTACTTAGCAGACTGAATGAAATTGAATTGGAACTATAATAGCCGGAGGGCCAAATACATAATGCAAGATTTTTCCTTTGTCATTTCCCAATACATAAACCTAGGTTTTTTCTTGATTTGACTCTCAAAGAGTGATAACGCAAAGAAAAGTACCTCGTAAAGTTTCAGCGGGTAATCCAATTATCCTTTCTACTCTGTTTCTCTACTTCGTGTAGCATTTTGTACGCTTGACAGAATGGATTCATTTCCTCCATAAAGTCTGCTATAAATTTAAAAACTGAATGATCGACGCTTGAGTTAGCAGTATGCATTTGACTTTCTTCATTAGCATCATTCGTATCAAGTATATATAATTGAGCATACTGTCTTTTATCTCCTTCTTCAGGATGTAATGTTCCTGTTCTATGGTATATTTGACCATGTATTCTAAAGCAATACGGTCCATAACCTTTGGGTGGTTTATAATTCGCTCCCATCGATGCAAAAGCAAATGAACTATTTATAGATCGAATGTTCTCCATGAAGTTTATTCCAATATGCTCAGTTTTTTTGCATATGACAGAAATGGTTCTGGGTATGTCTTCATGGGTTCTAATTTAATTTGCCCATGCTTACAGCATTTCAAAAACGACTTTAATTTTATCAGGTTTCCTTTTTCATCAGACGCATTAACAGTTCGGAATGGCTCTGTCCCAAAATGCTTTGCATTGCATTCACAGCATTTCGCCGTAAGATTTCCACAATCATATTCCGAAGCTGTGCTCTCATTGTCAATGTCACCTCCTGCAATCTGTTTCTTTGTTCTGTTTAAATTATTTGAAATTGTGGCAGCTGAATTAGATCTTTGTTGCTCAACCTCACTTGCTCTAATCGACAAATCTAACTCTCTACGTTGCCTTTCGCTTTGTATCTGTGGGCTCGCTTCATACCGCTTTCGTTTTTGAGCGGAATATTGTTTTTTATTCGTTAAATTATCTTCCTCACTTAGCCTTGCTCTTTTCTCTCTTTTCCTAGCAGCATCTGATTCCTTTTGCTTTCGTTTTTGCTCTTCAGTTTCGTTTGCTCTTCGATTGCGTTGATAGGCTATTGGCACGCCTTTGAGCTTCGCTTTCGGACTCTATTACTGTTCTACTGAAGCATGGCTGTTCACTGTCTTCCATTGTACACCTCGACGATTTCAATATAATTGTCTACTATTTCTATTTTACTAATATCCCCGAAGCACACCTCTATCCTCAATGAACACCTCTATCCTCAATGAAGACCTCTATCCTCAATGCGCACCTCTATCCTCAATGCGCACCTCTATCCTCAATGCACACCTTTGTTCTCAATTCACACCTGTGTCCTCAATGCACACCTCTGTCCCCAGCAACGACAAAAACATTTTTTTGGAAAAGCAGCGGCATGGCTCATGGCTGTAGTGGTCGAGAAGGCTATGCTTTTTTGCCATACCTCTCCGTGTAAAAAAACGTTCCGCTCAGTCTGTTTTCCTGCACTCAAATCAAAGCAAACCATTAGCTGAGCTGAGCACTGCGCAGAGCAAAGCTTGCACAGAAACAGGACTGAACACGAACATGCATGCATGACGTCACGTCTGACAGACGGAGAAAAACTGATCAGCTGATTTTCCTTCTGATTTATAAGAGTGATACTCTTTGAATATACTTACAAGGCACGAAGCGGTACTTTGTGGCGTTGAAACGGTAACTTCATGAATAAAGGTTTCCTCGTAAAAAAGGTAAAAATTGTTGTTTCCATTTCAACTGTTACTTTGAGTCCATTGAATAACAAAAGCGACTGCATTGTCAAAATTGAGGAGCGGATTGAAAATTTTGTACACAGGTAATTTGGAATGTGAAGTAGTAAGTGTAGTTTTGATATTTGTAGTGTTAATGAGTGTTAATTTAGTGAACATATAAGGAATCTAATTGATAAAGTTTTAATTACTAAATAACATTCAAGTCGTCTTCGTAATATTTAGCGTATCGTATTATTTATATTACATTCAAATACATATGCTGTTTATGCATACATAATACATCTTTACATTAAGCTAGATTTGACTCTCTGTATTCCAATCAACACAATCGTTATCTATGACACAATTATGTGTGCAGTTGTTGGAACGAAAACACCAGTAACTTTGTTTGTACAACATTGGAACACAACGATGACTTCATATTTGCACTTTTGGCAATAAAATATTTGACCAAATGGAAAATCATACATTTGCGATTAGAACAGACTCATAGCACTCATTTCCTCGTTAAGTGCTAAATTTCCTCAATTTTGAAGTTACCTTCTTCAAAAAGACATTTAAATCGTTTGCTAAAACATCAAAGCTATAAACTAACTTCTCCATTGACTACTCACTGCTGAATTAGTCCACTAATCTGCGTAAAATAATAAGTCTCCGCCGTGCAACTTGTGAGAATATTGTAGGCAATTGTAATGTGCCAATTTAAGTATGAAATTTCAAGCACCTTATGAATCATGATGTGACCTTTGCACCACCATCGCATGCTAAACACAAAGAGCAACATAATATGTAGTAACGTCTCACATTACAATATGCAAAGATAACTCAAAAGCATTACAAGCTAGTATACCCAATAAGAATTAGTTTGGAATTTTACAATGACACACAACGCCATTTGTATACAGTTTGTTTTTTGCATTGCTAGATGAATTAAGTTGAACATGCACGCGTTGCACTTCCGCTCAAAAATGGTCATTTACAGGGTGACGATTAATATTTGAGGAGCATGTTGGCGAGATGACGAGGTGTTCTTATATTTTATGTAGGAGCTAGCGAAATGTGATCTCTAATAACAACATGAGTAGGTATATTTATATTCGGAAGGTCATATCTGAGTAGGGTGGAAACAATTCGCCTTCCACATGCCATGGAAGAATACAGATGTCGAAATCCACTGGCAACCAGAGATGCAGGATTGAGTGAGAAATGAGAACTGAGCTCTCATTTCTCAAATCCCGTTTAGTCAGGTTCTCTTCTCATATTCAATACTCTTAGAATTGAGAAATGAGAATTTAGAAAACGAGAAATGAGAATTTAGAAAACGAGAAATGAGAATTTAGAAAACGAGAAATGAGAACCATTCCCAATTCTCAAAAATTGAGAAAAGAGAATATATAGCATCTCTGTATTCAGGATCAATTGATAAATGAGAACCGAGCTCTTATTTCTCAACTTCCCATTGGTCAAGTTCTCTTCTCAATTCTTACTTTCCAAATTTTACAGCTCTCTTCTCATTTCTCAAATTCTCACTTTCTAAAGTCAGCAACTCTTCTCATTTCTCAATTCTCACTGAATGAGAAATGAGAACTACCTTGCATCTCTGTTGGTAACATCTCTAGACGCCCACTCATCCTTCAAGCCGAGCATTGATGGAGGGCCGATAAGCGTAGGAATGACAACCATACAGAGTCAGCGCCTCCATCTATTCCGGTCACTACACCTAGGCTAAGATCAATCCCAGGGAAGACAAAATGGGAACGTAAGACTACAACGGATAAACTTTTAAAGAGGCAAGTAGATCTTGTCGAGAAGCAATGTCAGACACTGATGGAAATTCGAGATGAGTTAACAAAACGTAACGTGATCGAAGAGGATAAGCTGAAAATTAAAAGACTGAAATATTGTAGTTTAGGATGCGAACGTGATTTTTTGAAGTTTTTTGAATAAGCCCGGTATAAATTGAATTTTTTTTACCTGAAGCCTTCACCAATGGAAAGATCAGGTTGAATTTGTATATAATTATTACAAGCATGTGCATACCTATGCACTGAGAACCTGGTTGCACGATGATAATTTTTCATGAATATAGAAACAGAGTGCACATTCGTTCATGGAAGCATTCACGATTTGTGAAACTCGAAGTATTGCGTGAGCTAATTACATAATTCGAGTAATTGGTGCAGCAAACGGGATGTCATACACGTAACATGATATTTCGATTTTCACTTTCTAACTACATTATATTATGCGTTCACCATCTAACTGACCTATAGTGGTTAAAACGCTCCAGCACTGTGCATTAATATTTAGTGTCGTCGAGCCCAACACGCAGCCAACGCTTATTAAAATGGATGGGAACAATAACAATACGGTGGGCAAGAAATTCCAGATTGCTTAAACTGCCTATTTATGGAATATTAAAACGTAAAAAGACCAATCATATTTGAATCAATCTTATAATTGTCAATAAATATCTTTCTATTCTTTCAATTAAATGATTACTGCCGTAACAATTTAATCGATTGAAAATTAAGGGCGACTTTGGGTCGTTCATTTTGATACTTCAATGCTTGGAAATCAACGTATGTTTTAATTGTCGTCGTTACAATAAACGCCGATACAGATGTCAAACGTATTTATCTTGACATTATTTATAGTCATGCTGGGAGTTTCTTAAATAGTAGATAGATTTAATTCAATTTTCGTCGATATGCGATTTGAACCTGGAAATAGTTGGGATAATAACAATTGCAGAGGAATAATTTGATTTGTCAATGTCCGAATGCCAATGCAAACTGAATTTGGAGCTAAATAGCAGAAGAATTGGCGGCGGATAGAAATTTATGTTAGATAACTTTTTCTGACCTTATCCTTTGATATTTAATGCCAATTTGAAAGAAACAATAACATAAAGTCCGACAATGGTTTAACCATTTGGAGTTCTTTCATAATCAACATCGGATTACCTGCTTCAAATGTATACCTAGGTTGCATTAGCAACCACGGTTTAACTAATTCCCACATAAAATCAACACACAATATATTAACAGAACCAGAATATCCTACAGCAAATCACGACGAAGCCGGGTGTGGATATTCAAAGTGAACTAGCATATTCAATCTGGAAAAGTAGAGTAGAAGTTTAGATGAAGATGAACTCGAAATTAGCTGTCCATGCATTTCCATTGATAAAAATCTAACGACGCGATATTGAAGGTTAGAACACATTTCGAAACTAAACCAATCCTAAAATCAAGACGGCCAAGAAGGATCTCGAAAACTTATCTCATGATAACTGTACTTGTACAGAAAATCTAATTTGCAATACTGATAACCAAAAGATTGATCGAATAGTTTTATTTTCATACTTAGTTACATTACTGGTGCTGGCATCAAATTACTCCATTGTGCCGATAAAAGGCGAAACCAGGAGATTCAACCATTTAAAATGTTCAATGAATATGAAACTGACAAATATGTGACTTGTCCCAACGACAAGCGTATCATACACGCATTTTCTAATCAAATGCTGTTCAAGTTATTTTCTGAGAAAGTGCTCTCAAAATTTGCTGTCAAAATACTTCATCAGTATAATCAACATAGATTGCTTCGTCAACATCAAAACTAACCACATCATCAACACCATTATGGTCCATAATATGCCAACAGATCTGTGAACTTCATTACGACTGTTGGACCAATTTACCTGTACCGCAGGCTTCATTATACGGTTGCACGGTGATTTAAAACAACCGGTATTAGTGTCCTGTCTGTTGATGAAAGTGAAAACAATATATTCTTCAGAAAATGTAACCGCATTTAAAAGGACGGTGAAATAAAAACATTAACGCAGCTGTGTAGATGCGAAGTCGATGCAGAGTATCTTTTTATGCCGTGGAACAATATGGTTGATTGAAATGGTAAACGTTCAACACAGTCTGGTATCAAAATGCGGTATCTTTAAGTTTAGCGTCAATTAACGCTCATCGGTGTGAATGGAAATTTTAATTGAAGTTGCTTATTAAGTGTCGCACGTCAGCGCAGTATTTGCTATAATAAAGAATTGTTTTGATACTTTGGCGCTATTATTTGCAGCATTACATAGACGATATGGAAAGTAACTTATGCAATAGCAATTGTACCTGCATTTTGAACCCAGCATTATAAAACCACAGGGAACTACAGGTTGACCTGACTTGATAATTTAACTCATATGTTCAAGGTGGGATTTATACGACGTCAACGTTCATCAACGAAACTTACCAAGAATTATCATGTGCTTTAACGGTATAAAATCAAATACAATTTACACACAAATATGGATTTTAGAACTTGATTTGTATTTAATGAAGCATCACTTCATAGACGCAAAAAGCAAGTCGAACTCCGTTCTGCAAATCTTTCAATTCGTTTATCTCGTCGAAACTCTCTAACTTAACACAAGCCAAAGACTGTTTAGTACGGTCAAGCAAACTCTTCGCTCTGCATCAAGCATTAGATCTCTCAATTTTGACATTCCATTAAACCTTCATAAAAAGCTAATGCAGTATGTTTCGGGTATTCTGGTAATACGGTACAATGCTTTAGATTACACACTTAACTGCAGCTGATCAGCAAAACTGTAAATATTTTAGCGCCACTAGTTAATATATTTGCGCCGGAAATGTTAAAAGTTCATGTGAGGTGTCTTTCATTTTAGGTCTACTTTACTGGAAGGTAAACGTTGAAGTTAAGAAGGTACAATTATAGAGACAATACAAAATCCAAATTAAACTAATGGTTTACCTCAGAGCGTTAGGATGGCTACATTGATTGAAGATTGGATTGGAAGGAAACATTTAGTGTAACCAGAGACATTGGCTAAATAAAAGTCGACATCAGAACGAAATAAGTTTTCCCAATCGTATTATATTTGTTGAAGTTGATTAAGAAGTAATAAATTTATAGCTTGAACTATTATACATAAAGACGGTATTAGTTTGTGTCTCGAGAATGACGAAGAATTGGAAACAACGTGGCCAACTTAGTGATGACGGCACAGTGCGACTTTAACGTCATAACTTTTAATTTCCATCAAACATGATAATTTCGAAGGTACCAGATCCCATACCTTTACGATTGATGTTGTAAAAATAATTCACACAATCTTTCAGTATTCCAATTTCTCTCGGCCTTAGCATGAAAATGGACAAATTATGTAGCGATCGCAACTACAAGACCTCAACACTAACTAGTTCACTCTTAAAATAAAAATGCATCAAGCTTTACTAAATAACCTTCCAAAAAATATTTAATTTGAATATTTCTTTTGAATTGCTTGCGAACAGATTCGATCATTTCGCGATTATGACCGTAGTCGATAATGTTGCTTAAGTCATTCACTGTGCTAATCTAACAGTATTTTGTGGAGGATGGACAATCGAATTTTTGGGAGAAAGATTAGTTTCAATATAAATTGTCAGGGAGCCAAACCAAAATTTGCACTGCGACAAGGAAGAATTTGGATATTCTGGAATTCGATTTTGTTTCCCTACTTCTTCTAAAATCCTAAAGTCAATAATGCCAATTTCTTCTTTGTTTTCAAGAGTTTCACAAATTTGTAACCTAGATTCATTTATCGTACAAATCTTGAGACTATCCTGTCAGCACTTCAACGTCACCAATCGTTATTTCAAGCTCGTCGGAATTATGTTTAAGTTAAGGTTGGTTGTTTCTTCTGTGCTTGGTAGGTTGAAACTAAAAATGAAAACAATGCAATGGATGTTACATTGCTCTATCATTCTATGTGACAGGCGCTAAAAAATAAAATAACTATCCCATTTATTCGTACTTGATCAAAGTATGGGAAAGTAGAATCAATGATCAAACTGATTATAACTGATTAAATTCTTGAAACTTGTGTTAGTAGAAAACATGTACGCCATTTGCCATTATATGAACGTGCGGTGAAGTAGTTTGTGATATAGGTTTAACTGATACCTGTTTCCGAATGTGATTGTAATTGTTTTGGAATTTAGCTTTAGGGCAACTAGCAATAAGATTAAATAATATTTACTCTGTACCGTTCTCATATTGCATATATTGATGTTAAAATGCTTTTCTGATTCTTCGCAAAAATATGATTATTTAAAAACCAAATATTACAGAAGTACCACAGGACGATACGTTGGACGTGCTCAATGTCCCGTATCTATGGATGTAATGGTTTTAGAAAAATTGAAATTGTGTACATCGTTTCTGGAAGATCCGCTAAAATAAATAAAATTAGAGAGGAAAATTGGGAGAATATTTGTCTACATTTCAGCATGACGATTGTTGCCCAAAAGAAACTTTTTACATTGCTTAGCAGCGCCGCTGTGGAAACTCACAAACATTAATATACGTAAACCTTATCAGTAGAGTAGTTAAGTCACAATATCATTTAGTATTTACATTTTTGATAGTTAAAATGCACTATACTCCGGACGTTAGTAGTCAAAATTATGACTGAACAGAAACGACTGAGAATATTCTATGTTCAGGGTACCGTTTTGTACTTCTTCCTACGTTTATTTGAGCTATACTCACGCCTCGAGTTTGATTGAAATTCCAGATTGAGATGTGAGATGCAATCTTTCAAATTTCTTCAACTCTTTGATATTGAAGACCGAATTGGTTATCTGATTTTTAGTCGACGTAATTGCCATTTAAATGCTGTAGATATCCTGAAATTCAGATGAACAGAAAGTTGTAAGTAAACCATGTTACAAGATGAAAACTTTGCGATTTTCAAAATTGAAGTAATATTGCTGTGATTCAATGCTAACGATTTTAATTTGAGAATTGGATCCCTTAAACAACGAGTCCTTCGGATTGGATATTCAAATACTTCTACTTTCTCGCCTATTTAAAATTAGTGCAGTAAAAAGATTCATCGTTCTTTCATTGAGATGTTACACGCGTTATAGTAGCAATGGGGAAACGTATTTAATATTAGCATTTTGACGTCGCCAGTCGAAAAATTCAACCAGGGAAGGAAAAATGCAAGTGCAGGTTTGGTCGAGGCGAGCGGTTATGTCTACTTTGGTGATACCTCCAACATTAGTTTTGTAGTGGTACAACTATACTCGACCGAATCGTATTTTGCGTTGTTTTAGTTCCGATGGTGATGATGACTGAACATGACGCTTGAGACAAATTGAACTTGTTTAGTTACGCAAATTACGCACATTAGGCTTCCCATCACAAAATCAAAAAACCTATCTCGCTTTTCAAATCGCTTGAAATTCATTCCATGCATTTCAAATGAGAACTGAATTCGCATCGAAAATTGAGATTCGGAATACGGAAGTTTGAAATACATTTTTATTACCGAACTTAAACAACCCAACCGACGATGACGAGACACCTAACTATAAAATGGTTAATCCTCACTTCACTTTTGACGAAACAGTCGTCAAAGCTGCTCAATGATTTCAACTTGCAGATTTCAAGTGTAGTCAAATGTGGATTCCAAGTGGAATGGATGGAGGTCAAAGCGTCTCATGAATCAACGAAGCATTACGGCCACCGCTAAATGTATATATCCACACTTTTGGAACTGTACCTCACAGTGCCGCACTTCCGAGCTACAAAAGTGATGAATACTAAAATAAATTATTTATTCTGAAAAATGTGAGAACGAAAATAAAAGCAAATTGAAATGCTTGCACTGCACTTGCACTGAAATTCAAAATGCCTTTTTATTGAGTCAGTCCCTGAGCATCTTTAAAGCTGATTGACCCCCCTAAAATTTTCATCGCTTCGATTTCCTTCATATTTTTCTTCCAGGTGGCGGCTATCATGAAACCGTTAATTGCAAAGTTTCAGCCCTCTCCACCTTCACTGGTGGCCACCGCGCCAACATTAATTTTTCGGGGGACAAAATTACACGTTAATTTTAAACATGCAGAAAGTTTACGATTTTCAACCGATTTCTAAGTATAATAGCAATTCTGAATCTCCAATTCAAAATCTAGGATGGGTATTTTTTGGATTTTTGAAATTCAATCAAATATAAAAGTTACAGAGCCACAAAGTTGAGAAATTGACCAAAATCGCTAAATTTTCGGGATTTGGGAAAATACTGAAATTTGTCATTTTCGGGATCCCGCTGTCTCTTAAGTACAAGTACTAGGGAAATTCGGAGATATACGTTTTGAAGCCCGTTTCTCGTACTATCAGCCCAATCTTTTTTTGGGGCGAAATATGTTATACCCTGTGAGCAGCAGCAGGTTACATTTGGAACATTTCTCGAGCACACTGTGTTTAAAATTTTCACTAACGAAACGTATCTCGTGGGTAATATACACTAAATAAAAAATGTGCTAATGCAGAAAAATAGCCCATTCAAAACTGTTTATGGACACCGAAAATGTTGGTCAAAATTCCTTATTATCAGGGCATAAAAAGGAGTGTTTTTTCTTGTGTTTCGTAAAATTCATTGGAGAATTTATGGCTTGCATGGAAACCACAAATGATAATATTATGTAATGTTATATCAATGTCCATGAACTGTTTTGAATGGGCTATTTTTCTGCATTAGCACATTTTTTATTTAGTGTATATTACCCACGAGATACGTTTCGTTAGTGAAAATTTTAAACACAGTGTGCTCGAGAAATGTTCCAAATGTAACCTGCTGCTGCTCACAGGGTATAACATATTTCGCCCCAAAAAAAGATTGGGCTGATAGTACGAGAAACGGGCTTCAAAACGTATATCTCCGAATTTCCCTAGTACTTGTACTTAAGAGACAGCGGGATCCCGAAAATGACAAATTTCAGTATTTTCCCAAATCCCGAAAATTTAGCGATTTTGGTCAATTTCTCAACTTTGTGGCTCTGTAACTTTTATATTTGATTGAATTTCAAAAATCCAAAAAATACCCATCCTAGATTTTGAATTGGAGATTCAGAATTGCTATTATACTTAGAAATCGGTTGAAAATCGTAAACTTTCTGCATGTTTAAAATTAACGTGTAATTTTGTCCCCCGAAAAATTAATGTTGGCGCGGTGGCCAATAGTGAAGGTGGAGAGGGCTGAAACTTTGCAATTAACGGTTTCATGATAGCCGCCACCTGGAAGAAAAATATGAAGGAAATCGAAGAGATGAAAATTTTAGGGGGGTCAATCAGCTTTAAAGATGCACCCTACTACTTACTACATAATAAACGCAACTGTATTTCACAAATGCTTCTCAACAATACATCAATGCTCCCATAAACTCAACTATTAATTACATAGTAACAATACTTACACATTTGACCCTAATACCTAACGGTCATCAGCTGTTCGATGGTTGCCATGGTAACATTGCGGCGTCGTTGTTGGCCATGGCGAATAAGGAATTCTTAATTTGTGTTCCCCATATAAAATAAATATTCGGAGATAAAGTTTAGACAATGTAAATATACACTTATATTTATTTAAAATTGGATACGTCATTAGTTTTTCAACAGTAAAGGATCGGCAGAAGCAGTTTCAGCAGTAAAGTTTACAAAGAGACGTTTTAGTATTGGTCCTAGTGATATCAGAATTATATGTTCCATGAGGATCAAAGAAGTATCTGACGTTACCGACTTCAGAAACACGCAAATTACATTTTGATTCAACATGTTGAAACCTAGTAGCAAAACCCTGTTTCCAAAACACAGCGATGTATTTTGACGGACATTTGATTTGAAAAGTGATCAATCTAACATTAAACCAAACAAAAATTAAAATTTAATTAGACTGAATAAACAATCAAGCAGAATTTAGTTTACTGACATCCCCAACAACATCAAGTATATCCACTCTCTGATATTGCCAAAGTGTTTCGCCTACTACTTGAGCTAGTATGATGACGGTAAATGCGACATGTAATGAGTAATGCACTGTATAATATGCGCACTGCAGCTGAAAACTTATGACAAAGTCATAGCACATTGAAGTTAAAATGTAATCTGATTAGGTGAGTTTCGAGACTTCTGTTGACATTTCAATGTACGATGTGAAAACTAAGAACAGTAATTCACTTAATGTCACTCTAAAATCCGGTTACCATACCCAATCAATTCTTGTAAAATTTTGAATCTAATTCCAAAACCTAGGTTAAAGTTGACAAAACTTTTCTGTTGCCAAGCTAAAGACGCTCATGGTGGTGTTTAAACTTTAAGAAGAAGTGTTCTGAAGTACGAAACCAAATGATTCTGTTAACCTCCGCCGAGAATAATTCATGATTTAATTGTTTTTGCTCCTTGACTATAATCCGTGATTATTTTTAACTTCTAAAAAATTTCCAGCATGATTGATTCTGGCTTCAACTAAATGTTTCAACATTGCCTCTTTCCTTCTCCTTTCTCAAATTGGTAACCAGCTATAATGACATTCAAGAAAAAACCTTGAAAATCTGTACTGCTAGAACTGGAACGTCATATATCTTCGAATCTTTAGATTCATCATTCCTTTGTTTTAAAACAAAATTTATATCTGGCTATATTATATGTATATTACAACATACGCCAATATGGACATTTATACACTTGGATCTTGACGATCTTTTAATTTTATCTGCAAGGGGTAAGCACAGTGCATAATTTTTACGCTTTGACGCCATAAGTAAATATTTTCACGGAGGGAAACTTGTAACTAAACTCAGGTAGATGTTCTCTAACCATGGTTAGCGGAAATCAGAATTGGATCGACATTCTTAAGAAAATAAAACTAAAATAAAATTTTGTATTTGTCAATCTTCGATTGACAATTGACAGCAGAACCTTAAGTTACATTTAGAGGTCCATAGCAATCGCGTACTTGAAGATCTTTGAATGCATTATAATGGAATGTCGATGGCTATAAAAGATTTAAATCGTTTTTATCGAACATACATAAATCATCTCTCATGTCTCATCTTATGCTACATCATAAGTTCGTGCTACCATTTTAGGAAAACTGAAAACGAACCAAAGTAAAGCTTTTGACTCATATGTTCATATTTGAGAAAGTACAATTAATATATGGCACCATTTCCTGTTGGGTAAAATGACAAATGACAAACATTATATATTTTTGTCCAAAAGGTTAACTGCATATTACCAGACCGGATGCTAGTTGTAGAAGCCTACTTACAAGAAAGCGTACTCAACATATTTTTAATTAATTTTTTCTATGAACCCATTATGTGGTAACTGAGTGCTATCGGCGTTGATTAGAAGCAATTTGTATTTAGTAGACTAAAAGACAATTAATGGGGAATTAAAACTGTATGTAAAATACAAGAGAAATGTGTTAATTAAAACTAATAACTCAACACCAACAACGATGCTTTCCATTTCTTCAAGGGTTGAAATTACACAAACACTGTCTAGGTTGAGAGTGCATTGATTTTAGCTGTTCATTTGCGCATTCCGGATACAATGTGGAAAACTAACAACATTATTCCTCTTAATTTAGATTCAATCACTATAGGTTTATTTTTGTGATATTACTCTGTGATTGGCTTTCAACTTGATTACAAATTCCAGTATGATTAATTCAGGCGTCCTATAAAACTTTATAATTTTAAAATTGCATCTCTCTGGCCAAGCCTGTCTCATATTTGTTACCTAAATTCATTCATCATAGATATCTTGAGATTCGATAAAACTGTAGCTAACAACTTGAAAATGTGTACTTCTAGAACTTTAGCGCCACAAATCTTTATTTCAAGCTTGTTGTCTTTAAGCTCGAGTAAGGTTGAAGTCATGACCTCTAGTGGGATAGGCTTGTTTAAGTTGATATGAATAAATAGACTGAAGTTACGATGTATCATTGCTCGGAGCGAAACTTGACATAAAATTAGCACATCAAATTCAGCTCACTATGTTCTCAATGGCGTACATTCACGTTGAAATGAAATGCACAGCTTGCTTAGTTTTTCAAATAATGCCGCACTACGCGAGCGAGCAAATAAAATTTGCTAATGTACCTAAGTAGATTCTATATCCGCTTTACCCACACACGTGGAGTTCTTTTAGCCACATCTCTTCTGGAATGAATAACATGTTCGCTTGTGACGCATGCGGGTGACGTGACGTGTGCTGGTGACTTTACGTCGACAGCACGGATGTACACGGTGCACGAATCCGCAGTATGTCGGCTTCCAGTAAACACTGTTTTCCTTATATTACGCACTTAGTGAACACTTCCGTCCCAACAATCTAAATTCAAAATTACCTTAATGTAGATTTATAATTAATACTCGCTACATGTGTGTAACTAACTTCAGACTTTATCTTTCATCAACTCGGCTGGGACCGCGTAAACCTAAGGTTTCCTGTAACTTCCCCGGCACTAGTGTGTTATTTGTTGGCGCCGAAATGCTGTCAATGTATATCTTTACGTGCTGCAGCTCAGAGTTATTTTATTTCAAAAATAGAATGATGATTGTGATGAGCAAGAATTTGCAGATTTTTGGAGACGATATTGTTCATCTTCTTCATCATCTCCGTCGGAGATTCTCCGACGCCTACTATTTATCAACATATTTACAGATACGTTCGGCAGCAATTGATTTCAAGTGGCTGTTTATTCGTGTGGTATTCATCTGGATTGTGAACAAATTTATACTTGAGCTGGAGATAAGTAGTGGTGTCGTCAACTAATTTACAAGAACGCGTGGCTCTCTCCTCAAAAACGTTTTTGGATGCACTTGCATATATACATATGTAAAATGTTTAATCTTAAATCAAAATTAAAAACCATGCTATACAAACAAAACGGAAATGTCTAACGGTCAACAGAGTGAAACAGGACAAATTACCCAAACACGACGTCAAAGATCTTATCTTTCACTTCCGTCCGATGTTGAAGATCTTGAAATAACGGTGTCAGAAAGAAGCACGAAATCTTACGTTTCCCTCTGCATTTCGATTGGACGAAATAACAAAGGGGCAAATCTCAAGTTTACGTCTATTTCTAATGTTTGTTATAATAAAATGCAGCTTCCTACTTTTTACTTGTAAGTAAAAAGTAGCAAGCTGCATGAGATGACATATGTCTCGTCTGGTCACACAAAACAGATGTGTTTCATCCGTCCCACAAAAGTATTACGTCAACAATATGGTGACGAATTCAGCTCTTCAAATGATATTTAATTCTTGGGGTATGGTAATGTTGGCTCAACTTCTTATTCCATTAATTTTTGTCCAATTAGCTTAATGGAAATTGGAAGGAATCATAAAATTAATTTTAACTAAATGACATATAAAATAAACACATTAAGGATACATTCATTTTTCAAATTTCTGGATTCCCGCCATCGACAGACTGGCCAAACGGCGTAATATTTTGAAAATGTCAATCACTGAATTTATTACCAATTGGAATATTAACAAATTCAGTGATTGACATTTTAAAAATATTACCCCGTTTGGCTAGTCTGTCGATGGCGGGAATTCAGAAATTTGAAAAGCTCAATTCCTTCTTAAATAAAAAACATGTACGCCATTTTTCATTATCTGGCAGCATGGTTGTTTTGCGTTTACTAAAGAGACTTACGGCGTTTGTTAGTTTGTCGGGAAATTGAAATTGTTGCTTGGAAATTCTAATGTTTTCATCATTTAAAGTAGTGGACATTCAAAATATCGTAAAAAATTCTCCAATTGCAATTTTTTGCTCCTCGAATATCCTGGTCAAATATATCTTCCTGATTATCTGTAATCTTACTTCCCAATTACAAATTCATTGGTTCAACAGTTTTGCTTGAAACTTCATCAATACTTAAAATTAAGGTTTGGTTTCTCAATAACTCTCAACAATACATTTTTCGTTGACGTTTTCAGGATTTGTGAAATTCGATAAATTGCGTAAGCTAGTTATTTTGAGCCCTTAGTTAAGCAAACGGTGATGTCATACACGAAATATGTATTTCAATTTCCACTTTCTCACTAAAGCATTACGTTATCTACACCGTCGCGAGTTTAAACCAATCTATCGTTCTTGAAATGGTCTAGCACTGTGTAGTAACAATTAGTGTCGTCGAGCCCAAGGTGCAGGCATAAAAATCCGCGTTTTGAAAGTTTACGTGAAACGTTTTGACGTGGTTGCAAATTATACTGTGTACATCATTTTGTCTAGTTTTTCTGGTTTGACAAATTAATTAGAATTGTCAGTTGTTTGTAGAAATAAAATTGATTTTCACTATTTACAAGTCTCGTTGGTTCTTTGGACTTCGGCTAAACTAATCCTTCTGTTTCTGTAACAATCAATTATTCAAATTATTGATTTTCAGGGGAAAAAATCAATTCTAAGAATTCAATGTCGACAGTGACGAATTTAAATGCTCGGGAAATGCTGTAGTATCATATTTCTACTATAACCATAGCAGCAGAAAAGGTGGAGTGAGTTTTTTGTGAGTTCTATAATTGTTAATGTCAATAATCTGGATTCACTGATAGATTACCAAATAAAGTTATACTTGGCAATGGGGCATCGCAGAGACAGAATTGTTGTTTTGTTGTTAATTGGTTTGGTTCATTATATTACCACGGATTGAAAATATGCTTAATTTGATAGGGTATAATTTTTGATTACCAATTAAACTAAAATTACATAAGCAGATGTATTCTGCCCATTGAAATGTCTTGGTAAATCTGAAAGAAGTGAATCCCATTATCAGGTGATTGATTCTTAGATTACAGTACTACTAGACAGACTCGATGTTCCATACATTTATATTTGGCCAGAGTATTGAAAAGTTGAATGGGTGATAAAATTATCAACAAGTGATGAATAAATTTTTGAAGTCTGTGAAGTTTGTAAACGACGACGCCATTAAATATTACGTGATTCTACGGTGATATTATTTAGCGAAGATTTAGGTATTTTAATTTCTGTTGCAGAATGTGAAAATAATTAGTTTGAAGTTTAAATGCAGGTCTATCAGCAATAAAATAAACTTAATTTTGATGGTGTTCCGTTCGAATATTATCGATGCAACATAGCGCTTAGTACGGCTCGAAAAACATTGCAGATTTGAAAGATAACTCTTAAAAGAAGTACCGCAACACGGTGGTTTAGTTTGACGTCGTAAATGCACCATTCCTGCAGCTCGGAGGATCAATGTGGAAGGCGGATCCCCTCCAGGAGCTCGAAGACCTCCTCCAGGAGCCCGGAGCTTTAATGCCCCCACAGGAGCTTGAAGACCTCCCCCAGGAGCTCGTTTCCAGGAGCTTCCCTCTAGGAGCTTATTTTTTAGGAGCTCCCCTCTAGGAGTTCGTTTCTAAGAGCTCCCTTCGGGAAGCTTTTTCACAGCAGCTCCCTTCTAGGAGCTGCTTCTAGGAGTTCATCCCTAGGAGCTTTTTCTAGGAGATATTGTTTTATCATAATCAGCATCATGTCTGTATGTAACGGACGTAACATTTCGAAAAAAGTCCACAAAATTTCAAAATTTTTGTTTAAAAAATGCTCAAAAAGTTATTGCCGGTAGACATGTAGTTCCAGGCGATAGATACAAAGAGGGGGGCCTTTGCTTATCTTTTTGAAAATTGGATGTACGGTACCCAAACCGAATTTTTTTCTGTGAATAGCGACCGAAGGGAGCAGGTTCGGTTGTTTAGGTTAGGTTGGTTAATACAGGTTGGTTAGGATAGGTTGGTTAGGTTGCGGTCATATTGAGTTGCCATTATTGTTGGTTGTCGTACATCCAACTTTCAAAAAAGCAAAGACTCCCCGCTTTGCTTCTGCTGTCGCATTACACTACATGCTAACCATGATTTCCAGTCGATTTAGACAGTTATTTTTTGTGAACAAAAATATTTCCGCGACCCATTAACCCGAGTCTAATCCAAATCTCGCGTATGAAATAAGAAAACCGTTCGACAAGTATGTATAGGTCTTCTGTGCATTACAATATTAAAACATTTTCTTTTGTGCTTCAAAATTCACAAGAGAATGGGGTCATAAATTAAGCTCCTGGATGAGGTGTTCAAACTCCGGCCTCCTGGAGGGAGGCCCCTAGGAAAAAGCTCTTATAGGGGTGCAACTTGGAGCGAGCTCCTGGGGGAGGTCTCCAAGCTCTAGGCTCCTGAAGGGGAGCTCCGAAAAATAAAGCTCCTGGAGGGGCACCCGGGCTCCGAGCTCCTGTGGAAGGTCTTCGAGCTCCTGTGGGGTGGGTGCCAATGTGGAAGAGGTGCTTGCTAAGCAACGTCGTAGTTGGAATATTGTGGCAGGATTGCAAATCATGGACCGGTGTAGTTGATTTATCCAGTTTAGTTGATACATAAAACATAGTCGATTTCCATTAACATGTATCCAGGCACGTCAATAGACAAGTTAATAGCAAGTTAAT
Organism: Sinella curviseta; assembly: GCA_004115045.4. Classification (NCBI taxonomy): domain Eukaryota; kingdom Metazoa; phylum Arthropoda; class Collembola; order Entomobryomorpha; family Entomobryidae; genus Sinella; species Sinella curviseta. The sequence continues at coordinate 9,636,018 of CM023199.3, read as the reverse complement.
GGCATTTTTTGCTAAATGCAATTATGATATCAATTTAATTACAATATTTGTGTACATTACCAATAAAAGCTTTAGATTAAAAATGCATTTCGTGCTAGATTCCATACATATTGCATAAAAAAGGCAATTCCCGTCAATATTATCGTGTGCAATTAAGTGTAGATTTTTTTATTATTTTCGTGATATATCAATAGAATCTGAACAAAAGATGCATAAATATTCTTAATCTTTCCGTTTTTATTTAAGACGGTATTTATAAACGAAGTGTTTCCTATTTCATTTGATTTAGATTTTTTGTTGGTATAATGTGTCTCTGGACTACCATACATACCAATAAATGATTTTGTGATTGTTATTGTGATTTTGTGATACAACGAAGTAATTATGACTTCTACCATAATGTTTGCGCGTTCAATGGACATTGACAATTTATTTTGAAACAACATAGTTTTGGTAAGATGTGACAATTTGCGGAATAAGGCCGCTTTAAAAATTTTGATTTTGAAATTCTATCAATTTTTGCAACAAAGATCGAGACGCTTCACTATGTAAGCTAGATGGAATGGTACATTGGGAAGCTTTTTTTATTAGCCGCTGTGCCGTAAGGGGTAGCAGGGGAGGCACTTAACCATTCGTGTGTAGCACGATGCTGTCTATCTGGATACGTGTTCCCTGATATATGCAATTTGTTTACATAGCATGGGGAATTTACAACGTTGCAACGCAATAATTTCCATGCGAATGAATTTCAAAACTCATTAGTACAGTTATTTTGGAAGCAAGTCGGAAGACCAATTTTATATTTATAGTTTTGATGAATATAGTTTAATAAATATTAAATACAAATATGTAGTAACTTTCACAAGCTAGTGTCTGGAGCATTGCTTCTTGAAATAATAAGATGTCGTCCTTTTTTAAAGTTATTGTTGTACAAATTTCATTTAATTTTTTAACGTTTTCCAATCACAATTATCTTATTTGTGAATGTGCTTCGCTCACACAGATTACAGTTGACCAACTGCTAAATAGCTTGAGATTCCGTGACCCATTTTGACAGTACGGTCGTCTATTTTACTCAATCGATTCTAGTTGCTAATATGACTTGCAATTGAAAAAGTTTGTTTATGAAATTGCTTTTAGATAAATGAATGCCGTTTCAACAACCAATGAATGTAATGGTTTCAAATTCATTTCAGGCCACTGAAAAAAGTGAGAGTATAACAAGGTAACGCCAATTTTTGGAATCATTGACAAAATCAAATTATTCCTCACTTGCAAATTAAGCAAGTTTTATACAAATTTCAAATTAATTCTTAAAGAGTATTTCAAGGACTTTGAATAAACCCTAAATTGAAATGTTTTTGACGGAGCCTGCTGATTACTCGAATAGTAGCTCCCAAGTGATAGTAAAATGAGAGCCTGACAAAATCTATTAAATTTTTGTGCTATTTGATTCACGAAATGCTGCAATTTTTGCTACGCAGATCATATTTAAAAATAGCTTGACTTAATGTGACTGGTCGGTACAGTGGTTCCATTAAGAGAACGTATAAAATTATGTATTTTCTGAAGTTGTCTAGTTGATAAATTTAATCACTGAAATGCTACAAGTTTTGCTTCAACGCCACAAGCTGACACCTTCATCTCGTTGAAGCAATATCTAAACGTAGGTCGATGACCGATTTTAGAGTAGTTTAGAAGAGTTTGTAGTGTAAAGTTTAAGGATCAGATTATAAAAGGTGTGAGCTACAGGACTACAGTCAAATTTATTTGGCGTTGCGGTTGCGGAAAGTAATGTTCATTTCAATGTTGAACTGTTCGGAAACCCAGTTTGGGGTCAACAGCGATATTGATTAGGAGCAAGCGGATATTAGAAACAAATTCAGTTTGATCAGATATATTTATTCGCTGAGGTGGATGCATGAATATAACTTCGTATTGTGAACCAATGAATTCGGGAACAATTAATTCGTAATTTGTAGAAAAGCAATCTCACTTGAAATCGTAGATTATAAAAATTGTATGCCTTTATATTTATTTAACTTCCCTGGGAGATATTTGTAGAATTTAGCAATGCGAAATGCCCCAGTTATTTCCTACGCATAATTATTTATAGCTGCATTAAGAAGAAAAGATGACAAAAAGAGGATAGCTATTTAATTTTTTGTAGTCATTTACGCTGGTAATTTATTTGCCTATTTTACCTTACTTAAATGCAATGGTAGTAAATTTGGCGACATACAAGCCGAAAATGGTAAAATGAAAATGTTAAATATTGGTAAAAACAGTAAATCTAATGCACTGAAATTTGAGCACAATTTCCAAACCTGCTTGAGACAATAATCACCCCTTTGAAATGGTGTGCACGTATTTGTCAATTTGTAGCCACGTGGCTAGCCGAAAAATTATTACTTAAAAGTTAACCCAAGTTGCGATTATGACAACATAGTTGGCATTGGTTGTGCGTACAAAATGCACTGCTACACCAAAACCTAGTGTAAGCCTATAATTATGGCCTGAACAAAACCAGGGTCATGAAATCCTGCAGTTTTTGCTTCGAATATCATATCGGAAAATGTTGTGTTTCGCTGCCTCTGGTGTGGGAGATAAGATGTTTGCTTTCACCCCATTAACACGTCTGGTTCAATGATATAAGACATACATTCCGTCTAATCCCACAAGTAGATATATTCCATCCGTTAAGTCCAAAACTTGGGTCGGTATATGGCATAGTTTGATGACGACTCAAATTAATTGACTTACTGAATTTGTGATACCTGAACATGTACGCCGATTTGCAAAACATTGCTTCACAGTTGAATTACGCCAACTCTAGATTTTATAGTTTTATTGGTTACTCGTTTAGAACTCAACAGTAGTTCAAGTAGCCACACAATAAACCAAGTCTGACGGTAATCCGTTAGCATATTATCTACGTAAAATAGCGTGCCACTTTATATCTCAGAAAACCAGAATGTAATGGTAGAAGTTTCAGATTTGTGGTGGTGTCGCAAAACATTCTGATATAGTCGATACTATTATTTTTCCCGTTTTAAGTAGTGTACACTCAAATTTGTGTAATTTGATACTTTTATACTTGTTCCGAAACCACCGTGTTTCGCTGCCTCTAGTGTGGATGATAAATTGTTTATTTTCATCCCCTTAACACGTCTGGTTCATTGATATAAGCCGTACATTTATTATAATCCCAAAAACATATATTCCTTCCGTTCAATCCAAAAAATATTACGTCAATAGCAAGTGGTGAATTCCGCCAAGCATGCCCGCCTTCACGTCAATATAAGAAATCGAAAACATTTAATTCAGTAAAACTTGTTGTTTTTGTTGAATCTTGTGCAGAACTTCTTTGGATATTGAACACATATTTTATAGTCGTGGGAAAATAAACGTTTGCTTCGCTTACTTCGTGCAGGAACATGTATGAATGCTGGCGTTAGCTTGGGTAAAGAAAAATCCGACTCGGGCTTTAATCGTTGAAATGCTACACACTTTAGCTTCAACGCCATCAGTTGATATCTTGATGCTGGTGTTGCAATATTTAAGGTAGGTCGCGGGAGTAGCTATTAATTGGTTAGTCAAAGTTGGCATGAAAGGGTACTATTCTCAATTTCTTTTACGTTTTGCGGAAAGTAATGTTGATTGAATGTTGAGCTGGCAGGAAACCAAGATTACTGTTAGCTGAGACATCAGCTAAGACAATTGAACGTTAAAAAGTCAGTTGGATCATTTATTTGTATTAAGTCGGCGTATGGCACAGTTGAATGAATACTCGAATTGAATGTTTGATTCTTGTCTCTATAGAGAACATGTACGCCAATTTCATAATACGGCCTCACGGCAGAATTACGCAAACTTTAGATATAGTTGTAGACGTGGGTTTTAGTTTTTTACCGTAATAATAGTTACTTTGGAATTCAACAATAGTTCAAGTAGCAATTAGATAAACCAATTTTGATGGTTCTCCGTTCGGATATTATGCTTCATTATTTCTTTCTCTTTCCTTTTAATTCCTCCCAGTTTTATTTGGTCTTCAAGTTAATCCTCTAGTTGTATTGATATACAGGATTCAAGTTCACATGCCTACGCAGTTGCTTTCTAAACGATCAAAACATCTTCATAGAATACGCACAAAATTGCCGCTCATCGTTACAATTATCCTACTTTTGTGATTCGAACAATACCGATACTATATAAGGTTGGGCGTCTTTGCCAAAAAATGAAAGTAACGAAACGTTTCAAAATCCACGGATCGTACCCGAGACGTCGCCTGCGACAGAATTGTACCATTTCGACATTTGTCGTCAAATACATTTATGGTTAAAGTGAACACTAGAACGAAATCATCAGCTGAAATTTACATTAATAGAAATATGTGGTGTTGGCTCCTTCTGGGCATGTGCTAGATTATAAGCTTGTGGGATTGTGCCCTAATGTGTCAGTGTTGGTAGAGTAATTGTCCAGCATGAGCTCGTGGAGTTGTGTGTTCTAGGATTTTGTAGTGATTAATTAATTAAATAATTATTAATTAAAGATAAAAGTCTGTCTTTAAGATAACTGATTATATCTTGGCACATAGCAATACAAAATATATTACGCTGTTGAAATTAGCCTACCACAAGCAGCTATTAATTTGCTAGGTATGCTATAATCACAACTTACCCATTCATGATCTAGTCCATCAACGATTCCTCGAAACCTGTCGAAATGCATTCGTCTTGATATGACCATTCCGGCATTCAGTAGTCCATGTCATTCAACTGACTTCATGTGCCAATCCTGATATATCAATGAAAGCAATATATGTATGTTGAGTGTATGCAACGTTTATAATTCTCGATGTATATGAATAATATATTTTGTTTGGTATTTAATGAAATTAAATTAATATCCTCAAAATGACATCGCTATTTTAAAAACTTTAGTCACCAATCTCTGTAATGAAACTTCATTACTTCAAAGTAAATTAAAGCGTCCCGAAAGTAGTAAATTATTTTATCATTAACACGCCTAAAAATGTTATTTCTATGGAATTAACAAATTCATTAATAAATTTAGTTATAACCGAATAGTAGATATGTTATTAATATTTCAACGCCATCATTGAATATAGACATGTCGAAAAATTTGCACGACGACACAGGTAAATCTCCACAGTTCGTTCGAAGTCGTAGCAACTTCAAGTCAAAAATTGAACATGGTTACATTGCTTAATACTTTGTAAGCTGCTTATTGTATCAAGGAAATACGAATTTTCGATTTGCAGTGAGAATGGTCGCTTGAAAATCAACTAGTGGCTTGCAGACCATTATGAGTATTCTGAATAGCACACCAAATATTTCAGTGGTTTGTCAAAAGAATTTTACAAAATAAAGTACTGCTTTCAAAATAGGTTCTATTTAGAAAATTTCCGTCACTGTCTCCTGTCATGTAATTTCGTATTTATTTATCAATAAAATTAAAGCCTTCAATTAATATGTCACACATATACAGGCGCTTATATATGAAATACATTTAATTATAGAACGCCTCTTACACTGCCTGTTTCTATATGCTTGCATTGAATTAGAGCATTGGCCTATTGTTAAACGCGTAGCTGTAATTACATATGTTGTAACAGACGTCTAATTATTTATGTTACCCAACTTTGCGTTTCACCGTTCCTTCACCATCATTGTTTGTTTTCGTTTTTTATAGAATGCACGAAAGGAAAAGGCAACATTTTGATTCCAAATGTTAATGAGTGAAATCCAGAGTCACACTTGAAATTTTTTCAGGAACCAAGTTTTCAAAATCAATCAGTTTGTTTTAAACAGGCTCATTCTTACTTATAATACCCTTGTGTTAGCACTGATGACGTGGCGTTGCTTTATTGTGTTCAACAATGGTAAATTTCTGTGTACAGTCTTTCAAGATTCAAGAAAAATATCTAGAAGAGGATTTATTATTTGGAATTTCCAGCAATTCTTACCATATCAGTTTCATGCAATGAACAGTACCACTAATATTCGTAGAAGTTAGCAGGAAAGGTTTTTCTATGTACTCTGCCAATCAGGTACAACATCGAGTGTTTAGTTCGCCGTCATTAAGTGCTATTGCCACCGGCGCGAATTTTCTAAAATTAAAGATTCGATGTAAGATTCGGTATAACGCTTGTTTAATTGAGATTTAAAAACAATCTAAACACGGACAGTTACTCTGGTGCACACTGTGCCCGTGAGCCTGGTTTTGTCCGGAAATTCAATATCGGCTCCAAAAAAATTTCTCGTTAATGGGCACATTTTATGTGTCAATTATATACAAAAAAGACACGAGGATTTCAAATATGACGGTCCCAGCTCGATTTGAGCCACGTGGTTTGAAATATCTAAGGATAACTGCAAAAAAGAGTGAAAAATCACTGATTTTTGTATAAAAGTTTATTTCCTGCGAAAGGGCGGACGAGTCCCATCCAAATCTTTCCAGAATCGAGAAGCCCCGTCTTTTGTACCCCAGAATCCGTTGATTTCACATCGGAATCGATCCGCTATTTTGAATAAATAATGTTTGAAAATGTCATGTCAAGATCTGGAATGGGGTCGTTCATTATTCACATGCATATTTTCACACATATTATGATGCCAGATGGCAGGAAGAATCTAAATTTTCATGTTTAGTCCACCTGGGATACGAAAGACGGGGCTTCTCGATTCTGAAAAGACTTGGCTGGGACTCGTCCGCCCTTTCGCAGGAAATGAAATTTTATACAAAAATCAGTGATTTTTCACTCTTTTTTGCAGTTATCCTTAGATATTTCAAACCACGTGGCTCAAATCGAGCTGGGACCGTCATATTTGAAATCCTCGTGTCTTTTTTGTATATTATTGACACATAAAGTGTGCCAATTAACGAGAAATTTTTTTGAAGCCGATATTGAATTTCCGGACAAAACCTGGCTCACGGGCACAGAGTGCCTTGTTAGAGAAAATGTATAAGCTGTAAGCACCTTTCTTTACGGTATCTTATCAACTATATAAAACGTTTCGTAACGAGCTTCGCCTTTGCTGTCCCCAGTTGTTTGAATTCCTAGCTCAACGACGTCAACGTCCATCATTCCTTTATTCCAACAACAATTCCAACAAAATAAGTTCGCACTATTATTTTAGAAGAAAAAGATAGTATAATTTTTTTAATGCTATCCAACAATTCCAACATTTATCAAAGATTGCGCCCTCTAAAAATATTCTTCATTGTCCTTTCAACAAGGAAAAAAGCACCTTTATACTCGCAACATGTAATCGCAACTTCCATTGTGTCAGACTCAACCGTAATGTTTAGTTTCTCAATAACTTTGAACAACAAATTGTTTTCATTGAAGTTTTTACGATTTGTGAAACTGGAAGTATTATGTACGCCAGTTAGTTCGAGCCCTTAGTGAAGCAAACGGTGATGTCATCCACGAAAAATTAGAAGTCAATTTTCACATTCTGATCATAATATATTACATTACCGTTACAAGAACCATCCAACATTGTATGTTTACTTATGTTGGCTCGCAAAAACATTGTTGATTTGAAAGATATTTTAAAAGAAGTTCCACAATAGAATGTTTAGTTTAACGTCGTAAATGTACCATTCCAACAGCGCGGAAGATTCATGAACGACAGGCTGAAGGTCCATCTAGATGAAATCTGTTGTTGAATTTTCAAGTTCACCTTTTTTGTACTTTATTCATTAAAAATAATCGATATTCATTAAATTGTATCCAGACAAGTTAGTATCAAGATAATAGCATTTTTTGCTGAATGGCAAGTATTATATCAATTTAATTACAGTATTTCCATATTAACAATAAATGCTTTTGATTAGAAGTGCATTTCGTGCTTGATGATGTACAAATTATATAAAAATGTAATTCCCGTCAATGTCTTTAGAATCGGAACAATAGAATCGTGAAGTTTCTTCATCATTTCGTTGTTATTTAATATGATATTTTTAGACAGAGTGTTTCCTATTTCGTTTGATTTAGAAATGTGTCGGTATGATGTGTCTCTGGATTACCTGTAAATTATTTTCTGCATGTGACAGCAAAAAACTACATTTATATCTTATTTTGTATTTTGTTTGAAAGTGTTATCCTTAGAATCGTCAACATTTCCACCTCCTTAGTTAGCATACGCATATCGCGGAAGAAATGTGCTGTCGTAGGTCGTTTACGAAAGTTGGAAAGTGCTAATTGACGATTGAAATTGATGAGGCGGAATGTACAAGTATAATTATCAAGACTATAGATTCAATGTATTTTGATTTGGGGTTAAGATAGTAATTTTGACTGAATATTGAACCGGAAGGAAATCGCGTTTAAGGTAAACACATACATTGGATAAGTCGACATTATAACGACGTAAGCGATCAACAAGGAAAGTGTAATTGCTGAAATAGTTTCAAGAACATGTGGATTTCATAAACTGAACTATATCTTCGGAACAATTAATAGGTTACTATAAGAAACTTATATACATTTGTAGAAATTTTTAATAGATTTAGACATGCATACATCCTAATTATCACCGTCTAATTTCGATCCGCGGGTGAGCGTCCTAGTCTGGCTGACATCTGACCCTGTCGTAATAGGTCACGTGGTCACTAAATGACGCCAGCGAAAGGTCACGGGGAATACCCGTGGAATTTAATCCAGCTAAAAATGCATCTGTAAGCTGTATGTGCGAACAAGAGCGACATCTGCAGGGTGTTTAGTAATTTGTTCCGATAGTGTCATATGGCAGCGGCACCTCGACGTGACCCAGTCGTGGCTTTGATGAAGAGAAATTCATTTACCAGTTGAAAATTGACGTTGGCTCAAACTAACGCTAAAACATGCTTTAAATCTTTTATAAAAAATAGGGCTAAATCTCGATAGTGGGGAGTAGGCGTCTTGATCACATTTAGACTTTTTCAGCAGTTGCTCTGTATCGCATGGAGGTACCTGTACTTTATAGATTTCACCGGACATTCAGACCATATTTATGGAACGACATTTTTATAATAAATACTTAGGCCAATAGTATGGGATAGTGAAGTGCAATAATATTTTTTGACAAAGCCTTGCAAATTTTGGTATTTGGTTTTGTCAATTCAATTTATCATGTAACAATATCGCTTAATGATTTTCGTCTTGTTATTATATTCCTAATGCCATGTCGTTTGTCAAAGTTGTATCAGTTACTGGAAGGCTAATCAAATTGAACAATAGTCCCATTTTAAAATTGTACATAGTCTTCAGTGTGCTTTAGTTTAGCGGCCAATATGGAGCATCAATGTGGTTGGAAAGTTATAGTCCCATCAAATTATTAGGCCGTCGGATTTCTAGTCACGAACTCAGGCACCCAGCCAAGGGACTCCATCATTGGGAGCACATTTCTGAAATTGAGTAAATAATAGTTTTCCCGAGTGCAAATAATAGTCAAAGTGATTTGTGAAATGTCTACCTGTTTTTTATAAATGTTGAGCGACAGATTATATTGGTAATTCCTTCTTCTAAAACAATATGTTAATTGTCGCATTAAATATATACGTTATATGAGTTGGTAAATACAAATAATTAATCGCAATTCTATCTTCATTAAAGATCAATCCACCCACATGGAAACTGAAGATGACCTGACTTGAATTATGACTCACATTTCCATGTTCGGATTTATACGACGTCCATGTTCACCCACGAGATTTATGAAGAATTATGATTTGCTTTCAAGCTACAAAATCAAATATAACTTTCATCCAAACATGGACTTTAATTCGTTTATCTCATCAAAAATATTTTGCTTAATGGATGCCACACATCGTTTAGTATGGCCGGGAAACCCTTTTTGAAATTTGGAATTATAGTAAACATGAATAAGAAGCTAGTTCAATATGTTTCGGAATAATGTAACCGCCACAAAGCACCGTTCTCATTTCTCATGTCTTGTTAAGTATAAATTATCAGTAGGTGGATAGCGGGAACGTGTCATAATCTGACGGCCGAAATGTAGGACTATTGGTTCAATTATCAATTTAGGTTCAATTTAGGGTTGCAGCTTCCAACCTCACGAAAGTTTCATTTTAGTTTGTTTTAAAGCTTGAAAATGACTCACATTTCAGCTCCAGTTTCAGTTGTTAGGTAACATCATTTCATGCATTCAAGAGGATTTTTTTTGAACGTGTTGGCTAATGCTTTTAATCACGATTTAAATAGTGTAGATATCCGTATATTCTTATTAATTGCAAATTGTAATCCATAGTCAAAGATGCAAACGTTGTCACCTAAACAGTTGATGAATTAATTATAACTGTTTTGTTGTTCAATGAAAACCGTATTATTTTGACAATTGGACCGCTTAGTTATTGAGTTTTTCGGATTGGCGTTTGTTGAGTAAAAGTAAAAGTTGATAGTTTAGGTTCTGTGAAGACGTTAAAGTTGCAATCTTTGTGTTTGATTAAAACATGCCCAAATTGTAATATAATGTAAATTATAATTACAATTAGTTCACTAATAACACTGATCTTTATTTCCACAAGATATGGCGTAGATCTTACAATAAGTATCAACAAGTCTGTGTGATGTATTTTTGGCATTTCAACGTCGCCAGTGGACATATTCAATCCAGCAAAGTAACGTCCTAGTACAGGTACTTAAGTTAGCGAAAAAACATGTAATTGAAAACCCCACTGTATATGTATAAGCACCAACGGACCAGTGGACGACACCTATTTCTTCTAAAACAATAGCCTACTTGTGTATTTAAATAATCGTTAAGTATTGTGGTAATTCAATATAACCTCGCATCAAAATTTACAAAACTTCATTAAAAGATTACAACTTATGGAAGATGTAAACCTTGCTATAACGACAACTTATCTTCGGCAATTCCTATCTTGGTAGATAATTTTGCCCTCCATTGTGATTTGGAACATAAGCGACGTCTTTGATCATCAATTGACTCGTCATCGAGTATTTTCTGCATAAAAAACAAATACTTGCGTTCTGCTTCGTGAGTTGTAAAACAATCAACGGTGTTGTTTGATGATTCAAATTAGTTTCCACTTTTCAGTTGTCGGCAAACTAAATAGTTTACTGACAAATGTTGGATAATGTCAAGATCAAGCTTTCTGCTTCAACTATTTCACTCAAGAAAGAGAAATGTTCTACGGCTTAATACATTCTTATTCTGCACACGTAGTTTATTTTACACTTGTCCTAAAATAGTAAATAACGAAAAAACTATTTGCTTTTAATCTGCACAGAACGATCGACGCAGCGTACCTGAAGAAGTGTCTGCGAATTGATTTGGTTCATTCAAAAGCTCATTAGACTTAATTAAATAACATGGTTTCTTCAGCATCTTCTAGATTAGCTGGCATCAATTATATTCTCTGATTTCCTTCGTTTCATGTACCACAATTATGTGAAATCCCGATTCAGTGTCAAATCCTAACTAAAATGAAGTTTTAAGATTTCCAGTCTCAAGTTAGAACTTCTGGAAGCACAAAAACGAAATGATCTATCTAATCATTATTTATTTCATCTCTCACATTCAGTCTCCTATTGTGACAAACATTTATGATAGTTTATGGTTTCAACTTCTACAAAATTTTAACAAAATCTTTTCATGGCGCAATAATAACATTTCGTATCATCGTAAATAGTTCATCACACATTTCTTGAGATTCTATTAAACGTGTGAATACGCATGTCATGTTATCGCTTGAACGTCACCAATCATTATTTTAAGGTTGTTGGAATTAAATATGAGCAGAGGTAAAAAAGTGTTGATGAATGCAGCCTGAAGTTCAAAATGCAAGTGTTCAATTATCTGTATTTTTTCAGAGCGAAAAATGATATAAAACAATCACAAGAAAATGGAAAGTTGCTAATCTTCCAAATAAAATATTCCGAATTCAATTACTTGAACGAATCTGCACGGTCTTGTAGTGCGCACATTTAGAGCTCAGAGTTTGAGCATTTGAGATAGATTTGAGTTAAATTCTCGACATGAAATTCAGAAGTCTCTTTAATAAACTATGTGCATACCATTGCGCAGCAGCTTATTGCGTAACTAACGTTTTCGTATTTCACGAACACGTCAATCATAACATTATTCGACGTCACTAAACATTACTTTGACACCTGGAACATAATTTCGTAGGTAGATGTGGTAGATCCCGCATGACTTAAGTACAATGATATGGTTTCTGAAGCAATCCAATCGACACAGGTTTGCTCTCAAATATCGTTGAAAGCATTTTCGTGATATTAAGTAGCATCTCGTATGAATTCCATAAAAATAACACAAGAGCCAATAAAATACAAATAACGAAATCAATTATCAATCATAATTGAATTAATGGTTTATAAATCAACAAGTTGTGTATCCACACATCTCGAAAACTTAACCATTCTGAACTCCTTATTGAGCAATACAATGCCAAATATTTACTTGTTCACAAATAGTCGATACAAAAATCATATTTGGCTTTGTTTATAAAAAGTAGCATCACTGTCATCTGAATCCACATTCGTTGGGGATAGACTTGGGGAATTGCTTCAGTTATTAGGAGCCTGTTTTCATGTCAATAAATAACACCCTCTTTGGTTCATATTTCAGGAAGAAAAAAAAACTATATCTCGCAAATACTTTCCATGGCATTTACATGTGTCACATTATTTTTAACTAACTAAATTAAGTAGTGTGCTAAAATTGCAAGCGCAATATTTTTAAAATATGCTGTATATAACAATTCCAGTTTTGGTAATACATGTAAGGACGATAAACGAATTATTTTCAACTAAATATACAATTGATTATCGCGGAGAAACGAACTTAAGTTTGAGTTCAGAATAAAAGCTAGCTCGTTCTGATTTTATACCCTCATTAGGCAAGAGACACCTGTTGTTAGTTCAATTTACATGTTCGGGAATTGATAATAACGACGTCTTGACTAAGCAATATAACGGAATAACCAATAGGAGATAATGGTCTTTCTCCGCTTCTTTGTTACCAAGGTGAAAAAAATATGCTGCTCATCGTTATTTTAGTAATGTTTTTATTTACTTTTCTTAAATGACACGGAATGACAAATTATTATTATTATTCAGGAAAACCTACTACGCCACCATAAATTTTTAATGGTAAACCTTAGCTTCTTCCAACGTGTTATATATTGATGATAGCTTATATTCTAACCAGTTATATTTTCCATAATTGATTTTGTTTTATAGCAGAAAAACTGGTAAGTTTTCACCGTTTCTTCAGAGAATTCTCCATCGCATGTTGGCATCGTTTCTGTCGCAATTTTGATTAGTGGTGATAATGTCGTTATTCCGCGTAGCACATCGCTTGGAGACCTGATGAGAAAGTAGGAATTTGCCGTTATTGACATTGATAAAATCAAATCCGTGCCATGGATTATCGCCGGATTTTAATTACGTCATCTCCAAGACAGGGAGGATTTTCAGTATCGAAGATCCATTGAACCCACCTGGACCCAACTCTTGGATTGACGCATCGAATGCTCTCGCAGATGATTGTGGAGCTGAAATAACAGATTTTTTAATAAAAGATTAAATGTGCTAAACATTCATAAATTGGGAGAGTGCTAAACATTCATACATTGGGAGAGTGCTAAACTCTCGGAAGATTCATAAATTGGGTTTACACCAATCTCGTTTCAGTAGAGTATGTCCGCATTCATATCAACATTGAAATCGATAATATTTATATTAGTAATGCTTGCTACCATTGATAGGAAATCAAAAACAATCTTGTGCACAACTTCTTTAGAAGATGGACCAATATTTTGTAGACAAGAGATGAGAAATGTAGCTTGTTTCGACTGCTTCATACTGAAACATGCATAAATGCTTGTATTAGCTAGGTAAGTAAGAATCCGACTTGAACTTGCGTCATTGAAATAATTCAAATTATAGCTTCAACGCCACCAGTTGACATCTTCATTCCGGCGGAAATGCAATTACTCTAAGATCGCCTGATATATACAGCCTGGATTTGTCAAAGTTGAAGTATAAAGTTCAAAAAGCTATGGTTCGAGAATTTACTATACTCAAATTTATTTTGCGTTTTGCGGAAAGTAACGTTGGTTGAATTTTGATCTGGCAGGAAACCAAGTTTTGGGTTAGTTGAGGTATCGGCTAAGGCATTTGGAAATACATTTCTTTATTCCACAGACACCTCGACAAAAACCATATTTGTTGCTTGAACAAAAATAACTATCACCAAGTCAAATCATGCATAAGTACTTCTACCAATCTCTGGGCAATTGTAATAATGGCGTCTTCATTTACCAACACAAAAGAGACGAAAAAATGTAAATTCATGGATCGCACATCGATGTATGTCACGTCTTTCCACACAGTCCGCTATTCGCTTGAGAATATGTGCAAAACTAATCCCAGGTGAAAAAATTGACTGTGCCTGTCTAGTGGTAGTAAAATGCGCGCCTAACAAAATTTATTCAATTTTTTGATAATCCCTACGTATTTGATTCATAAAATCCGGAATTTTTTGCTAATCAGATCATATCAGAAAATACTGTGTGTCACTGCCTCTGGTGTTGATGATTAGTTGATTGTTTTCATAGCATTATAACGTCTGGGCAATAGGCTCTGTGAGATAAGATATGTATTGCGTCTAATCCCACAAGTAGATATATTCAATTCGTTAATTCAAAAATATTACATTAACAGCTTGTGTTGTTTCGATGCTCAGTATGATATGACCGATGATACGGGTGGTTTAGGTTGCGACTTTAACTAACGAGACTTTAACTTTAAATAAATAAATAACCCGTAACAGGACGAAAGTTACTTTCAACTTTAACAATTTAACACTTTTTATTCACTTTTCAATAATTAAACTTCAACAATTAATCCAAATGCTTTACTACAATTTAGATCTCTTTTCAATTACTACTCATGCCGTGGGGCCCTTTAGCCTTACACGGTCTTACAGAAACTTAACGTAACTTTTCTAATCGTTTTTCTACGGAACCTACGACTTGACGAAAGGAACCACGATGACGGCCGGCGCTCCTCCTTATATACCCCGAGTTTTCCTCTTTTCTGATGACCTCTGTTGAACCCTTCTCCGACCACGCAGTTGACGATCCGTTGACATAAACAAACTAACAACAACTTTCCTTGACAACTAACATTGACTACGACACTAACTTGCACTATCTTGGCTATACTAAACGCACTCAACTTTGACCCTGACTTACAACATGTGCGACTGTACTGATTTTTCTAATATTTAGTACACATACATAGCTATGTATTAACTATCTTTTTACCAATTTGCTAGTATCGATCGCAAGAAATACAATAATTATAGTCTAATTAACTTTACATGGGTTTAACACATAAAATTTATAAGCTAAGCTACATATTACATTTTATTATGCCGTAAGCTACACAGCTAACGCATATCCTCAATCCAACGGTTGATAAGTCATACAACGCTCCAACAGCTTGTAACGAATTGTCTTTGACTTCGGTTTCCTATCCCATTTGCTTTTGCTGGGTCAGCGCATTGCAAAGTTGGAGGAATGCTCAAATTGACTGACTTTTTAATGCTTCTATCTAAAGACAACATGAACGCCTATTTTCATAATATGGCATCACGGTGCAATTACGCGCAAGCAAGTTACCTCGCTAACATGTTCATTATATCAAGCAACAACTGTACTCTACTTACCCGATAAAATATTTGTTTGTAATTGATAACTCCTCGGACAATTTTCCCATCACTGCGATTTGCAACATACGCGACGTGTATGTTCATTAAGTGACTCATGAAGTATTATACTGTATTTTCGCCACAAAATCAAAACTAATATTTTTGTTCTATTGCGTCTGCTGTCAAATAATCAACGATGTTTCTAATGCTTTAAATAAGTCGTTCGTCGTTAACGAAATATTTAACTGACAAGAACTCCTTGTAGCCTGTTTCAACCATGTAAGAGAAATCTATTACGGAGCCTTTTATAAATTTAATCCATACATAATAATGCACCAAACGTAACTGACGAAGTCTTTGCGATTTGATTTGCTGCATTGAATAGCATATTTGACTAATAAAGACATGATTTCTTCCGCATCTTTAAGATTAGCTGACATCAATTATATTTTTTGATTTCCTTTGTTTCATTTCTGGCAATCATGTTTCACAAGAAATATAAATAATTCTGAGTTCAAGTAAAACTTTTGGAGGCAATGCTCCAAAGTACGGAACCAAATGATCTATCTAATCACGAAACATAATAATTCATTGAAATTCAAGCGTCAATTATAAAAGTATAATTTTAAAATTTCGCATTCCTTGTCATATCATTCCCGCGATCGAAATTAATTGTTCATAGATTTCATTCTATTAATCTTTATCAAATCCCTTCCGAAGCATGTTATGTTAACATTTAACGTCACCAATCATTAGTTTTTCACTTGTTGGAATTAAATGTAAGAATAGGTAGATGTCTGGTTTGTTTGTTCTGATGCAAGTTGAAGGTCAAAATGAGATAATTGTATGGAGTTTGTTATTATTTTTCGGAGGAAACATTGACAAAAAATAAACACCAGAAAATGGAACATCTTGTCGATAAAACATTCCGAGTTTAAGTACTTGAATGAATCCACAATGTCTTGTAATTCGCACATTTAAATTATACGGCTTTTTAAATTATACTTCCACAAACGGCAGCTTATTTCGACAAGTCCTAATAGTAAATTGCTACAAGAACATATCTGTAAATTTGATCCAAACGGAATGATCCACGCACTGGACATGAAGATGTGTTTGCGATTTGATTTGGTGCATTCAATATCACATTAGACTTAATTAAACATGATTCATTCGGCATCTTGTAGGTTAGCTGACATGACTTATATTTTATGATTTCATTCGTTTCATGTTCCGCAATTATGTTTATCCAGATTTTGTGTCATGTCTCAACTGAACATGAAGTTTTAAAGAATTCGAAGCTCAAGTTAGAACCCTTGGAAGCTATGTTCCGAAGTACAAAACCAAATTACCTGTCTAATTACGAAACAAAATAAGTCCATATTTATTTCCTCCTTCGGAGTATATGACTTAAATGTATGATGGACTTGTATGTGAAATGTATGATTTCACAAAAACAATTTCGGCAAGTACAAAATTAAAAGTTTAAAACTTCTTATTACTTATCATATCTTTCGCATGATGGATATTAATTGATCATACATTTTTTTAAATTATGTTAAACTTTAGCAAATACATTTTGAAGCTAGTCTTGTCATGAAGCACTTGAACATCACCGATCATTATTTTTACATTGCTGGAATTAAATATTAGCTGAGGTAGGTATGGGCATAAATGCTAGTTCTGATGCAGGCGAGACCTAAAAATGAAATGATAGTATCAAGTGTGTGCATACTATTCGGAACGAACAGTGATAAATATCCACAGCAAATTTAGATTTGAAAAATTTTGCAAATAAAACATTCCGAATTTTTAGTACACACTTGAAGGAATCTACAAGGTTTTTCAAATACTCACATTCAGCACTTGCAGTTTGTGCAATAGAGATTGGTATTGAGTTAAATTCTCGACATGAAGGTCTGCAAATCTTTTATCAACTACGTTCATACCATGCATCTAGTCAAGATAAGTTTTCAGCATTTCCACGTCATAAGTTAATATAATCAAGATATGGATTTTTCCTAAATGGTAGATTAATCGCTCCTACATTTCCGTCGACGGAAGTTAAGGGTTGCATCTGGAAAGAGTATGGATCTTAAGAATAGCATGAGATCAATTTGAGTTGTTCATGTTCGAATGCCAATGCAAACGGAGTTTGGAGATCCATAGCAACCAAATAAGCGGCGATGCCTAGGATGGAAAGTGGTTGATTCTTTTAGAGATTCATAAGTTCTTCTATGTCCTTTGACATTTAATGCCAAGTTGAGAAATCTACAACATAAAACCCTGCAATGATTGCATATTCGGAGTTCATTCATAATCATAATAGGAGTACCCGCTTCATATGAATACATTACTCACATTACAAACTCTGATTTCACTAATTGAGATCCTGCAATATGTAGTAATTCAAATGAATTCAAGTTCCGACTGTGGTCTAAAGAAAATTGTCAAAAAAGCATGGAATCGTTCTTGAGTACGTGGTTTTACAATTATGAAAGTGGCATTCATAAATGTTTGGTTCCATTGCAACCACTGACCTTTTCCCAATGGGGTATGGGAAATTATGATATGAAAATATGTTAGTCATGTAAACAGTTGATGATAAATCTTTATCTCTTCAACGCCAAGAAGCATTATGTCCCCTGAACAAGGTAGGCGGTTCCGTCCTTTTTACTTTATGAATTAAACATTCTAATTTGCGAGTTAAAAAAATTAAGTCCATTTTTTTGCCGCTATGCATGTCATTAATGTAGCAGCGCGTTTATTTTAGAATAAGCCCGCCTTCACGTCAATATATGAAATCTAAAACATTTAATTCAGTAAAACTTGTTGTTTTTTATTGTAAATCAAAACGAATCTTGTGTACAACGTCTTTGGATGCTGAACAAATATTTTATAGTCGTGTGAAAATAAACGTAGTTTGCTTCGCTTACTTCGTGCTGGAACATGTATAAATGTTTGCGTTAGCTTGGGTAGAGAAGAATCCGACTCGGACTTCAATAATTGAAGTGCTGCACAGTTTAGCTTCAACGCCATCAGTTGATATTTTCATACTGGTGTGGAAATATTTAAGGTCAGGTCGCTACTGGTCGCCGGAGTAGTTTTTAATTGGTTAGTCAAAGTTGGCATGAAAAGTTACTATAGTCAAATTTATTTTACGTTTTGCGGAAAGTAATGTTGATTGAATGTTGAACTGGCAGGAAACCAAGATTACTGTTAGCTGAGATATCAGCTAAGACAGTTGGAAAGTGGACAGCTTGAAAAAAAGTCTGTTGGATCAGACATCCTTTATTCCACAAATTCCTCGTTATAACCTAAAATAATGGCTGGAACAAAAGCAGAGATCACCAAGTCGAATCGTGCATTGGTGTTGCCTCCAATGTCGGGGCAATAATAATAACGGAGCTTAATTAACTAACACAAAAATATACGAAAAAATGTAATTTCATGGATCGCACATCGATATCCACATTTCTCTCCACAGGCCGCTATGAGCTTCAGAATGTGTGAAACTTATTCGACGTATAGGGAAGTCAAGCGAAAGAAATTGATTGGATCTGTTAAGTGGTGGTAAAATTGGACCCCAACAAACTATGAAATATTTTTGATATTCCCTACGCATTTGATTCATGAAATTTTGTGCAGTAGTCTGCTTCTCATATCATGTCAGAGAATAGCGTATTTCACTGTCTCTGGTGTTGGGAACAAGTAGTTTGCTTTAACGCTTTCTAGGTTCGATCAGATAAGTTATACATTTCGCCTAACCCAGCAAATTAATGTATTCGATCAGTTCGATCCAAAAATATTACGTCAACAACAAGTGAGGAATTGTCTCGGATTCTTCGATCATGACAATATTGGCTCATCTTCCTAATATATTTAATCGTATAAGGTCGGCGCATGACAGAGTTTAATGAATTCTCAAATTGAACGTTTAATATTTGCTTCAATAGAGGAAACGTACGCCAATTTTCATAATACGCCTCATCGCAGAATTACACAAACTTTTAATGTAATTGTCGACGTGGGTATTAGTTGTAGACCTTAATAATAGTTACTTTGGAATTCAACAGTACTTCAAGTAGCAACAAAATAAATCAATTTTGACAGTTCTCTGTTCGGATATTAATCATGTAAAGAGTGTGTCTATTTTTGTGATGCGATGAATTGTCTTATTGAATTTCTCATTCTGGTGTCTGCAGTGAACATGTACGCCAATTTCCTTTATATGTCCTTCGGATGTAATTATGTTAACACCAGATTCCAAAAAAATGCCACGATTTAGATTGTCGCAGAATTTAAAAATAATTTTTATTCGATCATGCAAGACTGTTATCAAACAGCTACAATCAAACAACTAATACATTAACTGTTTTCTTTCCTATCTTAACCTAACCTAATTATGTATTTCTAATAACAAATTCCTTGATTTTCAGAGTTGTGGCTTTTGATACACTCCTCCAACGGTGGTTCAAGTAGCATCAAAATAAAGTAATTTTGGCTGCGCTCCGTTCGCATATTATCTACGTGGAATAGCGTATCTATTTTGGTCAAAAATATTGTTGCTTTAAAGGATAAATATTCTCGAAACGCTATAATGTGCTGTTGCAATGGATGGGAAAACGTAGGGTGGCAGAGCTGCTTGTTTGTACTGGTCGGAGATGCTGATTTGTGATGATTTCGAAAGGCACATTCTGATGTAGTAGATAATATTATGTTCACCCTTTAAAAAATCTACATTTATCACTACAATAGGTAAGGAATGTTCTTGTGTTTACGATTTACGTTCACACATACACACAAACATCCATCAATATCGATGACTACCTTTATAATCATCCCATGCTTCTGGTATTTAATAAAAGCAAGTTCATTCCCACGACCTCAACTTTTTGTTATATTCCCTCTTTAATTAACAATTTGGCAACATTTTGTATGTCGTACGTACAAAAACATTACATATATAATGAACATGCTCACTATATATAATGCACAATAGCTACTGTGGACAAGAAAGCTACGTCCCTTACATAAGTCCATTATGTTAACCGTCAACTATAACTTATTTTCAAGATACCACGAGTTGTATTTGTACCTTGCTAATTACTTTGCCATCAATTGTGATTTGGAACATAGGCGGCGTCGATGTTCATAACGTTACTCATGAAGTATTAATGTATTTTAGGGATAAAAATAAAACTAATACTTCCGTCCTGCTGCATGAGCTGTAAAACAATCAACGGTGTTGTTTAATGATTCTAATTAGATTTTACTGTCTCACACCATTTAACTAAATAGTTTACTGACATGTATGCGATCATGTCTAGGTCAAGCATTCTGTGTAATCTATTTCAATCATGAAAGGAAAATTCATTACGGCTTTTAATTGTTCTTCCACAAACGGCAGTTTATTTTCTACTCGTCCTAATATAGTAAATAGCTAGGAACTAACTTGAAAATTTAATCCACAAAGAACATCTATGCTATGTCCGGAG
This sequence comes from Sinella curviseta, assembly GCA_004115045.4. Taxonomy (NCBI): domain Eukaryota; kingdom Metazoa; phylum Arthropoda; class Collembola; order Entomobryomorpha; family Entomobryidae; genus Sinella; species Sinella curviseta. The sequence goes on along the minus strand of CM023199.3, from coordinate 9,614,786 downwards.
TACCAAACCAAATGATCTATCAAACGCGAAACATAATAATTCCAGATTTATTTCCGTCTTCAGACTCGGTGATTTAAATTTATGATAGGTTTCGAATTCTAAACGATTGTCAACAACAAATTTCGTCTGGCGTCAATTATAAAATTATAATTATAGAATTTCTCACTCCTTATCATATCTTTTGCACGATCATGGATTTGTTGAGATCTATGTTAAACTTTAGGAAATGCATTACGAAGATTGTCAAGATTCAACTTTAACGTCATCAAGCGTTATTTTTAGTTTGTTGGAATTTAAAGCGAATACAGGTTACCACTTTTCGTGTTGGTGTAGTTGTTTTGAAGTAGATGAAGCAAATAAGCTAAAAATGTAACAATGGTTAGAATGGAGTTTTAGAATCATCATTATAATTATCTCCTCGTTTAAAGAAGACTCCACAGAGCTTCCAACCATTGTCAGATACAGAGCTGGCAAAGATCATAACTTACCCACACAATCAAAGCATGGCTTATCATGAGCAGGCAATTCCCATTAGTAATGGGCCATTACCAAAATGCGCTTACGATATCGATGGCATATACGCATACCAGAAACCAGTTTTGAAACCCATCAAATAGCAGCTTTCACCAAAGGGATGAATAGTTCTTAATTTTAGCAATAAAGAATCATTCTAACCGCATTAACTCAGATTGAAACCAATAGCCTAATAACTAACATGGTAAATCCGTTTCTTACGATGTTTGACGTTGACAATAACGGCACCTTGGTTAACCAATGGAAACCATGAAAGCTCACTTTTTCCCTGGCGTCAAATAAAAAGGTTTTAATGATTCAAGCGAGGAAAAGTATGTGCATTTCATTAATTCCCTTGACTAAATAAAAGTGAGAAAAGTATGTTATTGTGATATCTATGAAGAGAAACTATATTCTATAAGTATCAATGCTGGATGTATATTTATAGGATGGAGGAGAACAACATTTATATTCCAGCTTGTCAGCAAGGTATCGGGCAGACAAATTATTACAATTAATTGCGCGAACCTATTCCTTTTGCATACGATTGTGTCATCTAAAAAACTCACAATATAATCTTAGCAAATACAGGTTCCAAATATCTTTAGAGCATTTGATCTGTACCACCTCGTCAGAAAAAATATGAAACTTAAAACATTACAAACCGAATAACTGGGTACATATTTTTAGAACACTGATTGTATTTTCAACAGATTTCATAACCTATTTAAATATTTGCAGAACTAGAATGAAGTGATAAACACATTGTTTAGCAACAGCTAACCGCAGTCCTAACGGGTGGACTGGATCTGTTCATGTGAAAATTATGAATTGCCTTCGCATTTTGAAACATCGCGCGAAAGCCAGCAAACAAAAATTAATATAAAATGACTTCTTTGTCGTATTTATATCTTTACGCTTACAACGATTAGATATCGACTTGGCGCGCATTTCCTCATAGTTGGAAAGCATAAAGTTCAATAGTTGCTGATGTAATCTGATTAGCTAACTGTTTTTCAAAAATGCCATTAAAACATTTTCGTAATCTTATGCAGCATCTCGTATTAAACTGTATACCTACAACACAGCAGGACGCCTGCAGTCGGACTTCGAATATTAAGGGTTTTACGTTGTCTCCACGTTCAGTTGTGTGCTGGGACATTTTTGATCTGTCTATTATTCTATGCTATATAAATTGACGTTTCAGAAGCACTCTCCAGATACCTTAATTTTGTATTAATTTAGCTTAAATACATGGCTGTGAATGTTACAGTAATACTTGATTTATTTTTGCTTAAAATATCTGACGCATATTTATTTACATTTTGTAATATTATCGGCTTTTATTTCCCACACATCTACTTGCACATAAGTTACGCTATTGGATTTTGTTTTCAAATTTGGTCAAACATTGTAGCTAGCTACTGAAACATTGTTATCGTGACATAATGTAGTTTCAACGCCACAAATTAGTTTTCGTGCTATGCGTAAATTTAATGGGTCGTAGTTTCGGGTAGACCTTGTTTGTGTGTTGTGAAATACATGTTGCAAAATTTACGTTCCAGTTTAATCTAACTGTTCATCTGCGCAAAGATGCTGTGTGTAGTTCCTTAATAGCATAATGCTAATATAGAGGCATGTGAACATTGGAATACATCGACCTTTACATATTTGCAGTTTCTGCCACAAAATATTTGGTTAATTGGTGTGGTTCGGAATTGTTATCAAATCTGAGCTGGATCGCCGAAGGGTGTTCAAATTGGTTGATGTTTTCCATGATCTGTTTCGGTTCATTTTATATCACACATGTTCACCATATGCCAAATGTCTTTTTATGTCAGACCAAAACTTAAAGAAAAAACACTTGCAAACGCACTTTATAAAAAGCTAAATAACTTACTGTTAAATAAATAAAATAATGACTAATTGTAAGTTTGATGCCTAGTATTGAATCCAATGATATTCTAATTTCTCGAACCGGATGCTTCCGTATAAAACGCATTGACTTAAGCTGAAAATAGAATTGACATGAAAGCTGAGTTCATTGCTAAATATTACAAATGCCCCGCCGGTTCACATAGTACAAGATGACGATGCTAATGGGATTATTTATGGAATCAAAACATTTTACCTGGCTCGGAACCAGCATGTGTGCAAAACTGATTAAAATCGTGTCTTGGTCACACAATCAAAGCATGGCTTATCATCAGCCGGGCATTCCTGTTACCAAAATAAACCTACTGGACCTATGGCATATACCAACACCAGAAACTAGGTTTCACTATGCCACTAGGTATCTTTTTTTCTCTTCTTCTACCTCTCCTTTTACTCATCAATATACTTCCAACTATGTTGTGTCCTAATTCCTTTCACATGGCTTGTCGTTCGTGTAGTTTGGTTGTTTGTTGTAAGTAAATTTAGTTCTGAGCAAGAGCGGGCCTCTGGTAACTCGAAAAAATGGAGTGATAATGTCTTTGATTATTGAATGTTCTGGGCCATCTTTATGTGCGATATGTGTAATCCTACATTCAATTCTCAATCAAAATTAAAACAGGTGAAACTTAAGTGTATCATGTGAGTGTACCAGTCATGGGTAATTTCAAACCAACAAACCATCGTTCACATTGAGCCGATTCTGATTGTGACAAGCACACCCTCAACAAGTTCACCTGTCTGGTATTAGCCTCCCATGCTTCAGCTCTGATAATAACGTTGTTTTGGTTAACCAATTGCAATTCTAAAATATTATTTTTCTCCGCATGTCGCATAAACGAGCAAGGATGTTTGAAGCATAGAAATAGTGGTGACTTTCATTAATTCCATTCCATTTATTCTCAACTTTGTGATAATTTTGATTTATTCCTTACAGACAACTTGAGATTTATGAAACTTTGGCCAGTACTTTGTGAAATATGTACTTTTTACACTTGGGCGTCACCATGTTTTATTTCAAGCCTGTTGGAATTAAAAGTTAGAACAGGTGATCCGGAATCCGTGTGGGCAATCTAGTTTAAAGTTCCTAATGACGTCTCTTGAGTTTCTCGCGTAGTTTCTCTGTCCTCATTTTCTTACTCGTGGGGTTCTTTAATCCACATCTGGAATGAAGAAAATGTTTTGCATGTGACGTATTTTAACTCTTTTCATTTTGGCTAATCTTATCAACAAATTTGCATTGTCTTACATTGCGGACAGTTAAAACTTACGGTTTGTGCTGTCCGGATTGATATTGATCCGAATGCCAGACATGCAGATGAGACAGTTCATTAATTAACATTAATCATACATACCACTGCACAGCAGCTTTATACTACAACGTCTTCGTAATCACTTGCCGTCATCGAGCACTACTTTTACACTTGGAGTGTAATGTGCTTCGCAGCTGCAACGGTTCAAATTAAAGTAATGTAATTGATAAATATTATGTTCCTAAATACTGTAAACACCTGTAAATACTGGTTCGGCACCTCTTTTCCCCTCTAGACTGCCCGACAGGCCTTAGGCTGGAAGCAAAGAGTATCCTCCTCGACGTGGAATCGAACGCGGTTCCTCCAGTCCTAACAAGGTAAGCTATTTCAGTCAGGGCATCCTAAACGGCTGCAAATTTTGTCAGATATAGAATCAGCGATGCTGAAAACGATGGAGAAATCAGATTTTGCGAAATCTATACTCTTCAGCCGATACGAGTAAATTCTTATGAAAGGTTAACACTGAATTGTGGATCCTGAGAAGATTTACACACTAACCTTCCATAAGAATTTGGTCGTATAGGCTGAAGAGTATGGATTTCGCAAAATCTGATTTCACGATCGTTTTCAGCGTCGCTGATTCTATATCTGACAAAATGTTCAGCCGTTTAGGACGCCCTAACAGAAATAGTTTCCCTTGTAAGTCTAATGTCCTTGGCCATCAGACCAGGCCGCCTGCCGTTATCCTACCTTAAATAATATCATGGCTGGCAATACGAGAACACAGGTATGCATATGGCCCCTGATTGACGGTGAATTAAATGGAGGTTAGGATTCGTAAATTCTTTGAAATTGAAGAAGGTATCGTTGGATAAATATGGACCTTGACTGAGAGCATACTGCCTTCATCCAAGTTGATGTAGCTCCTAGAGGAAAAGGAGTTGGGATATGGTGCGTTCGAAAGCCAATGAAGTGTAGCAAAATTGAGGTTTTCGGAATTATGAGTTTCCACTTTCAACAAATGTTATGGATTACCAATTACCAAAGATGAAAAAGACATTTTGAGAAGAAACGGAACCCTTTGCGGAACAGGCTGTCATATTTAATTTAAATACAGAATTAAAACAAATGTGTCTGTGACTGATACAGGTTACGGTGGCTAAAAAACGTGTTGTTAATATTTGTATTGCGATTGCAATATTCGGAGATTTGAATTTTCAAGTTTGGAAAGGCGGGAAATATTTAATACATGAAAACTTGCGTTAACGTTATCTCCGTTGCGATTGTATGATGTTGAGCGCGGGTTGCTGCATTGAATAAAGCTTGACTCGTAGTGTTTGGTACACGAACGCTTTTGCGAAAATGTGAACCTTCTTAACATATAAAAAGTTACGATTTTCGAAATGCCGCGTCAAAAAATGACAAAATAATAATTTTGGTATCCTAAGTGAAATAGTCGACTAAGGAATGCTGAAAGTAATAATATAATTTATAATCTTGCACCAACTTTTTAGGGAATACCTATACATTTCTAAGTGTTAATTGGACATACAAGATGTATACAAACATGGTGCAATATTATTATGTCTATACTCTTCAACAAATGCGTTCTGTGTATGTTTATTGGCGGAGGGACGGATTTATTTTGCTGAAGGACATGAAGATATTGGCCGTCATATCTTAAAATCTATGCTGGTTTAATGCTGATTTTACGATTTAAATTAAATTTCGCTCAGGGTTACATCAATAATTAGTTGACTAAGAATTAGTAAGTGGTCACTATTTTGACGCTAACAAATTTAATTCAGCAAAAAACTAGCGTCTATTGTCCAACTAGTGACTGGAAGCTAAATGGAAATGTTCATATTCTATTATGATATATAAATGTGTGTATATGTAATCCACCAATATAAAACTGTATAAATATAAGGCAACTCTTTAGTACAAGAATACATGCAGTTGAAGACCAAATCTAAATGAAAGAAATTAAGGCAGTATTTTGTAATTGGCACATAGCGACGTCAACTTCAGCAGTTATACAATGCTTATGAACGCGGTTAGGGACAATACCAAAATGGTAGCTAACGTATTAGGAAACCAATGACAGCTTGTTAGAATTTCTGATTTCAAGAATCATAAAAATTGTAATAATTATCAATCACAATTGTATAAATATTGAAATTGTTCGCTCAAAGCTTGGAATACAGAACAACGTTTGGCCGTTTGAATTCAATCGACAGAAATTGAAAAGCAATTGAAAGTACGTACAATCGCCACGAGTGAAACTAGAATGAGAAGCAGTAGAATCTCGCGGACAGAAACCACTGAGTTTTTTAAAATGATTTTCTTTTTGATGTACATAATTGCATTTAATGCTTGTATAGTAACGTTTAACTCGACGTCATTAAACTGTATAGCAGCCGATGGTATATTTTCCTACATCATAGATCAAATAATTCGTTTCAATATTTGTTTAGCTATTTCAGAATTTAAAATTTGGAAAATGCAGGGCATATAACTGAAATATTTTTTACTGTGTTCTACGTTGGCAATTGCGAGACAATTTCCATTGCTTCGGCCCGCCAAAATTACTAATTAGCAAACATTTTATCCATGATCGAACGACCATCGTTTAACCTAAATTGCTTGTAATTTGTTTTCGCAGGGCGTCTATCGACAGTTGCGGTAAGTCAAAATTTTTATATAATTATGTGCAATATTTGTTGAAAGTCTGCCCAACTGCACAAACTAAACATTAAAGATGCAAAATAACTTTGATTAATTTATATTAGAATTTTTAGCTTTGTAATTTTTTGCTGACTGGATTCAGAAAAACACACAAAATTGCAGCAACTGCCAACAATGAGAAGTATTGCTTAAGAAGGGCAAATAGACGGAAATTGAATGGAATGGATGAGTGTTATTTACAAATTTAAATATGCTCCTATTTTACTCTCATAGCGGAATTTCACAACTGCCCTCTGGGCCATCAGACAGAATAAAGAAATAAAGTAATTTACCCTTTTATTAAAAAATTAACTAAAATATGAATTTGATTTTCTGATCATCACCACAAGTGACTCACTTTTATCTTCAAAGTACCGAAATGTTGTGTCGGTGCTGAGAATGTATATCGACGCTTTGATACTTCTACATTTGGGTGAATAACGGCGGAAACGGTGTCGTGTTTATGAGAATTGAATTAAAATTAAACTTATTTCCACAATCTGACATCTCCAAATCCACGGCTGTGTGTTGTCAATCTGAGCATGTCGACTAGGAAACTACTGCAAATATCAAAGAGAACGAATCACAATCTACCTAATTATAATTGCATTGCTGGTGATGTAAATGATAAAATTACGCCACTCAAATATAACAGGAGACGCCATTAATTTGTTAGTTGCTAGACGTAGAATCTTCCTTCTTTTATTAAAAAAACAAAATTGTTATCCGGCTATATTACGTGACTATTACAACTTACGTCGATAAGGAAGTTAAACATTTTTATCTTAAAATTCTTAAAATTTTTGCTGCAGCTGGTCAGGGTACACTTTTAGTATTTTCACGCCAAAAGTTAATATAGTCAACCTGTGAATGTTCATAAAAGGGAAGATTACTCTGTCTTACCATTGCGATGACGGATGTGAATGGTTGCATCTGAGCTTGTATTCCTAAAAGCAGAAAGGTCTACCACGACCTTTCTCAATTCTTTTAAAAATCTGCTTAATTGTTGGTAGCGGTTACGGAATTAAATTCCCAAAAGGATAGGCTTTTAAATATAACGGTTTTTGAGAAATTGTCAAAAATACAGAAAAGTGGATGCCCAGTCTGTAGGTCGCAGTATTTAAGCTACAGATATGAAATTTGGCAAGCCTATAGAAAATCAAATTTTCAACATGGCGATGGCTTTCGATTTTTAAGATTTCAAAACTTTGGCGCGAAAATTAGTTTTTTCGTGTTAATTCAAAAATGGTCAATGAAATTCAAAATCTAACATGACACCTCATTCTACTTGTTAAATCGCATTTCTAACAATATATGTAGTTATTTGAAACTCAATAGTTTAACGGGAATTATTATTGCAACAAAATTATTAGGTGTCACAACTCAAAACTGACACCAAACCTTTACATATTCACAATTGATACGGCCAATTTGTAAAGGTTTGGTGTCATTTTTGAGTTGTCAAACCTAATATTTTTGCTGAATTACGAATTTCGGTTAAACTATTGAATTTCAAACAACCAACTATATTGTTTAAAATGTAGTTTTTGAAGTAGAATCCAGTGACGAAGTTAGATTTTGAATTTTATTTACCATTTTTGAATTAACACGAAAAAACTAATTTTCGCGCCAAAGTTTCGAAATCTTAAAAATCACAAGCCATCGCCATGTTGGAAATTTGTTTTTCTATAGGCGTGCCAAATTTCATATCTGTAGCTCAAATACTGCGACCTACAGACTGGGCATCCACTTTTCTGTATTTTTGACAATTTCTCAAAAACCGTTATATTTAAAAGCCTATCCTTTTGGGAATTTAATTACGTAACCGCTACCAACAATTGATCAGATTTTTAAAAGAATTGAGAAAGGTCGTGATAGACCTTTCTGTTTTCAGGAATACAAGCTCATCTGGAAAGAGTTTGTATCAGGTAATTTACATGAAATTAATTTGATTTGTCCATGTCCGAGTAACAATGCGGACTGAATTTTGAAGCCAAATTCCCGGTGATTCGAGGGATTGAAGTTCGTTATTTTTTAAAAAGATTTAAGGTAGTCTAATCTTATGCTCTGATAATTAATGCCAATTTTATAAATCTGTAACAAAACCATACAATGGTTTGCCCATCCGGATTCCATCATAATCGTGATTGGATTACACGCTGCAAATGTATAAATTACTCGCATTAGAAACCGTGATTTCACTAATTCCCAAATAATTCAACGAAACGTCATCACAGTCGTCAGGAACCATCGTATTTGGGGATGGACTTGGGAAACCGCAAGATTTATAAGCTACATTGTTTCATTCGGAAAAAATGACGGCGTCTATCCTTCCCATTTCCGGAAACAAAAAATAATTACCTCCCGCAAACACTTTCCACCGCATGCATGTATCACACAATCATAAATTTACTTAATAAGTGTGCAAAAAGTGCAAGTTTGTTCATAGCATTTTTTGAAATGTGCTTTTATTTAACTGCAGTTTAAATAATACGTGCAAGGAAGATAAATGGATTAAAGTAAACTAAATATGCTGACGCTTGCCGTGGAGAAGTGCGCTTTCATTTAAGATGCTTATTTAAATAATTGCTTTGTGCACACACAAACACGGCACTTTTTTGAGAAACACCTGCTGCTAGTTTGATTGAAATACTTGGAAAATGATAATAACGACGTCTCGGCTAACCAATAAAAGGGATAACCAACGCAAAATAAAAAAAAATCTCAGCATATACCAACATTAAAAGCGCATGGAAGAGTGATTCAGAAAATTATGTTCGCTTGATTATTTGCTTTAGCCAACTTTTATGATCCAGACTCTAGCACGGGAGTGAGAGTACGTTTAACCATTTTTATTCTAGACTCTAAACATTCAGAGACGAAAACCGTAGACAAATCTCTAAATATTATTATCAAGGTATTACTTGTTATTGTTCTTAGTAACTTGAATGAAAATATATTTGCTTTTGTATCATGGGCATATATTATACAGCGTGAAGTGAAATTATTGATTCACTGCCCATCATAGTATTTAACTTTATTGCCCCTCATCGGCTTCCTGTTTTATGAAATGAATAATCATTCGACTTGCTTTCTGTGTGTAGAATTGATAGTAAACCGCCACAACGTGACACGCAGTATGAACTAAGTTCCCAATAAACTCATTTTTTTACAGATCGATTGAGTACGGAATGTATCCGAGGGAAACATGAGGATATTTTGCTTAAAGGCAGCAATATTTCCCACGCTACTTTCCCTTTCAATTGGTGTGCGTGGAGACGGAGCCCGCAACTTCTCATCAAGGAGCAAACGGAACCAAAGGAGCCGGCAGCGACGCATCTGACTCAATCTCTCCAGAAACTCAGTCCACTGTAGCAGCTAATATCATCACCGGAAGTGCTGATTATTGTAAGGCAAGCTAGACTCAAATTTATATTGCGTTTTGCGGAAGGTAATGATGATTCGAATACTGAACTAGCAGGAAACCGAGTTAAAGGTGGTCCGCGATATGGGTTAGAGTGGAGTGGACATTAGAATGAAGTCAGTAAGATCAGACATATTTCATTCGCTGAGATGAATCCGGGAAGATAACTTCATATTTTGAACCAATGTGCTTGTGAACCATTAATACGTTGAACGATGAGAACAGCAATCTCATTTGAGGTCGTCAATTATTAAAAATTCAGGCCTTTTGTATTTATTTACTGTGGTTCACATTGCACATTATTAGCGGAGGATTTTGATTTCCAATTCCACAACTCCATCTTCCTTCGGAGATATTGGCATAATCAAGCAAAACCCCCAGTTATTTCGATCAGGGTTAATGCGAATTTGAGATCGCATAATAATTTATTGCTGCAGGTATAGGAAAAGTTTACAAATAGGATACATAGCAAATTTTTGTGATAATCTACGATTGAAATTTATTTGCCTTTTTGACCTGCTTTAATGAAATGGTGGTACATTTAGTGAACATGCTGGAACAAAATGAGAAAACTATTTTTTTTTAAATATTGGTACACACAGCAAATCTAATTCGCGTTCGATTTTAATATTGAGCAAGATTTGCAAATTGCTTTGTACAATATCACAGAATTGAAACTGTGTGGTTATGTTCGTCAATTTATGCCCTTATAGTAGGCATGTGGCTCGCTGAATCATGATTACTTCAACGATCAACCAAATTCCGATTATGACAACTAATTATGACTTGAACAAACTCAAGGCATACGATATCGAATCTTGCGTTTATCTTTCTTTGGATGTCTGGGCTATAGTAAAATAACGGCGTTTTAGTTTACTTACATTAAAACATACAGAAATAGTGCAATTTCATGGATCGCTCATCGATGCCCACCACTTATCTCCGCAGGCCGCTATGCTCTTCAGAGCTAACTAACTCGAGCTCCAGGTAAGTCACGTGAAGGAAACTGATTGGATCTGTCAAATGGTGGTAAAAGGGGAGCCGAACAATGTTCATTCAATCTTTCTGATCATCCCCACGTATATAATTCATGATGTCATGCAATTGTTGCTTCGCAGATCATATAGGAAAAGTCGCCCTTCACTGGCTGTGGTGTTGGAGATAAGTTGTTTGTTTTCATTGCATTATCATGACCGCGCAATAGGTTTAATGGGACAAAATAAGCATTGCGTCTAGTCCCACAAAAATAATGTATTCCCCAGTTCAATCCAAGAAACATTACGTTAACACTAAAAGTGTGGATTTGTCTTTGATTCTTCTGTCATGACAATATCGTTTTAACTTCTTACTTCATTTATTTGTATTATGTCGGCGTATTGAAAAGTTGAATGAATCTCAAATTGGTTATAACATTGAATTTTTGAAAACTGTATCTATGGAATATTTGTGCGCCAATTTCCATAATATGGCTTCAGGGTGGAATTGCTTTGTGTCAAGGTTCAATCGGTATTATAATTGTTTCTGTTTGGGCATAAAACAAATATTTTAGAATCGAACAGTGCTTCCAGTAGCAACAACATAAACTAAGATCTCCGTTAGCATATTATCCGCGTAAAACAACGCGTCTACTTGTCTACAAAATACAGTTGATTGAAAAATCAAATATTCTGAAAATGCAACAAAGAACGGTCAACATGGATGCGGAACTTTGGGTGGAGGGGCTGCTTTGTGATGAAAATTTATGACAAGTTTTAACTTGTAAACTATTTTAATAAAATCCTTTCATGGCTCAATTCTAACAGTATAATTGTAAAGTGCCCATTCATTGCCATACATTTCCCATGATCCCAATTAACTCATCAGAGATTTGTTGAGATTCTACTAAACTTTAGAAATAAAGCGACGCTTTCATGTTACCACTTGTAAATACGTCACCAATCGTTATATTTGGCTTGTTGGAATTTAATGCGAGTGCAGGTAATTCGTTTCCATGTAGGTTTGGTTTGATGAAGGTTTAAGCTCAACATTAAAAAGAAGTTTGTAGCTTATCATTATTATTCGGAGCGAAGATATTGATATAAAATAAACACCAGAAATGGGAAATTGCTAATCTTGCAAATAAAATATTACGAATTTAATTACTTAAACGAATCTGCAGAGTATTGCAAATAGCGCATTAACGCTTGCAGTTTGTGCAATTGAGATTGATTTGAGTTAAATTGTCGACCTGAAATTCAGAAATACCTTTAATCAACTGTGTGCAAATCATTGCGCGGGAGCTTATTGTGTAACGTTTTCGATTTTCTGGAACACGTCAATTATAACATTGTTCAAGGTCACTAAGCATTACCTTGACACATGGAACGTTTTTTGGTAGGCAGATATAATGCTTCCCGTTGTCCATTATACTCTGACAGAATTTTCGAAGTAATCCAATTGACATAGTTATTGTTGTTAAATATCATTTAAAATTTCCAATGAAACTATTTTCGTCGAATATTAACTAGCATTTCGTATTAATTACATACAAATAACGCAATGAGTCATAATTGAATTTATGGTCTCAAAATTAATAAGATAGTATAATATGCACATCACGCGAAAACGTAACCATTCTGAAATCTGAACTATTTGTTTTAGCGCATCCCAGAAGGGCAAATATTTACGTTTTTACACAAATTTGTAAAGGCTTGGTGTCATTTTTGACTTGCAGTACCTAAAAATTTTTATTTTGGTTTAAATTTCTGTTATAATATTGAGTTTTAAATAACTTAATATATTGCTGATAATGTCTATTTACAAGTAGAATGACGTGGCGAAGTTAGATTTTGAATTTTATTTATAGTTTTTAAATTAAAAAAAACTAATTTTCGCGCCAAACTTTCAAAATCTAAAAAATCGCAAGTCATCGCCATGTTTGTAATTTCATTATCTATATTTGTGCCAAATTTCAGGTCTCTAGCTCTAAAACTGCGCCCTACAGATTGGACATCCACTTTTGTGTATTTTTGCCAGTTTTTCACTAACCGTTACATTTCAAAGCCTATCCTTTTTGGGATTTAATTACATCAATGCTATTAACAATTGAGCAGACTTTTAAAAAAATTGAGAAATTTCGTGATAGGCCTTTCTGTTTTCAGGAATACAAGCTCTTGTATAAATTTGTGCTGAAAAACGTCAACACATATTTTAGTAACATTTCAAGGCCATTAGTTACGATACTAGTGTTGGACAAGTAACTGAAATTTCAGGTGGAACAAGTTCGGTCGTTTTAAGGGGACAATAAAGTATGGCATTTAGTATTTGAAAGTATTGAAAAGTAATTAAAAATCTAGATTCAACTAATTTAGCTGTGAGATTGTTGAGACAGAAATGTTGACTAAAAATGTTATTGGAATTATATCTGTATGGCATGTACTGGAAATTGGAAATATTGAGTAAAGTGGCCATTAGAACGAAATCATACTTTGAACAGTTGTACTATATTGGTTGATACGTAATTGATAATTGGAATCATTAGGCTTCAAAAATAGAGACGATATTTGTCGAAGTCCAGCTGAAGATACTAGTCGATGACTATTTGATGGTGACCAAATGTCAAAAATCACGAAATAGTGTAAACTCGGTGCAAAAATGCGACTTAAGCACCATAATTTTTGTTTTCATGTCTTCTTAAATTTATACAAGTAGGAGGTTAGCCTATCCATTGTTATTTAGTTTCGGTTGCGAAATCAGGCACACAACTCCCTGACGATTCAACTTTATTTTTTCAGTCTTAACTAAACATTCAACAAACTATTTATGCGACAGTTATGTGACCATCTCGATGACACTCGCTCCGCATAAACGGCTTCCCTCTAAATAGAAATCTGTTATGCGTTCCAAATTAACCTTCGGCAAACGGCATTTATTTTTCTATGAACATGTAATTACAATGAAACAACATCAATATAAATAGCAGGAAACAAATCGAATTTGCTTGAGCTGCTAATTTTGTCAATCTTAATAATTTATTAATGAAATACCTATTATTGCTCTTTGAATTTGTTTCTACAAAACAACCTCATGCATGTATATACAAAACACTACCTTTGAAACTAAACTCATACGACATATACACAAGAAAACTGCTTCCACGTATTACAATCGGGTACTCAATTTGATATTTTGATTGGCTACTTGTAGCTATTCTGCAGTAATAATTAATGTTTATTGTGTCGAACTAAAAATGTTTTATTAAATATTTAAGTGACAAAAATATGACAATCTGCACGACAAGCACTCCTAAGCCGTTTCCCTGAAAAATTAAAATGGGTCACGCTTTCAAATTAGATTGCCAGAAACGGCACTTAATATACGAATTGTTATATTAGACACTTTTTTTGCAAATTTAAGTAACATTCATGCCACTGTGAATGTCACTTTATTTAACCACTTTAGCACATCAGTCATTATTGTTACTCAATCGGCTCCATTTGCTAAAACTAGTCGCAATTATTGAATCACTCAATGGATTAGTTTTATGCTGAAATTGTGTAACCTTAAGCACGGACATCTAATTTGCTAACGTACATTAAATTGCCGATCGTTCTGAATCGGAAGACAATTTATAATCAATGTACAAGGTGTATTTGAAGTCTTATTTTTTTCTAAAAAGCGATTGCACCAAAACTAGAAGAGATATGTTTATGCGTTCGGGCTCATCTGAAAGCCCGCTTTTCATTATTTTGGGTATCATCGGTTCGAAACCAATAAGCCAAAACGGTTTTTAGCCAGAAGGAGAGAAATGAAAATTCGGAACTTTTACATGGAGGTAGATAGGGGAAACAACGCTTGAAATTATTCATTTACCAGCCATTAACTTTAGTAAAATATCCGTTTGTCGTGGAATATGGGTGGATCATCAATGGGGGAACTCAAATTGTTAGTTAAAACACGAAAATTTAATGTCACGACGCGAGGATGATAAGCTGAAACCGGCATAATGATCGGATTAAGCTTCCAGTGTCATCGTCAAGCATCATGCATCTTAAGACAGAACCTGGCAACGTGTGGTAACGGTGAAGATAAGCAGTGCATGGTTGACCTGACTGGAGACAACCAATTCGCTTCTTAATGACATTTCGTGCATTGGGACATTGATTTTAAGGACAAGAGTGAAGTTATCGGTTTCTCCATTTCTTGTTTCATAACTATCCACAGACAACGTAACGGATTGATTAAACCTAAGGTTAAAATTTCCGTTTTAAAAATTGTTTCTAACCGTTGTTACCCATGAAAAATTGTCAAATTTTTTATTCCTGATCTTCTGGCCGAACATTTTTTTGGTTTATTGATTTCGAACCGATGATACCCAAAATAATGAAAAGCGGGCTTTCAGATGAGCCCGAACTCATAAAAATATCTCATCATCAAGCATCCACCCTGTATATAAATAAATCGTTTTATTGGGCCATTCTTAAAATAACTCGAAACTGTCCATATCTGTATTCTTTAAATTTTTATTGGTATGGTAAAAACTTTAATCACCAATCTATGTGATGAAATTTCACCAATTACAAATGAATGAGAGTGCCCCGAAATTTAGTAGATTAATATTAGATTAGTAGATTTAGTATATTAACAGAACTGGAAGATTTATTTGATTAACTAACTGAAGTGAATATTAACAGATTAACACATATATTATTAACATTTCAACGCTACGAGACAATGTAGGCATGTCGGGAATGCAACATAACGATGAAGGTGGAGCTGATTTTCTTCTAATTGTAAGGTCAGAAGAAAAATTAATAGAAACTCAAAATGCAGAACGGCTAGCTTGCAGAAATAGATTAATGATTTTCATCACGTTTGGGCAACGGATTTCATGAGATGACATATATCTCGCCGGGTCAAACAAAATGTGTGACCCTTGTTCTATTCGTTCAACCCCAAAGGTATTACGTCAACAGTAAGTGATGAATTCAGCTCTTTGTACTTATTCTTTGTACCAAGTTGTATTCGATTCTTCGGACATGGTAGTATTAGTACAACTTTGAAAGTTGAGATTCCTAGTCCATTTATTGTTGTCAGATTTTCGTAATGGAAAACTGTAATGAATGATGAAATTGATTTAATTAAATGACATGTAAAATAAAACCTTTAAATAAGAAGCATGTACGCCGTTTGTCATAATGTTTCAGTTTGGTTAAGTAGCGCTTACAACAGGTATTATTGATTTGTTTTCGGTATGTCGAAACATTGAGGAAGGTTGGTTGGAAATTGTTCACATACAATTCAAATAATTCAGCATTTCTCACTCAACAACAATTCACCGCTCTCGTCGAGTTTATTTGCATTTCATTGGAACATCAGCATCGCAAAACCGAGACACCTAGTAGAGTAATGTCGCTATATGGTTAAGTTATCAACATAACGACGTCTTCACTGGTCAATGTGAACACAGAAATCTGCAGCTAGTGTGGTAAAGTGGCACAGTTTAACGTATAAATGAAATAAGTATCACTGATCAGATTATTCATTATATACACTGTGATGCTATCTTAAAATGCGGCAAAGAATATTTGCAAATGTCGTGCCAAATTATCAGCATTACTTTTTCCGCT
Organism: Sinella curviseta; assembly: GCA_004115045.4. Taxonomy (NCBI): domain Eukaryota; kingdom Metazoa; phylum Arthropoda; class Collembola; order Entomobryomorpha; family Entomobryidae; genus Sinella; species Sinella curviseta. Next base: position 9,598,329 of record CM023199.3, on the reverse strand, counting down.
TGCATAAATGTGAGGTTTGCTGCCAATTTAGGGCATTCTCAACAGTATTTAAAACCGTTTAGCATTATCATAGTGCCAAACATTATCTAACGGGTAAAATACTGGTGACGTAATTCTGGTGACTAATAAGCAGAACGTTGAAACGGACAAAGAAATAAAAAATACTGACGAACATAAAGAATGCCGTCACGAGAACATTCAACAGCGGCATAAATGGTGTTTTAAATGGTTGCTACAACAACAGTAATTTAATCGAACGATATTCCATTATAAATGCATGCAAAATCATCTCAACATTATATTTATTTTTCGATTGTAAGCCAACAAAAGTAAATCCAGTAATGAAGATTAATTTGTTTCATAATTTATACCTTGATATAATTTTCATATATCAGAGATAAATATTTATTGTATGTCATATGCAAGAGGCCGACACAGTTAGCATGTGCAAACTAATATGCGTGTAATGTAATAACGTGTAATAAATCTAAAGACGGATCGTGTCAGTGCAAACTCAGTTCTGTGTTTTTACGAGTTTCACCTGCGATCAATGACCCTACCGCATGGTCTTGATAATGTCACAACAGTTGGACAAATTACGTACTCCCGACCAATTGCAAAAATTATTTAGTTCCTGCCACTCACCAACTGAATCCTGAAAAGAAGGATGATCTAAATCTAGTGACAGGAATTTTACAAACTTGCCTGCATACAACTTCAACGGAACTGAAATCGAGCACACTTCTTCCATATAAACTGGATCTTTCGTTGCGTTATTTTGAGAATATAGTCGTTAATTTTACTCAATTGACTCTGGCCGAGTGGTTTGGCAATTAATTAGTTTTGTCTTTATGAAATTTAAAACAGATATACGTGAACACATTCACATGATGAATCAGCGAATAATGTATTAAATGCTCCCGGATATAAATCAGTAACTTTTGAAATAAGATAGGTTAGAAAAAATGATTTTGTATTTAAGGTCATATGTATTTAACATGAGCATGCCAACTCTTACTTCAACGTCAATAATTTAATACCGGGCAACCGTGTTGTATGTTAATTCAAAGGTTAGAATCAAGAGGTTAAATTGATAAAATGAAAATGAGAAATGTGAAGTACCGTCATAAAGATCATGGCAAATTTATGATAGAAAAATGTCATTGTTATTTCTGTACATCATTTCCGTTACTGTAAACATGCTTTGGGTTTCTGAAGCAGCACTTTTCCCTTCGTGGAATAAAGACGTTAGAATTACATGGCCAGTTTTCATGGATTTCTGTATTCGCTTGTTGGACGTATCCACTATTATGGAACTGTGAATCACGGTGCTGCTGTTCAAAAGTGCTACAAAAATGGTGAGTAATTAAAATTAAATATTAGTAAAATTTGTAGTGGCAAATTTTTGTGGTGTAAAATTTGTATCAATTATTGAATTAACAGGGAGCCAAACCAAAATTTGCTCTTGAGAAGAGCAAGAATTTGGAGAGTTTGGAGAACGATTTTGTTCAACTTCTTCCTCTACTCGGACATCTACTATTAAGCATCAAAGTTCAAACTGGATCGTTATCAAATTAATTTCACGTGGCAGTTTGTTCATGTATTACGGGCCTTTGTTTGAGGAAATTTATTTCGGTCCGAAATTATTTCGAAGCTTTGGAGACACGCACTAGCGTCGTCAAGAAGATTGCGGGCATGTAGCTGTGATGCACTAATTTTTTTTCAATCAATTTTATATGTAAAATGTCTAGTTTTAAATAAATATTAAACAAAACGAGACTGTATAAGAAACCTTACAACCTAGAATCGTTCGACGCTTGTGTTGTTATCATAACGGCGTCTTTGATCACCAATACCACATATTATATACCTATTTTTCCCTTCATATTAAATAAATATTCAGAGGAATGCAAGTTAGAAAAGACGCTGGGCGTTTAATTTATTACGCTAGCAAATTACTAGTGAGCGGGATCAAGCAGCGGGAGTTAAAATACATTGCATGATTTTTACTTCCACAGGAACATTGTCACAGTCGGGAACCAGAGATAAACTAAACTGCTATCAATCGAAAGTTAATCAAAACAGAATAACATGATATTCTCTAAAAAATTATTTAAACTAACTATATAGTATTTCTAAACGTTTTCTAAATAGTATTTTTTATCTATTTTCATTAGAGCTAATCTTGCCAATGAACCATTCCTAATTTAAGTTCTTGAGCGAATCTGTAAAAGATTTTGTAATGCGCACATTTTGGACTAGCAGTATTGTGAAGTAGAGATTGATATTGAGTTAAATTCTCGACATGAAAATCATAAATTCTTTTAATCAATTGTGTACGTAACAATTGCACAGCAGTTTATCCTATAACGTTTTCGAATTTCAAGCACGTCATTCGTTGTTCGACGTTATCAACATTATTTTCGACACCTGGTAAGATAGGATAAGATAAGATACATAGGTATCGGAGACGTTACTTCAGTGACATGCTATTTGAAGGATTAACATTGACAATGCTTTTGTTCACAAATATTGTTGAAAACATTTTCGTTATATTTAGTAGCATCTCGTATTAATTACATACAAATAACGCCATGAATCATAATTTAACGTATGGTACCCTAGCCAGCAAGTAGATATTTATCCACACAACTCGATAACTCTGCAATCTGCATTACTTGTTCCAGGGAACAATATAAGGCCAAAAATTTACTTTTTCACACGGCGTAAAAAATCATAGGTGGCTTCGTTTACGAAAAGTCATCACAGCCATCAGTTCAAATAGGCATATCGGCATAAACGGTATCCCTGTATATGCGCTACTGATAGTATTTACACAGTAAGGCATATACAGGGAAATAAATATATTTGACCATTGATTTGTCAATTTGCAGTACATTTATATTGAAGCGTTCCTAACCACCAAAACTGACAACATAATCTAATTTCCCATAATATGTATATATCATATATGTGTATTATGTACCTAATGGTACAATTTTCACAAGTACCCTTAACATTTTATACCAAGACGTCGAAGCCAACATTCGTAAATCGATTAATTGCACAAATTACTTATTCCACCACACTTATGCTACAACCCAAAGACGGACAAAATGGCCTCTTGTGCCGCGTATTTTACAAAACTACATCTCAGTAAACAAGTCATTCAATTTATTAAATAAGAGACAAGCCAAGAAAGTTGCGACATATGAAGTACGTGAAGGCTTCGTTGCACCGTTTTGACTTTTCAGACGTCCATGTTGCTTAACTTATTCTGGTATGTTGCCTAAGTATTTGCCAAATGCAATTGTAATGACTTTATGAAATTTCAAACTGATATAAAGATACATTCATAGGATGAAACGACGAATACAGAAGTGAATGGTCCCGGATAAAATTCAGTAACTTTTGAAACAAGATAAGTTTGAAAGAAATCATTTTCTATTTAATGTCAGTGGCATTTAACTTATGTATCCAAATGATTACTTCAACGCCAATAAATTAAATATCGGGCAACTTCATAGTTTGTTAACTGGAAGTTCTTCTCTGGCGATCCTAGGCATTATATGATGAAATGAAAATTACAAATGTGAAGTGTGAATTTTGCTATTTATTGTATAACAAAGTGAGCTTGGAACATATATTGGCAAAGAAAATATGTCGAATCTTATAAATGTTTCATGGTCCACTTAAGCTTGTATCTGAAAACCTTGATACTCGCTTGAGGTTGATGGATTGATGGAGGTTGGATGTCAGGTAATATTCCTAGATTGGGAAAATGTGAAGATTCTTTCTCATTCTATATTTTATCAATACAGTAATTTAATTTACAAACATGAGGAAACAATGTATATTCACGAAAATATATTAAAAGTTAAGTAGATACAGACTACAACCGACAGTCTTGTATTAAAAGAATGGGTTTCATCCACACGTTTCAACAAGGGCAGAATGAATGTATGCGTAGCAAACGGATCTAAGCACAGCATTTCAATCTTAAAATAATCCATTAATCAACTTGTGTCAAAGCTAGAATTGCCTATCAAAACTCTTGCACGGTATCAAATCCGAGTCTAGATAGTTTAATACTCTGATATTCCAGTTAAATCTTAACTTCAACGTCATCACTTAACATCGTCATGCCGGGCAGCTATTTGCGAACGGAGGTTGTTAGAGTATCTATTAGTTTAGATGAATCAGTAATTGTAGGTGTCAGCGCAAACATTTGAATTGTTAAAATAAAATATTGTATGCTTTTTCAATTTGTTATAAATACATATTATAATTTAGACGCCGAAAAATCTTAGGGTAAAATTTGCTGACATAAAGCATACAGAAGCAACCTGATACGTAGATTCCGAATCTGCAATAAAATGTGCGGACCCCCCTTTATCCGTCAGAGCTACGGTCCAAAAACCAGGTTGGGGAGTAGGAAAATGTAAAAAAAAATTATAGTGGATTCGGATAGAGAGTAAAAAATGAGCAGCTTTTGTAAAAGAACATGTCAACTGTGGTGCGATTGGACAATATAACCATTCAAAGGTAGGGGTTGTAATAGGTTCATCATTGAAACGGGTAATCAATTATTGCGAGTTTGGGAAACAAATTAAAGTTTCTGCAAATTTTGCACATCACCTCCTATAGCCACTCAAAGCTCCTACATTGAAGGAAATAAGAGTTTGATGAGAATAAAAGAATTGGCTTCAGAGAGCCTTGGAACTCAGGCACTGTATATGTCAGCCAAATCAACAAACTTTTGTGTGATTTTCGAAAGACACGTTATCAGTCCGTTGAAAACCATTTTGTTCCCACGGAATATTATTCTAGCTGCTCTCATTGACTTTACAAAAGAATATAAATAATAAACTAACGAATGACAACACATTGACCATGCAGGTAACGGTAGTCGTGGTGTAATCTTTCGATTTCGATAAGATTTCGACAAGACCGAAATCACAAGTTTTTGAGGAATTTTTAGTTTTTTTCTATTGACATGTACACTCTAGTTATATATATTACCTCTATGTTGGAACTTCCAAGTTGGAAGTTTGGTTGCGAGGGGAAATCCACCCTTCGCCCTTCTTTTGCGGAAGGGTCAATCCTTGGCCATCCTAATCTGAGGGCGTTCCATGCATGGTTTGAAATAGTAGATTGTAAATATTCGTGAATGTATTTATGTTACACACTCATGGTGACTTACTTAATTCCAACCTCGCTCCCGGCCGTGTGACGGTTAACACGGGCCGGCTTCGCCGGTTCTAGTTTAAATAAAAACATTTTTCTGTATACACATATTATCACATTTTAAATTAATCTCATGGCACAAAACCCGAAGACACCTGCTTACACGTATTACAAGCCGGGTGTCAATTTTACCAACGCAGTCGTCGATGTTACTCAATGAACTCCATATCCTATCCCTAAGTCACATATAGAGTTTAAGTGTAAGCCAGAAACTAAAAACAATTTCGTGCGTGTTGAGCAGAATATGATTAAAATATTGTTTTTATACTAGTGCAGTAATTAAATTTTGGATTGATGATTTTGGAACGTAAATTTGACAGGAGGGTTTGAGCAGCTGCTCTTGAGAATATATGCACGAATGTATTTAGTACATTGCCATTAGTTATTAAAATTAGCAACATTAAATATGATTGGCAGCCGAAATTAAAATTAAGGAATTACCGAATGATGTTGTCCGATATTTGTGGAAAGAATTGTGTTTAGTAAATGATTATTATGAAATTTATTCGCCGTTTAATTTAATCCTGATGCTCTTGTTGTCCAAAATTAATGAAGAGTTATGGCCTTGTTCTATAACAAATATTCATGATCGTTTCAACAACAAAGCACTTTCAAGCCGCTTATCGGAACTTCCATTGTGACAGATTAGAAACAGGTCGGCTTTCACAATAACCGTTAGCGATACATTTTTTCAAGGAAGCTCTCGCGATTTTCGAGACTCGAAGTATTGCGGGAAAAACGTATCGAAGTAAAAACTAAAGCTTTCAATATCAACCTGGAACAATTTCAATTGAACAATAATTCATGATTATATGAGCAATGGAGTGTTCGATTCTTGCTCACGGGGAACCATTCAAAACGGTTTATTAAGGAACTGCATTGAATCTGTAAGCCAAGATATATTAAAGATTAAAAATACGCCATCACAGAAACGAGCGATATAACTTGTGATTGTAATGCATTAAAAATCCACTCCCGAGACTTTTGTATCCTCGCGACACGCAGAACCTTCATTCCTTTACTTCAAAACAAAATTGATATCTGGCTATATTACTTTTCTAAGACAGCCCAAGCCGATACGGATATTAAATATTCTGATCTTGGTTATGTTTACATTTTTATCCGCAACTGGTCCTCATAGATTATGTTAAACGTTTGACGCCACTAGTTAATATAATCACATATAGAAAGTTAAACATAGAAGCAGGTGAAATTTTCATTTAACTGGTAGGCAGAAGCAATAGTTATGCATGACATGCCTTTGGATAAGAAAGCTTGTGTAAACCCAACTGTCATTTTGTACCATTTGTGCGGTCGGATGTACGGAAACCTGAGAAGCAATTATAACAAAAATTTGTAGCACCAAATATTGTAATTAAGACAATGTCAGGCTCAAACGTACATCTATTTCAAAGTGCTCGTATACAGCGATATTCAATAAACATTGCCATTCCGCACACCAAGCACCTCAGTTAAATGCTCACTTGGAAGATGTATCCATTGGAAAGGGGAATTCTGGGATGCTAATATATTTTATCGAATGACCTACCAGCCAATATGATTATCTTTATGAATTTTTTTATGAATCCTTTAAACTGATAATGTAACATAATATTATTCAAATTAAATCTCTACAAAATAAGTTTCATCTGATAGCCAAATTAGCAATAGTACAACTTGCATTCAATACTAAACTTGCAACACCTTCACCGAAAACACCTCATTACGAAATTCTCAATCAGAGGCATACAACTCACTACCTGGATCCAAACCTGAAGAACTGAACGCTCTGTGACCTTGTGTAATTATTCGTTTGACATGTTGACTTATAAACAGAATGACGTCTGTGTTACCCACTTCCTAGTAAGAAAAATAAATAGTTATGTATATACGTTTTCGGCAGTTGCTCCACCTCTAAGGTAGGTACCAATATGTTTTTTTTTAAATTTTCACAGACTACTCTGTGAACATGTAGAAAACGATCTTCTCATAATACCTACAGCCTACGTGTGGACCAATCGCATCGAATACTGAAGTGAAATTAACCAATTTATTGGCAAAGCGTTCTTGTAACGTAAGGCTTAGATATTATTAAATTACATTCTCCAGGAAATATCTCCCTTAATGTCATCGCTCCTCTGGTTATTATATTTCCAATTCCATGCCGTTTGCTTAAATTGGATCAGTTACTGGAAGATTTTTCAAATTGAATAATAGCTCCATTGGATAATTTAATTTTTGGATACCGTGTACTTGTGCGTCGTCTTCGTTGTAGGACTGCACTGTGGATTAAGGATCGTACGGAAAGTAGTATTGTTGACTCATATGAAAATTAAAGTAAAAACAGTATATAAAAGACTAGCTGCATTGAAGACAACGGTGAAATACGAAAACATTAACCCTGTTAAGTAGACGCGCAGTCATTGAACAATATATTTTCGTGCTGTGGAAAAATATGATGATTTGAAATGGTAAACGTTTAGCAAAGTCATGTACCAAAATTCAGGATGATCAAGTCTAACGTCTGATATTGCTCATCGATGCCGATTGAAAGTTTTCATCAAAAGAGGTTATTGCTGCGGTTTGGTTTTGGTGCTATGGAGGCTGCAAGGTAATTAAGTAATTAATGGTATTGAGGCAATTAATTAGCATGACACAGAAAATTGATAACACTAAGTTATGGACCATGTTTCGGACTTTTGGACCCATTGGATGGGTGCGTATTATGTTTTTGATGACACCATGTATATTGTTTGGCTGCTCTCTAATAATTTTCACCAAGGGTCAAGTTTGTCAAATCTCAATTCAATGGATTTACGTCCATTAACTCATTCACCCACACTGGAGGCTCTATTTTTGGGAGTACATCTCTGAAATTGAATCCAGAATATTTTTCCGCAACTACGAATAATTGTTCAAAGGGATTTGTGAACTGTGTACCTGATTTTTATATAATGATTGAGCAGTAAATTATATGGGAAATTCCTGCTGATACAGTCTAGTACCAGGGGTACGAATTCGCACCACTAAATAATTAATTTTAATTAATTTTAAAGGGGTACGAATTTGTGCCCCTAAATTAATAGCATTTCTACTTCTAATAGAAATAGCAAATTTCTGCTGAGTCAAGCAAGAATTTGGAGATTCCGGGAGTCGATTTTGTCTCTCTTCTTTTGCTCAGACGTTTAATATTTACCAACAAATTTGTTGTTCGAGTAGTAACGCTGCTTACTGCCTATATATATATTGGTTTTGTCGTCTATTGTGCATTTTGCATAAAGTTATATCCTAATATTAAAGGCATAAACAACCTAGAGAAACGTGTATCTGCTTTTAAACAATTTCAACCAACAAGGGATGATTCTAGTAGACGTGATTCTGAATTTGACTAACAACCACCGCTCCATACCACCACCGACCTATTCAGTAATTCCGTTCCATGTTTTAGCTTTGGTAATAACGGCGTCTTGGCTAAGCAAAGGGAGTCATAACAGCGTACTTTTTTCCTCATACAAATTAAAATGCGTGGAAGTTTGAAGGGTAGAACCGGATGTGCACTTCATAAATTCAATTGACCAACTAGGAGTGAGCGTAACATAGAATAGGGACTGAAAGGCGGTGCATTTAAATTGTGTACAAGTAGAAAGAAAAAACCTACATTCATACAATGCACATACCTACGTGCCTACAACAGCTGAAATAAATGAAACCACAGCAAACGAATTACTACAACAGGCAGCTGATCTATTCGGGTAACATCTGATTCAAGATGACAATATGCCCTGATGCAATACTAAATACTTGAATCCGTTCCAAAGGGTATCATTACATTTTTCCACTCCACGTTGACATATGTATGTCCGCTCATTCAATATCACATCTCTAAATTAAAATCTGTTTAAGCTGAAACTTGAATGTAAACTTAAATAAACTATATTTTATGATTTTCTGGGTTTCGTTTCCCGCAATTGTGTCCTATGGAGCCCCACCGCTAAATTATAACTGGATATCAAATGTAGATAATTCCATGGATACGTTACAACTTTTGCAAGCACGAGACTAAACGATCCAGGCAATCACTATCTATCAAATTCATTATTGATTTCTTCTCTAAGTTTCCGTGATTTTATTCTATGATTGGTTTCAAGTTGTAAATAATTTACAATAAGATAATTAGACCTTTGCAAACCTTTTGCAAATTCCGTGCAAAATATATACTGTCAGCACTTGAACGTCTCCTATCGTTACTTCAAGCTTGTTGCTAAAATTTTCGACCTTAGGTCGGTGTCTTTCTTTGACTGTTAGGGAGATTGAATTTCAAAATGGAGAATGTTAGTATGGAAGTTACATTGCATTATTTTTCGTAGCAGAAGGAGGTACAAAATAAAACAAAAATAGAGTTATTATTATTATTATGAAATGCAAATGTCGCAGGAGTTTTTTAAAATCATGCTTCACATTATGAGCATACACCGTAATTTGCTTACGTAACATAATTGAATTCCATAAATGTTCGGAAAGAATACGCAAACAAAGTGCTGCAATGTACAAGTATAGAAGCTACTGTGTGTATGATTGAGATTGGAGTTGAGTTAAATTCACGACATGTAAGTAAAACGTATATTATTTAACCATCAGGGCGCGCACCACTACACAAGAGTTTAAGTTTGTATAACGTTTACGTCTATCGCAACATTGTTCAACGCCATTAAGCTTTACTATGACATTCGGAACGACTATTGTTCGACAGATATAATTGACATGCATGAAGGTATTTATTTGTTAAGGTAGACGAGCTGATGAAGGGTTTTTCACGAAGATCGTTGAAAATATTTTCGTCAAATATCATGTATTCAATTATATGCAAATAACGGAATACCAATCAGACTTCAAATAATTACAGTTATTAAGTTGTCTCTAAGAATAGCTCTGCGCTTGCGCATTATTTTTTTTCCATTTGTAATTTAGTCTGCTATGAATTGACATTGTAGAAACACGCCACTTACGATCATGTTTAACGTTTGTGCTTAAATACTAGATTGTGTATAGTACGGTTACAAATGTAGAAGACGAGAATATATGAATGAATGAATATATTTATATACTTCTGTAGAAGTCAAATTCGACACATCTCGTAATAATCTCATCCTTGCTTCATTTTAAAACTACCGGCGTCCGTGTTAGTCATTTATTGATTCTTGAGCGCGACGGCTTTTGAGATTTACACAGCAGTTTATCGAGAGCACAGTCCATTCTGAACTTGTATTTAAATAAACATTTTATCGGCAACAGGTAAACCATAAATTATACTAAGATTTCAACACGCTAGTTCACATTTTGCTGCCGGAATGATTTATAGCAGGAAGTTTAAAGCTTGGGAGCCTGTCAAGTTATCTCTCGAATTGTAGCGGCAGGTGGTCAACAATAACATTATCAAAATATTAACGCCATTGCTAACAATTATGGTGACAGAACGAAAAGTTTAAACATAAAGGTTAGTTAGCGAGACAGTGCTCGTTTAACTGGCAGTTAAATATCAAGTTACAGGGCTCAGTTGGACTCGAGCTTGGTGGTCAGTTATTATAAATCGAGACTCGACTATTGTATACTTCAGAGTGCAAGGGTGGCAATGTTCACTGAATGTTCGACTGGAAGGAAACACCATTTTCCTTACCCAGAAATGTTGGATACAGAGAACGGATATGCCGAAATCAGATTGTCACTGGCCGCGCTTTCGGTTGTTGAAATGACTAAAAAGTAAGAATTAGGAACAACTACTCCAATTTAACGATAGTGGCATAACACGATGTCAACGTCAAGTAGTTAAAATAATTTCGTGTATTAAAATTGAAATTAAAGCTTCATATTCAGCCTTTCAATCGACAATCTATATTATTAATACACAACTTGGAATTCGTTTGCCCAGCTAAAAACTTTTTTATTTATCAACGTACACGGGTGATCAATATGTCATTCGACTCCAAATTGAATGGCGGATTGCATTGAGGTGTTGACATTGTAAAATACACAACAGCTAAAATAAATAATCGAGGTCAAAGGTCAACAACTTAAATATTTACTTTTTTGTCTCAAAGTTTTAAATTTAAAGATGATTTCTATACTGATATTATGCCGGCAACGTTCAGAGATGTCAAAATTTGAAATATGTTTGATATTTAAGGTCAAAGGTCAAATTGGAAAACTGAGTGAAAATCAGAGAATACGATCATATTACATTCTTACATTACTTTGATAAGTAAACGCAGTTTAGAAGTTTAATATTAATATTAATTGAAACGCCTCTGACATGGTAATTGGGGGAAAGGTCACGCATTTCACCTATTACAACGAACGAACACAACCACTTAACAAACGCTTCATTCCAATCTAACTGTAAAAAGTGTATGCTGCGATGACTGATACTAATTTATTGAAATGATTTCCATATCTGTATTTTGAACCCAAAATATTATAATTGTTGAGTTTCAGCGTCCTTATTAAGGACGGGTTTTCTAGTAACTATTGATTACTTACTTTGATGACACATTGACGATCTACTGTAGTTCCCTGCTCCATTCTTTGAAGTGCCGACATAATGACGTCGATGTGTATCTAGACTGAAAAATTAATTCGTCTTTTCCATTAATTTGCTCATTGGAACCCCATGAATTGTTAGTTCTGGGAATCCTTAGAGCACGAATGTTATTTAATAAGAAGAGGTTCATTTGGTACGTATGTAGTGTACAATATCGGGCAGTGACGAGTTCAGCTTTTAACTTGCTTCATATAGCCTATCCGCATGATCACAAACGAGGGGGAAGGAAATTTATAGCTAGAAATTAAAAATCGTAGGGAATCAACCTCACTCTGGTTAACATATACATTTGTAACTTTTCAACGCTACCAATTAACATAGCAGTGTGGGGAAATTTATATGCTGAGTCAGGTTGTGGGAACAAAACTTTGTTGGTGCTGGTAGAACAGAAAAGGTGCAAATAAAATTAATTGCAAATTCAGATTCAACTAGTGCTTGTTTGTGATTGTTGAGATGGGAATATTTGACAGTACGTGAAACCGGAAGGAAGCAACATAGCGGAAATATTGTTGTGGGTGAAGACTAGAATGAATTTTATTGGTTGCCATAGATTTAATAAAATGAATGCACAATGTTAACTATTATGTTTTAAATAAAGAAGCCATTAGTCAAGGCTATGCTCCAAATATTAGTCTGCAAATGGTTGAAAAAAATCGAAACGATCATGAAGGTTTTCCTAATGATCAGGCATTTCCACGCCACAAGTAATAATTTTCATGTGATTTGCGTACTACATACGTACCAGATAATCAGTCGATTTGCGTGCGCTTCAGAAAATGTTGTGCCGTACTTTAATAGTTACAGATTTTTAAAATCCTGCCTCAATCTAAATGTTTAGCTAAATAGTAAACTGGAAAATGTGTGACGATCTTCACTACAAGCTCTTCGAAAAAACTTGGACATATCTGGGCATTCGGACTCATGGTTTAGACAGGAGCATGTAAATTTTGCGACAGGAATGTTAAATGCATTCAGTTATTAATTAATGGTATATTTACTTTAATTCACGTGCCTATTTCCGTATCGAACGGATTCTGTTAAATTCGTCGGAATTCGTCAATTGAAAGTTTCGTACAAATTACATCGATTACATATTATGTTCCATATATTATTGCTTTAGCTATACCTATTATACACTTCTGTAAAGTAATAATTTCAAACATGTAATATATATGCACTTTGTAAAAATGGGTGTCTTTATTTCGGTGGCGAAATATGTATAAAATAATAAATCGAGGTAATCATTTATAATTTTAAGTTTCGTATTTGCGGTACCTAGTGTTTGCTTTTATTATCTGGTAAGCCAACAATTTATGATTATCAAAAACAAATTTTATGGATGCACTGGAGACACTGGTGCATGAAAAACCAGAGGTATCTACTTACAAAAAAGGAAGTCTCTATCGTGTTTACTAATTGTAAGTCACCTATATATTGAAAGTGAATGACAGCATACACGACTGTACATCAATGGGATAATCTTCCCAGAGTAATTGCGTGAGTGCATGTTTATAAATGTATGAGAATTATTTCCAATTGATCATGGCTTATGACAGTAAGTAGTAAATTCGAGGTGCAATAAGTGACATGTTCTGCGAGGTGTGATGCGCAATGTTGAACTCAATGAAACCACGATTTACCTTGACAATAAGATGGTAAATCCTTATTTCATTTTTGACAAAACAGTCGTCAAAGCTACTCAATGGCTTCCACTTGCAAATTTCAAGGATAGTAAAATATGGATCCATAGTGGAATTGAAATAGATCAAAGGATCAGAAACACAATTCCAGAAAAAGTGATGCCAATAAATCCAATCCTAACGGCAAGCATGGGAAGTCTCAAAGACCATCATGACTCAACAATGAGCAATGGTGGATACAGCAATAAATTATTTGTCAAATGTGTAAGGGTAGTTTGCTACATACAATTAGTTTCCATTGACAGGGAGTCACACAAAAATTAGTATAGCAGACGATTTTATTCCTCTCCTTGTTCTCCTCAGATATGTACTATTTAGCATTGAATGTCGATTGCTCAATAACCAAGAAGTATGTCTGCTGTTTAAGTCAGGCTAATCAAAAACGCAACCCATTAGCTTAATAATTCATTACACAATCACAATAATCTTTCAATCGATCTGGGATCCTAGCAGTTGTCCCATGGTGGCGTTATTAACGTTACGAACTTTGCCAATCTACGAACGTTTAAATCCGCTCCTCAATTGTGTCAAAACAGTCGTCAATATTACTAAATGAACTTCAAATAGCAATTGAAATAGAAATATCCGTGAACCATTTTTATATAAAGATAACTTACGAAGACAAAGAATTATACCAGCCAGCTGAATTTAAAAAACAAGCACATTGAGTTTGTTACTACCCAGTCCGAACTCTGAAAAATTGTCGGCATCTCGGGTTTCGCAACGAAAGAGAAGTATCACATTTTTGTGCAAAGATGCTGCTTTCTTATTTAGTTATTGTTTTATGAATTATGTTTAGTAAAGAGTATGTAATTGAACAAAAGAGAATAATTCCTTGAAAAGTGCTTTTTTGTTGAAAACAGCAGTTAAGCGAACAATAAAAAATAAGGAAGCACCACCTTACAAAATTTCTACTAAAGGCGGTGGTGGAAAAAATGTTAGATTATGACGATCTCAACTAAAATGTTCTCGAATTTTACAAGTTCCCATTGCGGGCAGTAATCAGTCTGATCATGAAATTTCATAAATGTGTTCTGCAACACGTTGACATATGCTTTAGTTGAGGTACTAGTGTCAGGGAAGTTATTTGAAATTTCAGGTAGAACACTACCTGTTCTTCAGTGGACGATAACGTTTGGACTTCAGGACATAAGAACCTTAATTACAAATCTAGATTCAATATGTTTTGATGTTAGATTGTTGGGAAGACAGGTTTGACCAAATGCTTAAATGGGGAAACATGGACGGGAATCAAACATATTGCGTAAAGTGGATATTAGATCGAAATCAGACTTGGTTCAGATGCATCGTATTGGCTGGTATGGACTAATTAATAATTTGAATAATTATGCTTCAAATAGAGACGACATTTAGTCGAGCTGAAGTTATTATGGATAACGCTTGGATGATAAACAAATGGCAATAATCACCCTAATTTTGTAATGTCGTTGGAATAATGAAATATAGACACGGCAATTTTTGCTTTCTTGTCATATACATATGTAAGTACCAGGTCAACGTTCTCAAAGTGATACATATTCTGTTGAAGAATACGGCACACCATTCCTTAATGATTGAACCTGTTTGCATCAGTCTTAACTAAACGTTTAACCAACTATTTGACAAATATGTGACCATCTCGACAAGCTCTACGTACAAACTACTTTCCTCATTAAATTGAAATATATTATGCGTTTCAATTTAGCCAGCCATTAACTGTATTTCATTTTATACTTAACCATTAGATCAAATAAACCCCACCTCCACTACCACCAGGATTTAGACGGCCCATGAAAACCTGCGGATCATCTTATCTTTCATTGTAATGTGTAATCTAGCCAAATTAAAATTAAAAAAGCGAAAGAGAAACTACCTATGTATCATTACAGCCGAAACTCGGCGATACTTAAGCGAGATAAAAAACTTACCTTGACCCAAAAAAACGTTGTATTGGAATTTCGTCCTATGTTCCAACTTTGATAATAACGGCGTATTGGTTTGCCAATACGAAACATGAAATATTACTTTATCTGGTTTTGTAAACACTCTGAGAAATGGGACAAAGAGAATTCGACAGTGAAAAAAGAAAGTTAGATCAATCAATATTTCATTCACTGAGATGGATTGAGGAAGACAACTTCATGTTTTGATCCAATATTGTTGTAACAATTAGTTTGAAATTTGTAAAGTAATCACAACCTGAAGCCGTCGCATTTCCAATATTTAAGTCGTACATATTTTAATGTGACTTATTGTTTCTTATTAGCAACATGATATTTACAGAAATGTGAAATAAATTAATTCAATAAACTTGGTAGTGTGATCATGCCAGCCAATGAAAACTAATTCTCTAACGCCAGAATGTTTCCGGAAATGGGTCATAAAAATTCAAAATTGCACAAAAGCAGTTATGAGAATTTTAAAACATGCACCAGCACTCCTACACTAATTGAATGTCATTAGATATTTGCATTTTTCGTGGTAATATGTATCACTAAATAGCGAATTAGGAAATATATTTGATTATCTGCAACACAAGCTGATAACATACCAATTTTCTCATCAAAATAGAAAAATATCTTAATTTTGAACGGATATTTTTGTAGTAAAGTCTTTTTGTTGAAATAGTTGAAATAGAAAGAACCATAAAACCTTTTTATATAAAGTTAACGTTTCAACGCGACAAACTTGGACAAACTATCATTTCGGGCCTTGCAAGTGTAATCAATGGAAAGTTTACTCGATTAATTCAAACGGGCGTAAATTGTGGTAGTATTTCACATTTGATAAAACTTAAAAATTGCAAGACGTCATCCTGATTTGAAATTTAAGTTCAGGATATGGTCCTCGGAAGAAAACTTACATATAATCGTACAATCGATTTAAGTTCGCAATTCTGTATTTTGAGAAGGTATTACTGATCAGGCTCAAATAAAGGTTTGGCCAATCGCGGCCATTGTGATTTTGACACAATGGACAACTAAATATTGCCAAATATAATTTGTTACAGATTTCCGTATAAACGATAGTTTAAATTTAGAAAATACGCGTGACATTAAAGTTGGAACTATGGTTTTATATCATACATATCCTTGCAGTCATCTCGCATTAAAACTGTGGACGTAGTATTTCTTGGAGTCTAGGATCGAAAGGTGACGTCAACGTTTTTTTGAATTGAGTTAATACGCGTCGCAAAATTTAATTTTATGGTCATGCATTACATTTTTGGCGTCGGAGTGTGGACATTGCAGAATAATGTTCAAATTAGCAAACTTTTGATGAAAACTATTTTACACAACACAATTTGAGAAAAATTAGAAAATCGCATATTTTCTATTTTAGTTAACTACGTCCATGCCAAATCTCAGATTTTTATCTCAATAACTGTGACCTCTATAGCTGGCAAACGTTTTGTCATTTTTGATTAGAAAAAAATGTTTATATTTTCTAAAATATGCAAGCTACAGTAGTGAAACTTTGAGAATAAGTATTTCTCAGCTGTTTCTATTTTTCCATTAACTCAGACCAAACTTTTAAAAATATGTTGACGTCACGTTTCCGATCCTGGAAATACTACGTCTGTGGTAAATTTAATGTGACAATGACAACGACGAATGTAATTTTTAACTGTTTTTTGGTACTTTGAAGTACCTTATTTACTCCCTGAAAATTTTGCATCTTTCGCTGTACGGAGACGTGGAATTATTCCTGCCGTCTTTAAAAGTTAAGCGCATTAGATGCAAACGTTAACTAACCATAAACTACTTCCTAGAAAATTGTCGGCATCTCCGATTTGGCAACGAAAGAAAACTACCCCTTACTATGATGCAACTTTTTAGTTCTTGTGTTGTTGGTGATAAGTAAAGACAATGTAAATGAACAATAGGAACATAATTCTTTTGAGCATTCTTCTTTAGTTGACGATTGTAGTAAACGAAAAATAAAAACAGCAAAGAACCACTCTACAGCAGTCTGATTAAGGACGGTGGTTGATACAGTTTTGGGTTATGACGATCTTAATTTCCTCTATTTTACAAGTGCCAATAATAACGAGTCTCATCTTGAAATTCCATAAATTTTTTCAGCAACCTCGTTAACATATACTTTAGGAACATCTCGACGCCACCATTAAGATACTAGTGCCTTGAAAGTTGTGTGAGATTTCAGGTGAACCTGAATCCGAATCCTTTAAGTATACGATGCAGTTTAAAATTTAGGATCTACAAATGCGGAGAAAATTTATTACAAATCGAGACTCAATTAATTTTGATGTGAAGTCGTTGTAACGGCAATACTTATAAGTGTGTAAATGGATGGAAACAACATTTACGGGAACCCAGCAATATTGGGTAACGTGGAAATCGGACTGTAATAAGCTTTATTGTATTGGTTGATATTGATTTAATAATTGATAATATGTATTTTGAATCAAATAGATAGAAACGAAATTTGCCGAAGTCGAGCTGCAAATATTAGTTAATAACGCGCGTTGATGAAAAAATGGCAACAATCACTCAATATTTGTCATCTCGGTGGAATAATGCAATTTCGACACCGCAATTTTTGTTTTCGTGTTATGCGAATTTTGTGTGAGCAGCAGATCTTTTTCTGGCATACATTTTCGGCTGCAGATTAATAAGTCACACAATACCTTAACGATTTAACTTAATTGTTTCGGTCTTAGCAAAACATTTAATCCAGTATTTGACACGACAGGCTCTCCACAAAACCAACTTGCCTCGTTAAAAACACATCTATTATGCTTTTCCAATCAGCATTCCGCAAACGGAATTTAATTTTCTATTTAACCTTGGATAAAATAAACCCCCTAACGACTCCCACCAGGATTTAAACCGTATATGAAAATCCACCGATTATACCGCCATGCTGGCTTGTGGTATTATTCGACCATTTCGACATTTATCATCAGTATTACGTTTCCTCCTCTATATGTTAATTCTGCACACAATCAAAGCATAAATTGATTAATTGTAGAATTGTTTAACAAATGAATAAAGTTGCCATGCCGTCCAGCTGGTGGTTGACTCAAGATGAACAGGTATTTACGAAATCGGAACGATCCGTCAGAGACGCTTTGAATCAATTCATGCTACATAAAATTTGGAAACGCCCATTAATATAAACTCACTGGAACAGTTCCGAGGCCCATAATTTCCAACAAACTTTGTTGGAAAATAAAGTAAAATGAGTTTTAAAAAATCGTTTCCATTTAGATATGATTAGTATTTATTACTTGTACACTAATACATAACTGGACGTCATCAAATTTAACAGCTACCAACTGTTCGTTTTCACAAGTCGTAGATCGTCTGAGCGAACAAATTGTTTGTTATGGGACTTGAAGATGAGTAATTTCCAAACTGAAAAGCAGTATTGTCATTTCATGTTTCCAAAAATGTTACCTAAAGCATTTGGGCAGAATTAAAAAGTTACAATTCAGGCAAATACACAAATTTGTGAAGACATTTGGTCGAACTCATTCAATTAGTTTACGAATAATAGAATGTCCTGCTTTTTGTAATTTTTACAAATACATTTACTTGGCTGCACACTCGACATACAGCATTACATACGTGTAACGCTTCTATTGTGATGACTTTAATAGATCTGAGTCATTTGTACGGCTAAATTTTATTTATTAAATTTATTTATCTAGAGAGTAAGGTATCCACTCCACCTCTAATTTTCAAGAAAAACTCTCCGCTTGTTAACTACCGGAAGCATGAAAAGCTTGAAAAGGTAGTTATTTCGATTGTTCTGTTTGTCTGTCTGTGTGTCTGTTAATCAGTGTGTCTGTAAACACTATAACTTTTGTTGACACGTTGACCGATTTGGTTCCAATTTGGCATAGAGGTACTTCAGGTCAAACGATAATTCGGTATTGATTTTGGGGCTCCGGGGCCCAACCCCAAGGGCACGGTGGGGGAAAGGTTCCCCATGCATCCTTATGGGTAAAATTTTTTATTGGCCTATCCGATAGAGAATTTTATGCTGATCATTTTTTGTCACCACACCATGTGTCAATTCGCCCAACTTTCGGAGTAGCGGCTCTAAGAAAGTGTAGGTGGGCCAAGATGCAAAAAATAAATTATCATAAAAGTTCAACATTAGGGTCTCGGCAGATGAAATATATGCTTTATTACTCAAAATTTCACACATCCGACTTCCGGTAGTTTTTTAATTCGGGTTTACACCCGTCCTAGTTTAATGTTTCACTTAATTTATAGTATTAATATAGCCGGTATAAATATGTGTTGTTATGATTTCAAGTTAGTTCGAGTCCTTATTTAAAGCACTCGTTGATGTCACACCCAAAAAATATATTTCAATTTTCACTTTCTGACTATAAATGTTGTTACATGCAACCGCATCTTGTTTAGGTTGGACATTTACAACAAAAGGAAGCAGTGAATGCGGTAATGAAATCTCCCTTACACAAGTCAGTAGTAATGACCCAGAACTTTAAGAATGAGGTTTTGGAAACTAATTTCCTTTTTAATATCATTTTCATTATAAATCTAAAAGCCATACACTATGTATTTTCCTAAACCATAGATTATATGAGTCAGTGATTGTTCTCTGTGATTTAAGAATTAGAAGTGTGCACAACTCAGAGTCACGTCGCTTCAACACGGAGAATACAAGTAAACTAGGCTTGTATCATGTGTTTGCGAAGAAGTGTTGCTGAAATTGACAGTATCGTAAACAATTTATTTCCAAAGTATCATGAAAAAGTAGCAGTTAGGCAGAAATAACAAGCAAGTTCAAAATATAATTACACTATTTATGAAAGATTATTCTAGACCTCTAATTTGCAAACAACCATTTCCTTCTACTGTTTTAAAAGTTGTTAGTAGTTCTAAAAATAATAGCGGTGGTACTATTTGCCAACTCGATATGCTTCGTCAGAATGTTCTGGAAACTGAACAATTTGTGCATGAATGTTTATAAAATGTCACCATAAATTGACTAGTAAGCCGTTTTGCCTCAAAATGACAATTAAATCGGATTTACGTGAGAAATCTGCTTCCGCGTCTACGCTCTCCTGCAAAAACTATTGAAGACATGAAGGTTACCTTTTCAGCATTGCAATCAGCAGTAATTTATCTAGGTATGGTTTCTCACTTTTTTGAAATTCCCAACGATAACTCCAAAAATTCACTTTAAAGTTTGCCGAAAATTCGTATCTTGAATTGAATTTTCGTCATTGAAAAAAATATTTTCTAATGCCACAATTTGCAAATTTATCGTTGGCATACACGGAATATGCTGAAAAAACATATCTTTGATCAATTTCAAAAAAAAATTAAAAAGAAGGTGTCAGATATTGAAGATTGGTCATTCGACCAATCATTGGTTTCTACACAATTATCAACAACTTTTTTGCGGGGTCAACTATAACATTGCAATTTTAAAATTTCCTATTCCATGTCATACATTTAACAGGATCGAAATTAATTCATCATAAATTTCTTGAGATTCTGCTAAACTTTAGCAAACACCTTTTGAAGCATGTCATGTTACAACTGGAACGTCACCAATCATTATTTTTAGCCTGTTGGAAATGACGTAAGCACGGATACAAAAGCGTCCGACATTGTTTTGGTTGATGTTCATAAAGAAATGATTGTATAAAGTAGTTTAGGCATTATTATTCGACGCGAACAGTGATATTATAGTAGTACTGGAACGAATCTGCTACGTCTTATAGTGCGCACATTTAGTACCTCCAGTTTTGTGCAATTGAGATTGATATTGAGTCAAATTCTCGTCATGAAAATAATAAATCTCTTTAATCAACTGTGTGCATACTACTGTACAGCACATTATTCTGTAACGTTTTTAAATTTGCCGAACACGTCCATCATAACATTGTTTGACGTCATCAAACATTCATTTGACACCTGAGGTAGATCTCACTTTGCCCCAAAGCAAAGCGCAGCTTTCGAGCACCATGCTCGCCCCTCGTCAGAAGTCGTCAGCCAATCCGGAGATGACAACACAGCCAACGTGGCCAGACAGCACGGCAGCAGACCACCACGTCACTTGAGCCCAAGACCGGAGCTCATTCTCATCTTACTCTCAGTCTCTCGCTCACCACGAGCGCATTCTCTCTCTTACAATTTATCTTATTGTAATTATTCTCTTAATGTGAAAATAAACTAGTAAAACGAACAACTGCCGCATAAGAACCTTCATTTAATTATAGTTCAACACCTGGAACGTAAGTTGATATTCAGATAGAACTTTTCCCAGAATCAAAGAACAGTGACAGATTTACAGAAGAAGTCCAATTGACTAAGGTTGTGTTCTCATTTTTGTCATATTAAGCAGCATGTCGTATTATTTACATACATTACCGCGGAGAAGTACACCTGATTATAGGCTCAGAATGAAAATAAGGTCATGGTGGTCTTATTCCCTCAATAGAGTTAATTTTGTTCAGTCAAAATGACAATTCTGGCCTGAAGACACCTACTGTTAGTTTATTCCACATGGTTGGGAAATGATAATAGCAACGGCTTGGTTAAACAATATAATCGAATAGCTAATAGAAAATTTTGTCGGGATATATCTATATTAGAAGTTCAGATAGGAGTGATTTAGAAAAGGATGGTGGCTTGATTGTCTAATTTAACCAACTTTTATAGCCTGGGGAGTGAAAATACTTTACCCATTCTTCTTCTAGACTGTATAACTTTAGAAACGAAAACAATAGACAAATTACTAAACTTTGTCATCAAGTTAAAAATTATATGCCTTTCGTCTTGATAGCTGCGAAGTTTCTATTTATTTAACTTACGTACAGGGAATGACAAATTATATTTATTATTTTAAAAGGCCTACTACGTCACCATAAAATTGTAATGTAAACCTTTGCCTCTTTTAACTCACTATATTTAAATCGTATTTAAATTGGAATTGTAAAACATAACCATTGAATTAAAAACATGTACGTCATTTTCCGTAAAGTCTCAGTTTGGTTTAATTTCATTTACTCTAGATACTGATATGGAATTTGGTGGTTCGTCGGGAAATTGAAATTGTCAGGAAATTGCAAATCCTGGACACCTAGTAGAGTAAAGATTTTGAGAGTTTGAGTTACAGAAACTAGATTCAAATGCGTCTTGTCCTCTTATGCTTTTTGTCCTCAAATGCTTTTTGTCCTCAAATGCTTTTTGACCTCAAATGCTTTTTGTCCTCAAATGCTTTTTGTCCTCAAATGCTTTTGTCCTCAAATCCTTTGTGTTGTTCAAGTTGTGCTTTTTGTGGAAAGTAATGTTGATTGAATGTTGAGCTCACAGGAAATAGTTTCAGATGACCTGAGGTATCTGCTCTTTCCAAATATAAATTTAAGGTAAATCAACTGTGTGTATTCCACAGCACAGCAATTTATTCTGTTGCATTCTCTACCAATAAACACGTCAATCGTAACAGAGTTCGACGTCACGACGACGTGACATACTTTGACACGTGGAATGTAAGTAGGTAGGTAGATCCGATGTTTTCCGGTAACCTAAGAAGTGCAGTGACAAATTTATTAAAGAAGTAATGTATTGACAAAGCCTTTGTTAACAAATATCGTTTGAAACATTTTTGTCATTCTAAGTAGCATCTCGAATTAATTACACACATTACCGTGTGGAGCAACGCACTTGATATTAGATTGTAAATAAAGATAAGTTCATTCTGCATCTACACCCTCAATTTGCCACACTTAAATATGATGAGGATACGGTTGAATCCTTCAGTTACTTGAATCCTTCAGTTACTTGAATCCTTTGCAGATCCCTTAGGGTATATATTCGGGGCGATGTGATCATATCATCCTATAGCTCAATTAGAGCGTTACAACATACTAGAAAATCAATACTGTGATAATCGTGTCCATATAGTCATTACATAGTGCATTGTTCTTAAGACGAGACAGATAAACTTGTAACAAGTTACTTGTTTGCTACAATACTAGCACCATGCACTTAGCTACCCATAGACTTCATAACGTCGACTGCACCCGTTTGTCTTTATTATTAATTTAGATTCATAAATTAAGACAAGGCTTTCCTCTGAAAAGGATTAATTATTTCTCAGGTCCCATTTAGCTGACTTCTTTTCAATTCCAATTTTTTTCGCGTGCTATTTAAGCCGCACTTCCTGAGAATTTCATCGGCACGTCAACTTCTATACTTCACTGTTTCGAAATAAATGTATGTACTGTTGTTTGGTTCTGACATCTCTCACAAAAGGAAGTGGAGGTAATAATAAAAACTGCTAGTGAGAAGCCAATATTTTATTAATGTCCTTTAAAAAAGAATTTCCTTTTTTCATCATCCTCCTTTAGCATTGCGTTACTTGCATACTTTTTATTTACTCAACGCCTTCAAATTTAATCGCTGCCGACTGTAAGTTTTTCTAAATAAGAGATAGACTGTGCGTAGGGTTGCGTTTGGCATTTACCTGATGGAGAATTTAGAATGACGAAAATGTTGGGGCATGTAGCCACAACACAAACAATTCAAACTCTTACAGTGTGTTAATCAAGAAGAGTCACTCCAACGGAAGGTAATACAAACGCTTTATTTCTCAAGTAATGTTAAAATTGACAGCATGCACATAGGTAGAAACGACAAGCCATAGTTCAGGTAAATCAACAATGTAAACACATATCATTCAGTCCACTTGTTTTGAAACGCAAAAAATCGGATGTTTGCAAATTTCGGTATAAATTAGCAAAGTGAATGAAAACGATACAATGCATAATTTTGTCCTGTTCATCCGGTTTGATAAATTAATTAGAATTGTAAGACGTTTGAAGAAACTAAATTTATTGATACCATTTAAGCTCCTATAACATTCATCAAAACCTAGCCCTCTGTTTCTGTATCTATCAATTAACAGTGTTATTTATTTTCAGGAATACTAGGTCCTGCTAAGAATTCAATGTCGCTGGTGACAAGTTCAAATGCTCGGCAAATACAGTGCAGGCATATGTATGATGTAACTATAACGAAAGATAAGGTGTAGTGAGCTTTTAGGGCCTCTTCTAATTAGAAAAATCGATAATCTAGCCTCAATGATGAATTACCAAATTAAGTGATACTTGGCAATGAGACGCCACCCAGAAAAAATTGTTGTCTTGCTGTTAATTAATATGCTTCATTATATTACCACGATTTGAAAATAGGTCAAATTGAGTAAGGTATACCTTTTGTTGCTTAATTAAACTAAAATTACATTAATATATGTGTTACACCCATTGAAACGTCTTGAACCAATCCCAGGAGTGAATCCAACAACATCAGGTATTTAATCTTCGGTGGTGATACTACAAAACAAACTTTTATTCCATTTATTTGTATTTGGTCAGTGTGTTGGCAAGTTTAACGAATGTTAAAACAGCAACAACTGATAAAGTATTTTTGTAGACGTGAACGCCATTAAGTGGTATATGACTGTGAGTTACTATATCGAAGCTAACCCCCCAAATTTGTTACCGTTTTTAATTTGGTCATTGTGTGCATTTTCTAAGAGTACCTCATGAGTGAGTAACGTGTACGGAGTTTCAGCCTCCAGAACCTCGTGTGATGGGTGGGAGGCCGGTCGCCGTTTTGGGGTGTGCGGTAGCAGATTTTTCGTGATTTCTCAAAGTGGTTTAATCGAAGCCGATTGAAATTTTCCACGAATATCCGCTTCAATAATGTGCTTAATAAACTCAGCTTTCGCGTTTCTAGGTCAACTTCAACAGAATTTATGTGACAATTTATGCACTTTTTTGACACCCTGAATTTTTACAAAGAGTCTCACCGAAAACTATTGGTATATTTTGGGAACTTCTTTCATGTACCACGTAGAGCATCTTTTCCTCTATCTACTACGGAAAACCACTTGTCACTGCTTCTTTTTATCTCTGAGATATATGACCGAGTGT
The DNA here is from genome assembly GCA_004115045.4 of Sinella curviseta. Taxonomy (NCBI): domain Eukaryota; kingdom Metazoa; phylum Arthropoda; class Collembola; order Entomobryomorpha; family Entomobryidae; genus Sinella; species Sinella curviseta. The sequence goes on along the minus strand of CM023199.3, from coordinate 9,572,837 downwards.
GACGTCACTTTGACCATTCCGTCGTATTTTGAAATTAAACATGCTGCATATTCTACATGGAAGCTTTATATGGCGGGTGTAATAGTGCACTACAGAGCTTAGCATAAGGTGATACTGTGGACTTGGGCAATTTCGAGTAACGGGCTCTCAAAGTTGACGGTTTTGGCCTTATCCACCGGCAAAATGTTTAACGAAAATAGGTAAACTCCTACAAGACTCTATATACGCATGTAAATATGCTCATAATCAATTTATTTGTACTTTTGCATTAGAAAACTAACGTCTGTATTGAAAATTTCCACATCCTGTCATTGTGTCTTTAAATATACGCAAATTTATATTTTTGATATGTTGGGTCGGGTTGGTGGGTAAAAAGGCCTCCAGTTCAATTTTTCGACTCCATCCTAACATAACTAGAGGGTTAGCAATAACGGTTGCAACCTAAGAGATATTTCGGTGCATTTTCTGCATTTTACCTAACGATTTTATTGGTGGAAGAGGCCAAAACCGTCAACTTTGAGAGCCCGTTACTCGAAATTGTGTGAACCGAATTCCGAGGCGGAGGGCGCAAATTCAAGGGAACGAAACAAGTAAAAATGCGTTTTTTTGCTTTTTTGATTTAGGCTCTTAAGCAAAAGTTATAGGCATTTTTTATTTTTGGGGGCACTTTTGGACTACCCAGACTGGCAGAATATATATGTACACAACTTTTGTGTGTGTGCACGCGTATCCCCCAAATTAAGTCCACAGTATCACCTTATGCTAAGCTCTGTAGTGCACTATTACACCCGCCATATAAAGCTTCCATGTAGAATATGCAGCATGTTTAATTTCAAAATACGACGGAATGGTCAAAGTAACGTCACACTCGGTCATATATCTCAGAGATAAAAAGAAGCAGTGACAAGTGGTTTTCCGTAGTAGATAGAGGAAACGATGCTCTACGTGGTACATGAAAGAAGTTCCCAAACTATACCAATAGTTTTCGGTGAGACTCTTTGTAAAAATTCAGGGGGTCAAAAAAGTGCATAAATTGTCACATAAATTCTGTTGAAGTTGACCTAGAAACGCGAAAGCTGAGTTTATTAAGCACATTATTGAAGCGGATACTCGCGGAAAATTTCAATCGGCTTCGATTAAACCATTTTGAGAAATCACGAAAAATCTGCTACCGCACACCCCAAAACGGCGACCGGCCTCCCACCCATCACACGAGGTTCAGGAGGCTGAAACTCCGTACACGTTACTCACTCATGGGGTACTCTTAGAAAATGCACACAATGACCAAATTAAAAACGGTAACAAATTTGGGGGGTAAGCTTCGATATAGTTACTCTGTAGGAGAAAGTATAATTTCCAAAGATTGACCTGTTCTATGCGTGATTGTAGAAAGTGAAAATAATTTGCTTGAAATTTAAATCTAGGTCATTCAACAACAAATTAAAGTAGTTTTGACGGTGCTCCGTTCGCATATTATCGATGTAAACTAGTGCTTACGTTGACTCGCAAATAATTGTTGCCTTGAAAAATAATGTTGAAGGAAGTTCCGCAAAACAATGTTCAGTTTAACGTCGTAAATGCACCATTCCAACAGGTCGGATGATTTATGAAGAACAGGTTACAATGGTTGAAGTTGGACCTAGATGTAATCGTATGGGACCGGTGTTTGGACAGGTGGGATTGATTTATCAAGTTAATCATTTTTTCGATTTTATACATTTAAAATAATCGATATTCATTCAACTGTGTCCAGACATATTACTATTCAAGTAAATATCGAGATAGTAACATTTTTTGCTGAATGACAAACACTATATCAATTTACTTACAGTATTTGCATAATTCCAAAAAAAAACTTTTGATTAGATTTCGTGCTTGATGATATACAAATTATATAAAAAGGTAATCCCCGTCAATGTCTAAAGAAACGGAACAAGAGAATCAGGAAGATTCTTCATCCTTTCTTTGTTATTTAATAGGATATTTATAGACAGAGTGTTTCCTATTTCGTTTGATTTAGAATTGTGTTGGTATGATGTGTCTCTGGTTCGCCTCTAAATTATTTTGCGGAAGGGGACAGCAAACAACTATAACATTTACATCTTACTTTGTATTTTGCATGAACGTGTTAGCCTAAAAATTGTCAACATCTCCACGTCATGAGTATTATATTATCTCTTGACGCACTTCACGTTAAACAACATTTCCAAAAGGGTCGATGAATCTGATGACTCAATTTTCATAAATTCCATCATGATTTTCATTTACGGTGTGGAATCCCAGCAACAATAATTAACTTAATTTAGTTTTACTCCGTTTAGCTTGTTTGCTCTGTTAAGTTTGCTAAATTATATGGGAAAAAATTACAGATTTATTTAATGAATCCTCAAACCAGTTTACCTTTTCAATCAATTCGGGAAACATTGTGAATCTAATTGCGAAATTTCTATTCAACTGGACATACCACGCCAAAGGATTCCGTGGCCACGTTGGAACTTTTCAAAGCAATGTTTTCAAGTACAAAAACATACCATCATTCTAATAACAATGTATAATGATACATTGTTGTTTTTTGGCATGTGACTTCATGTTCTTTCATTATAGATATTTTGATATTCTATGAAATTGTTGCAAACTTTCAAAATGTGTATTTTTTGAAATTGAACTTCACAGATCTTTATTCCAAACTCATACCGATCAAGTTTGAGTGCAGGTAGTAATTACGAATTCTACGTGGATAGGTAAGTTAACGTTGGAACAAATATGTTGTATGGAAGTTAGGATATATTATTACTTGGAGCGAATAGGGACACCAAATAAACGCCACAGAATGAGCTCATCAAGTTCGTAATGACGTACACTCATGTTGAAATAACTTAAACAGCCAGCTTAGTATTTAAATCATGTCGCACTACACGAACGAGGAGCTAAATTGCTTCTGCACATACGTAGATACTCCATTCGAATTTATCTACACATGGAGTTCTTTAGGCCACACCTTCTGGAATGAAGAAAATGTTTACATGGGACCATTTTAAACTTTTTTTATTTTATCCAATCTTCCAACAAAACTGATGAATATAAATACTTCAACGAGTCTGTATGGTCTTTTAATGGGGACATTTAGCTTTTAAAGTGAGTGAAATTGAGATTGATATTGAGCCGCCATCAAACATAAAACTTTCTTTAAACAACCATCTTCAGCATTTGACACCGGCTAAATTTGGTGCTGCTTAGTCATTTCAATCACGTCGATCATTAGTGGGACTCACTCTGAGGTTGAAATTCAGTGATTGAAATATCTCGAACGCTTTCTAACGCACGATGATCATCTTTTGATCTGAGTGACCAGATGAATATAATGTCGATAATAAACCTTTTACCGTTTCTGTAAACTCCCAAAAGTTTCATTTATGAAACGAACTAGTACTCTCGTGCTCAATAATAAATTTTTACTTACTTATTAATGTGGGCTATTTTGAGGTAATTTAAAAACTTACTATCAAACAGAGAATCCATGTCCACTGGAAAGTGGAATTTTTCCAGTGGACAAAAGTGGTTTTTTCCACTTACTTTCACTGGACGAAAGTGGATGAAAGTGGACAACCCTTTTTGCTTATATGAGGGGCATAGCGATACAACCTATCGCGGGAGCCCCATCCATTTAAAAGCAAAAACATGCTTTTCTAAGAGCAAAAAAATGTATTGGGTGTTGTTGATTCAACAGCACCCAATACATTTTTTTGCAAGGCATATGCTGGGTTTAATATTAGTTTATCGTCAATCACGGACGTAGCAGTTTTTGGTCTGTGCTAAGGACCTCGCGCATCTTTATCAAATTAATTAAAATTAGTTTATCGTCAATCACGGACGTAGCAGTTTTTGGTCGATGCTAAGGACCTGTTATAGGTAAGTATAATTATAGATTAAAGTCATTGCGGACTCGGATGAGTTTTTTGTGTTCCCAGCACCAATTAATTAGTCATTTTCATTCAGATATTGGAACAATGAGCTCTGTCTCTCAAAATGATGTGCTGTCGTGGCTTGGCACCACTTCGAATCCTGAGAGATTCGAGTTCATCCGCAAAGTCCTCAACTGCTGCCCATTAGAAGAAAACAAGGGTCTTCTGCGTCTTGTCGAGAACACTCGGAAGCGGAGGAAAAGTGAAAGGAGGACTTGCTCAACAACAACTCAAAGGGATCGGACCGAAGTCGTACCTGTGTGCGCTAAGCTACCCGTGTCGGCTTCGGCTCCACAATCCAAGGTCAACCCTACGTCATCCGCGACTCCGAATCCCAACAGCCTACCTGCTTCCTTCACGGTTCCCGAACCCAACGACGTACCTGTGTGCGCTGAGTTACCCGTGTCGTCTTTGGATCCCAAACCATGGTGGATCAAATATCCAGAGGACAAAATTGTTTCATTAGACACCGAAATGGTATCTTTGTTTAAAAAACGTGGGAACAAGCATATTCAAGTTGCGGGATCAGTGTCAATAGTTCGAAAATCCGACATGAAAGTATTGTATCAGGTATCTGTCAATTATTTTGTTTTATACTAAGCAGCTAGTTTATATAATGTAATATACAATAATGTAATATTATTTATATTTGAATCTATTTTAGACTTTGGTGAAACAGGAGAAAGGAACGTTCATTGTAAATAGCCACACAAGGGCCTGCAACGGATTCGAAGAAGACTCTCTAATAAATGGAAGGGATCCTGACACTGTTGCTGACGAAGTTCACCAAATAATTGATAAATCGAAGGGAATTCTTGTAGTAACTCTTGCTGGCTACGGTGATTTTGATGCTCTTGGCCTTTCCATCGGTGACTATGACGTTTTCGACTTGCATATGCATTGGATGAAATATGACGGGAAAAAAACAAAGTCTGGCGAGCTGGTATACGAACGAATTTCGCTCAAGTCTCTATATTTCCGTTATAAAAACAAATTGATTCAAACAGGAGTGCACGACGCCACATCTGATTGTATATATACTTTAGAAATGTTCGATGTGTATAAAACAGTTAAAACTAAGGATGTAACAAATCGTCAACATGTATATAATGAAAATGATTTCCAGGATATAAAGAAAATTAAGTAGACTTGTTTTCGGGACCCAAAAATAAATATTTTTAAACGTTTGTTCCGTATTTCTCAAAGGTTATAAATTCAAGTTTATTTTTCATTTTAAATTGAATTAATAGTTATATTGCATTATTATTAACATAAAAATTAGCGACACGGGCAAAATACACAGCTGCATCCGCACAGGTACACTACATTTTCTCATCATCTGAAGTATCGACATCAAGATTCATCTCTATCGCCAAAGTTTTATTGACAACTGCTAGCTTTCGAGCCTTTTCAATTCCAAGTCGATTCCGTTTCTTCGTGATGATGTTACCAACTGTCGAAAATGATCTCTCCAGTGCTGCTGTGCTTGCGGGCAAAATCATGAGAGTCTCTGCAATATCGATGACATTTGGGCTGATATCCGAGTAAGCCCCCACACTGCGCCACCAACTTGCAGGGGTCATGGTATCCATAGTTTCGGCCAATAGTAATCGCCTTGGGAAAACATTATCATCTTTGGCTTTAAGAGTAACCGCTGTATTTGCAAGTTGGAAATGTTGTCTATCCATTTCTTCGAACCCTTGATTCTCCTGCGCCCTTGTGAGATTGCGACCTACATATAAGAATAACAATTATTTAGCTTTTGTTTGGAAGCTAAAGTGTATAATAATTAGTTGCATCGAATTCGAATTCAAATGGCTGACCTCTGTATTTTGGATGTATCATGTGAGCTGCTAGGGCTATCCCAGTCAAAATCATTTGGCCGACCTCTATGACACGTTCATTTGTTTTAAACTCATCTGGGAGTTCAGTCAACAAGCTAATCCAGATACCCACAGCGTCGGGCAAAGAGCACTTATCAGCCTGTACCTACATTTAAATTAATTAATTATAAATACATGTTGTACCTGTGTCAACTCGTACCTGTGTCAACGTGTACCTCTGTCACCTTGTACCTGTGTCAACTTTATTTTGCTCCCGAAAGTCAAAACTCCAAATTACATATAGCTTTACCTTATCCAGAGCGATTGCAATAGGCTTCAGTACTGAGATTTGTCGGTCCACCGCATTGTAAATGTTCCCATCATTAAGAATTCCAACTAAATCCTCACACTTCCGAACGTTTGATGCTTTATCCCTCGCTACTTGTAAGTACAGCAGGTGGTTTTTCTGGTAAGATTCCAATGTATCCACCTGAGAGTTCCATCGGGTTGCGCCAGGAATTTTTGGTCTTAACCCGTGTAGATTGCTGAGAGCTGCTGACTCAAAATGGTGATTGCGGAAGAACTTCTGAACTTTAATCACGTTGCCAATCAAATCAGCGTCCGTCATTTCTTGACCACACAAATTTAATAAATGTGCGACACATCCGTACGCGTGAATTTTTAATTTTTCTCGGGCAAGGTTCCGCATGCTTTTCATGACATTACAGTTATCTGTCACTGTGCCCACCACATTGCATTTAAGATTCTTCTCAACTCCATTGATGGCTTTTTCCAGTAGCGTCAAACAATAGGCAGAGTCCTTTTTGTTGATGTTTGTCCCTACTGCGTCAAACATAAGAGAACTTGTTCCGTTGTGGATACTGTGGCATATTACTGGCTCATTCTGATTGGTTGACCACCCATCTTGAAGAATCACAACCTTTTTCCCCTTGAACTTTTCTTTGTTGATTGACATACACTCTTCGTAGACTTTGTCTAGAACGGAACCGCCGACCTTTTGTGGGTTAGGAAGTTTGTAGTTAGGGAGCTGAGACTTTTGAACAATCTGATCCAGGAAAGGATTGTTGGAGAAAGCGAGTGGAAGGTTAGCACTGAATATCATCTTTCCAATCAGTAAATCCATATTATCAGCTGCTTTTTTTGCTGAATCCGCTCTCCAAATTTTCATGTGTGATTTAATATCAGCAGTAGACGGAAATCGCTCGGTGCCTGTCTTGTCAAATGCCACCGATGACGATGAAGCAGGCAAGTCAAGTGACCGCACAGTTACATCGCCAATCAATTTGGATTGTGACTTGCAAGATTTCAAGTGTGACTTCATTCTGCATGCCTTGGGACTCACCTAAAGGATGAAAGAATAATGAGTTTTCATGAATCGATTATAAGAATAATTGCAAATTTTGGTTATTCTGGCTATTAATGGTACTTGACCGAACCGAATGACATCCGCCAGGATCGCTTAATGTCAAGGTAGGGTTACATTGATTCATTGAATTTACTAACCCATTCCACTTGTCAATCAAGGTTACATCTGGGCTCTGTCGGTTCGCTGCTAACGATACTCCTTTAAACGGTCATTAAAACAAAACGAAATGTTCTATTACCTCTTTTTTGCAGTATTTGCATTTATTGGATTTGATTTTCCCACAGGAGTCTTTGGTTGTTACGAAATCCTCCCAAACTGTCTCCTTTCCTCTTCCAGTTTTGAAACTACTGGCATGCCTCCGTTTTTGTTGCTTGGATTTTGGCTGTTCAGAATCATGGTCGGACGAATCTTCAGATGAGTCAACAGGAATAATTTGATGAGATGGCATAGTTTTAGAGCGGCGAGTTCCACCCTCTTCTGTGACGATATCTTCCTCTGACGAATCCAAGTCCAACAGCTCACTAACTTGCGAATTATCTATAAAAATTTATATTATATTATCTATATAATTTAAAGTTAGAATGTTAATCCTGTACCACAAAAAACTGACACATTTTTAAACTAGACTTACCTATTTCCGCTAATAATTCGTCTACCGAGACCAAAGTGGGAGTCCGTAGGGACGGTTTTATGGCCCTACTGCTCGTTGCCATTTTAAAAGTTCGATAACAACCTTCAACGCTTGCCTGTGTCTACTTAATATACAGTACCTGTGCGACGTTGTTACAGTTGAGTAGTACTTAATAATCTTTTAAAATAGAAATCTTATTTCAATATTTGTGAATCAAATCAGACCGCAAAAAGAAAAAAGTAAAGCAGGTTGTGATGTGGTAAAGTATTGGTTTTTTCGCTTATGAAGCTTGCATTTTCCTGTTGCCGTGTGTAGAAGCACGGCATTCATAGGATTAAACTTTCCCACTATCATTTCATAGTCAACATAGAGTAGAAAGGGGTAGCATGTTCACTTTCTGTGTTTTGTTCACTTTTTTCCATTTCGTTCACTTTTTTCCATTTCGTTCACTTTTTTCCATTTCGTTCACTTTTTTCCACTGTCCACCAAAATGGGGGTGGAAAGTGGAAATTTTGATTCTTTGCTATCAAAATTTATTTTAATTATGGCCCGGTACATTTTCTGTACAAAATACTGATTTCAGTCTACGTCCAGAACAGCTGATCACTCTATGTATTTACGCATTATCTGGAAGACATTGTTTAAAATTATTTGAAAAATATTATCATTAAATTTAAATAATTTCTCTTGACGTTTTGAGCAACGAAATAGAGAACATTTTCTATTTTCCATTCAACATAAAGCAATATAATAAAGTCATGCACAACCTAGCGAAACGTTTACCTGCTTTTGAACCAAGCGATGAACAATTTCAAACAATAATGCATAATTCTTCTTGAGGTTCGTTTGTGTTTCTCACTGACCACAATATCATGTCAGAACCTGTTTAATAATACCGCACGATGTATGAGAAATCAAAATAACGGCGTCTTGCTTAACCAATGGCAATCAGTGCGAATACATATACGTACATTCGACTTGTTACATACATGAAATCCCGACAGACTAATTACTACAACATACAAATCTAATATAAAAATTATGATTCAAGTTGACCAAAAATTTCCTTATATCAAACTACCTGAATCCGTTCCGTATCATTAAATTTATCTATTCTAAGTTGACGTTTCTACCTCCACGCATAATGCGACTTCAACGTCATATTTTTTGTTTCCATCAAACATGACAATTTTGAATTATAAGTTTTCATTAGAATCATGCCATTAGGCAGTCGTCTGTCGAAATAAGTTACACCAGTTTGTAATATTACAAATTTGTCTCTGCCATAACATGCAAGTTGACATATTATATGACGATCACCAATACAAGTCCTACACATGAACTAGTTCACTGTTAAAATATGTAAAAATTGACCACACTTTCCTTACTAACTTGCCACAAAAATATGTAATTTGAAATTTTCTTTTGAATTGTTTGTGAAAAGATTCGATCATTTCGCGATTTTGATCGTAGTCGTTAATGTTGCTTAAGTCATTCTCTGTGCTAATCTATACAGTATTTCATTAATACAAATCGAAATTAATAGATTGACATTATTATTATTATCATTATTCTCAGAACTTGAACACTTAACTGAACTAACTTGTTCCATCAATTCAGCAAATATACAGATATATTTTTTGTCTGCTTTTACCACTTCCCTACAACAAATCAAAATATTATACTTTTTCAACATTTGCTCCACATCGGATGGAGGTGCCAATATTTTTGATGTTTTCACAGACTACTCATCCAACATTTAGAAAACGATCTTTCCATAATAATTTAATTACATATGGATCAATTCATCGGACATTGAAGTGAAATTAACCAATTTTGTGACACAGCTTTCTTGTAAAGATAAGTTTAGATAATGTTAAATTGCATTCTCAAGGAAAAATCTCCTTTATGTCTTTGGTGCTCTGGTTATTATATTATCAAATCTATGCCGTTTGTTCAAATTGGATGAGTTACTGGAAGGCTAATCAAATTGAAGAATAGCCCCGTTGATGAATTTAATTTTGGATGTTGTTTTGAATACTCTAAAGTTGTACGTCGTCTTAATTATGTGACTGCACGATGTAAACTAAAGCACCTGCGGCAAGTAGTGACAGTATCCCGTCTGTAGGTTAAAGTATTTATTTGAAATGCAACTATTTAAAATGACAGTGGAATAAAAACATTAATCCTACAATGTAGGCTCGCAGTCCATGTACAATATATTTTTGTTCTGTCGAAATATATGATGGTTGATTGAAATGGTAAACGTTTAACTGAACAAAGTCATGAAATAAAATCCAATATATTAAGTTTAGCGTCCAATATGATTTATCGGTTTGAATTGAAATTTTTATTCCAACTAGGTTTATTAGGCGCTACACTTTATTTCAGTATGTGTTTTGATAAATAATTGTTTTGAAACTAGGATGATTGCTGGAAGTTAGTTAATTAGTTAATTAATATTATAGAGACAAGTAATTAATATGATACAGAGAAAATATGATACTAAGCAATTATCAGGTTCAGACTGTCACGTGGAGTAAATATATGGATGCTTATTATTTTTTTGATGTTTGCGCAAGGTAGCTCCCAAATAATTTTTGCCATAGGTCGACGGCGACAAAGCTTAACTAAATGGATTCATTCTCATTAAGTGACACACCCTGTCAATACACTCTATTTATTCGGGGCACATATCTGAAATTGAGTGAGAATTACATGATGGAACGAGCCACAATTGTCCGGCAGCAGATTTTAAAACGGGAATTATGGGATTTTTTCACAATGGATATTCCGAATGATTTTGAGTAGCTAAATGTGTATTCTTACCATGAAATTAAAAGTAATGAAAATATAAGTGCAAAACGCGCACAAAAATATAAGCAAATGCATATGCGAAACATCTGCAACCTGTTTAATCTGGAAGAACCAAATTAACAGGAAAAATGTAGACAAATTAAAGCACTGAACGTAAATGGATTCGTACATATTTTTTACTGATATTGTATTTACATCTTACCTGAATTTTACATTGCCTATTCAACATATAGTGAGACAGAAATTAAATGACAAGCACCACATAGTCCATTATGTAATGATTCATTACTAATGAAGGTTTCCGTGTGACAAGTAATAAATTCAATTCAATCAATTCTGACAAATAACTCGCAACCACGAGACCTTCAGATACCACTGACCTTGTAATTGGAATTTTATAAATTGTCTTTACATTTTCGTACGTGGTGTGAAAACGCAACCTTAAATCAATATCATATTACTTGAATACCATATTTTCAATCTTCACTATTTCACCTCGATCAAGCTCCGTGTCAATTTTGTCAAAAATTGTTCAACTTTTATCGTATTTGTAGTTGTCAATTTTGTCCAGCGTTACCCCGTATGTACATTTCATGCTATCACTGGAACAGTCACCTGATGTTGCGAATTGTGACCGCAATGGCGTCTATGTTAATCAGAAAAATATTTAATGCGTCATACACTTTATCATGTTCATTATAATTATCAAACATTACTACGCGAATAACTGGGTACATATTTCAGAATATTGATTCTAATGTCAACTGAATTGAATTGTATTACCTCTTTTATATATTCGAAGAACTAAACTGAAATGATAAACAGTGCATTTAAGAATTTGTTCTGTACATTAACGTGTACTTTTGTAACGTAACGCTTCGGTGCCACTTGTTAAGATATTAGTGCCGGGAGAGTTGTATGAAAATTCAGGTTGAAATTACGTGAAAATCAGATGAACTACGATTTACCATTCTCCGTAGGTTCGTTGAGAAACTACAACAGCTGCTCTGGTAGGGTTCAAGTAGCAAAAAATATTTCATCAACTTTTTTTCGTTGATTTTCTATCAACTTTTGCTTAATCGCAGGTTTCGTCAAGCCGCATCTTCTGGTGGAGGAAAGCAATGCTTGTATTTAACGTATATTAAAACATTTTAATTTTTGTAGATCTTGCAAATATAAAATCAAAACAACGAAACATATGCTGCAATTAAATTTACTGAAGAATTAACTTTAGTTAATATTTATTGGCATAAAGTAAAGGATATTTATGGAATGTATGACTTCTAGCACACATAAACCCGATTCAGTTCCACAAATGTTATGAATTTAAATACGGGTAAAAATCTAGTAGGAGTTGCAAGGTGCAGGTACGATTACAGTTTGAACGATTAAGATTGGTATTGAGTTAAAGTCCAGATATATAAGTGAAAAAATCATTAATCCGAATGTGTTCCGGGAAATATTTCTGACGTGTTTGAGATGACAAGGGTACCCACAATTCATTCTTATATAGATTTGTATGTAATTTTAATTCCAATTACGAAACTCACATTTTAATCTATTTAGCACAGCTTAAAATTTATTTTTTTGGAGAAAGTTCAAGGAACCTCAATTTGAAACCATAGCAGCTTAGCTAGGACGAAAACTAATTAAATGCACTGAATGTGACCTTTGCTAATTATTTCTTTCATCTGTTTCATCCTTAAAAACAGTTTGGCGTCCATGTTAACGACATACCGCTAGGAAAAATCAATATATTTATACCATTTTGGCAGTTCCTTGTCGTTGGAGGGAGGTATCAATATTTTTAATGGAATACTCAGCCTACATTTGGAAAAATATCTTTCCATAATAAATACATAGGGACAAATAGTATCCGATAGTTAAGTTAATTTAACCAATTTCGTACAAAGAATTCTTGTAAAGCTTGGTTTAGATATTGGAAATCTGGATGGGAAAATCTCGCTTAATGTTTTTGGTACTCGGGTTATTATACTTACAAATTCCATGTAGTTTGTTAAAGTTAGATCTGTTACTGTGAGCGTAATCCAATTGAATAATAGCTCCATTGGTAAATTTAAATTTTGGATGTTCTTTGAATACCGTAAACTTGTACGTCCTCGTTATCTACATTATCCCACTGTAGCATTAAGTTAAGAGACTTAAGTCAAGCAGTATTAGTCTCTACTCTATAGATTAAAGGAAAAACAGTATTTAAAAAAATAAATGAAATTAAAAAAAGACGAGTACAGCTATATAAATGATTTATTTGCGCATCAAATATCCGAGACAGATTTATTTACATTTTGGAATATTATCTGTTTTTACTTCCCCCAGTTTATCTTAGAGATAAAATACGTTATCAGATTTTCTTTTCAATTTTCATCAAATATTGGTGACATAATATAATGTCAACGCCACGAACTGTAGTTTCGTGCTATGCGAATATTGAGAAGGTCAAAGATGAATAGTCCACGCAGGACGATCATGTTGGAGTTTGTCGATAAATCTGTTACTAATGCAAACTTTGCATTCCAATCAAATCTTACCATTCCTCTGCACAAAGATGGTTTTCGGTGTTGACTTATAGTATAATGCCAAAGTAGGGGCCTGTGAACGCTAGAATACAACGAAAATGTCATATTTGCAGTTTTGGCCACATAATATTTGGCCCTTTTCACGTGTTGCTCCATGTTGTCAGCATGTCTGAGTTGGAGAGGCCCAATGATCTTCACACTGGTTGAGAGGAACATAGCTTTGCTGGTTACCCTTATCTGTTTCGGTTCATTTTACATCATGCATACACAGATTCTAGCTGTTTTCAAGAAGTACACCAAAAGTTGATATTTTAACGGTATTAATAAGGACGCCTTTACAGTACGATGTGGCTTATTACGTTTTCCCTGAGTGTCTTGCTTTCTTTCTCTGTACATCGAAAATTTAACAATCTCTGACGTGCCTGAATTTTACGAAAGGATACTCATTCAATTAATTGATTGATTTATATATTTCTAAATCATAAATATGTTGCACAGGTGCTCAAAATAAATTTTCTACACTTTAGCTCTTGGAAAGGTGAGTGAACAGCGAAAGAAAAGCTACATGGTCTCTTGTTGTTGAGAATTGAAATTACATAAAACTTCTTTCAAAACTTCTAATATCTGTCATATCAGACTGCACTCATTGTGTGTTGTTCGGCTCGACATGCCGACTGGGGAACTGCGCCTGTTTCCGTAGCGAAGGGAACAAAATCCATCTAACAATCATTACAACGCGTTTGGAAGTAAATTATATTTATTCTTTCTTCAAATTCCATATTAAGCGTTATTACAGTTGCAACTTACGCCGATACCGATATTAAACATTCCGATCTTTACATTATTTAAATTTTGGCTGAAACGAACGGGTGACGAAATACACTTTTAATATTTTCACGCCACTTGTTAATACATTCATGCCGGGAATGGAGTAAGGAAGAGCAGGTGATTCAAGTCCAACTTTCATAAGCGGAATTCGAGGTTCTGATATGCATCTGGAAAGAGTTTGAATCAGAAAACTAGAAAAAGTTCCATAACGATAAGCCATATACAATTGCTATGACAATGAGAATGCAAACTGAATTTAAAGCTCCATGGCAACCGGCTTAGCACTTACCCGTAGGATGGTAAGCCTATCATTTTATAGATATTTAATTGAATTAAATAAATTTAATTGTTACAAAAGTGAAACATAAAACCCTGCAATGGTTTGCGAAGTGAGGTTGATTCCCTATTCATACTTGGATTGTCATATAATTTCTCGTCCATAAAAAACTACTTAGTCGCTAAATATTTAAAGCTTTTTATGATTCCTGCATTCGCTGATATAACATTTCCAAAATATTTAAACCTCAACAATTGAAAATGTCTTATTTCTGTGTTGTAGTTGTGCCTCTCGTTAACAATTTTGCTTTGTGATGATGTAATAAATTCACACAATGTAACGATACGTTTCGATATTGTTAAATTACGCTCACACGGGCCCGTGTGAGCATCACACCCTAGAACACGCTTGGCTTAGCCACTGCCGGGACAAGCTCTAGGCAAAAATTATTTCACTCGAATAATATTGAAATCTATTCCGCTTTAAAATTCTCCTTCTGCTAAAGGGATTTTATTTTCCACTTATACAGGAATAGCTAATAACCTGATTGTAAATTTAGTCGACTTAAGAGAACCCGCAAATTAAACCTTAAGAAATGTTTACGGCGTTTCATTTATAATCCAAAAGCTAAGAACTATCTTGCAAATTTACTACACTCTGCATGATCCACCACGAAAGCGATAAGGTGTATGCAACTTAATTTGGCCAATTCGACATTGCAGTCGTCAATGCGACACAATTATCTTGAATGAATGTCAAATGAGACACAAATGTATCTCTGGTTAACCGAAGCCTTTCTTTTCGTTTCTGGGGGATTCACATATTATTTTTACTGCACAGGCGAGGTGAATAACGGCGGGCACGTGAGCGATAGGATCGCCTGTCTTTAAGGAATGGGTAAACAAAGACTGAATCTTTAAAGGCTAAAGACATTATGTTAGGTTCTTCTAGATTTTCAAAAAGAGTACGTCGCGTGTAATAATCATTCTGATCTTGAAATTTCATAAGTTTATGCTGCAACGCCTTAGTATTTACATCTGTAACATTTCGACGCCAACAATTAACTAGTTCCGTGGGAAGTTGTAGGAAATGTCAGATTGTTGAGGACCCGACTGTTATGGCGTAAGATAGAAATTGAAGTTTGTTCTGCGTTCTATACATATAGGATGTTAATTACAAATCAACATCCAATTCATTTCGACTTGATATTATTAGGACGGCAATGTTGATTAATTGTAAGTGTAGAATTAAAAGAAAAAGAAATATTGGATAAAGTTAACATTAGAAGGAAATCATACTTTTCTCAGTCGTATCTTTTCGGTTGCGACCAGTCGAATAAGCCGGATTAATGAATTCACAATTTATTAGTCACAACTATTATGTCATAAAAAATAAGAAATTATTTAAACAAGGCCATACTATTTCGAGAATGAAGGGTAAGTCGATTAAGCAAGGATTGGAATTTTGCAATGGAGGCTTAACGGTTTCAACGGTTTCAACGCCACAAATTATAATTTTGGTGATGTACAAGTATTGCGTAAAGAGCAGATAAACTCGTGTCAAAAGTATCTTTCTTCCATTCGCGTTCATACAATACACATAAGTACCTACGATCTGTGATATATATGAAACCACAACAATCAAATCATTATTACATTCAACCGATTGATTCAATGTGTAATACATTTAGCTAACCTGGTGAATCAAACCAGAAAAATGCACCCATTTTTCCTGGGAGTCTCTGATTAGTTAAAGTGGATTTTTACATATCAAGCCACGCAATTTATTTTTACCTCGTACACATAACAATTGGAGCGGTTGATAATTCTTTGAGCAAAAATCGTATCCGATATTTTATTTATTAACATTTTAACGACGCAATTGAACACCGTAATGATGGGAAGTTTTAAGTTGAAGAAGGTTCAATCAGCTGTGTGAAGTATAAGTAAAAAGTAAATTTTGAATTTATGAAGGCGTGGAAAAACATTAAATCACAAAACTGTAACCTACATATACTCATACATCGTAGGTCAATAACATGAGGAGACTACATAAGACTTTAGTAAATACCATGCAAAGTACATAATGTCAGCACCTGAACGTCTCCACTCTTTACTTCAAGGTTGTTGCAGTAAACGTGAGGTTATATATGCATAACTCGTAGGGCCCAAAAAGTTTGCAGTTAAAAATGGAAATGTAGAATGGAAGTTACATTGCAGTACTACTCGGAGCGATATGTGATACAAAATAAAGCAGAAAATAGCACGATGAACTTCTTAACTTTGAAGACTAATTGTTAAATGAAATACACAGGCAACTAGATTATATTAAAACCATGCATCACAATATGAGCAAAGACCTTCATTTGCCAATGTGACATTGATTTTCTATCCACTATGGCCTACTCGTGGGTTTCTTCAGGCCACATCTTCAGGAATGAAGGAAATGTTTGCATTCAACATATTTAATTTTTTCAATTTTGACAAATCTTGCAAAAATAAAATAGTTTTTAAATAGAAATGCGATTCCAATGTGTATATTAAATAAAAAATCTACAATTATATTTGCTGAACCATTGGCATTACATAATATTTAGTAGCAGAAGGTAAAGGACATCTGCACGAAATCCGTGACTAGTATGAACTTACATAAACTTATATTATATATAAAGAATCAACAAGGTGATGCAAGTCACAGGCACGATTACAGCGTGTACTATTGAGATTCATATTGAGTTAAATTCGTGACATATAAGTGAAAAATTCATTTAACAAAATGTAAACGCCATTACCAGTGCACGAAGGCTTATTTTGGCAGCTTTTAAGAATTTCAGGCACGCCAATCGTAACATCGTTCGACGTCATCAAGAATTACTTTGACACTGGGAACCTGACTTATTATCTAGATTCGACATCCGCCACACTCGTAAATGCAAACGTAAATTCCCGCTGCAGCAATCGCATTGATAAAAGTTTTATTCGCCAATACCAAATATTTGGAAATGCATTTTCGTCATTTTGAGTAACATCTGGTTTTAGTTACCTGCAAATATGTCAATAGCACTAGGACATAAAATATTGCTGCTATTACGCTGTTGCCAATTACGGCTGAGAGCTTGCGCGTCATCTATTTGTTCCAAACTTTGAGCTCTATGAAGTGGCGTTGTAGAGCGACAGAAGTTATGTTCATTTTCAGTGCTTAAACATTGGGATATGAATTATACAGTTACAAAAGCTTCACAAATAAGGTAGATGTATTTACAATTTCAAATATTCCCGGTTTTTATATCAACATTTAAATTGAGGCATAAATGATTGCTTTACATCTTGTCCTCAAATTTCGTCAAATAATTACAACATCCGTACAAGCTTTGCAATCGTAACATCGTGTAACTTTAACGTCACATATGATTATTTCGAGCCATTTGAGTAAAAATTGTACCGAAGGTGGATAATATCTTGCGTTTGGTGAAGTGTTGAAACGAGTTGGTAAATCTGATACGAATTTTGTTGCTCCAGTAGACCAAAACTATTACTATAATACAAAGACGTTACTTGCAGTTGTTTTGTAAAAATGCCAAAGCAATCGTCTCTACCATCAACAACATTGAACCGTTGCGATCTATTGTTGTTTAGTTTCGGTCATGCAATATTTCACTACATTAGAATCTGGCAAATATGAGATTGCTTTCACTACAAGCTCATGGCAAGTTTGCCATGAGTTTACCCATTCTCTCACGAACTACTTTTCAAAATATTTTCAATAAATTCAATAAATTTTAGTGACAACTGGTCAGCAAAAATGTTATTTCAACACCACTAGTTCACTTATCGGTGTCGAAATGGCGTAGGATACTGGTACCATTGTAGTGGAAGTTAATGTTGGAAGGTAATGTTCTATGAACATAAATGTTGAAATCTTTATCTATGTGTCTTACATGTATACCTGTAGTACTTAATGAAATTTCAAGTGCATTAACTTCCTCGCATAAATAATGCTAGTGCAGTAAACAGGTTCATCGGTCTCTCATTGAGATGTTACATAGATCATGGTAGCAACTGGGCAACATATTAATATTAATATTTTGACGTCACCAGTTGACATTTTCAGCCAGGGAAAGTAATGTGCCAGTTCCAATGGGTATGATGCGTTGGATTAAGTAGGGTTTTGGTCAACATTAGGTTTGTAGTCGTAACTTTTGCTCGTCTATTGGATCGCGCGCTCGATCCAGTCGTGTTTTGCGTTGTTCGAGTTCTGGTGATGATGACGACTCAACCACATTGAAAAAATAAATAAAAGAAAAAGAATTTTACCCTTATGCGCGGTGCAATGGAAAAGTCTACGACTACATGGGATTACGGACCACTGCATATATTTATGCTCGCATTGAAACTGGACCGCAAACCTGCCTTCACAATTGTGTTAACACAGTATTTGTCTTAGATTTCAAATATTATGAGGGATAGATTCTCGAGCGTGATGCTTATAGTGAGCTCAAGACCCTAATCTAACAGTCTCAAAAGCATTCAGTTAACTTCGTATGAAATACTTTCTCACAAACTACAAAATCATCTGCGCCAGAATCATGATACTAGCGTTCATGGAATTGAAACAGTACCGCATATTGACACATGACGTCGTCGAGGTCAGTATCCAATCTCAATTTGTGAACTCTTGTGGGAACAGTATCATAACGATAAGAAAGAAATTCCAGTTTTAATTGTTTCCTACATGTCTAATAAATAGTATTGTGTTCTGTTCAACCTAACATTTCACCCATTAACAACCTTGTAAAAATGCGAGTCTTTTTCAACGAATTGAAAAACGAATTTAGCCACATCACATCATAAATCGGACTTTCAAAAATTACCATTATACGATACTACAAATCTTAGCTTCTATTTTCTTTCGATGCCGAAGCCCTTGAACTATCGGCGTCTTGGTCAACCAGCAACACGGAAGCGTACTTTTCTCTCGGAATTGAAACGTGGAATAGTTCAAGATTAAGCCAAAACTTAATAATCCATGTAATGACTATCTAGAAATTTTATGATTTAATTCTCCTACAGCCTCTGTGATTTTATTCTGTGATTGGTTTAAACTTTAAACAATTTCGAATAACATTTAATCAGGCTCCAATTAAAGAATTATTATTTAAGCTCTCATCCTACTTGTTGAGCCTTTCCCAAATTTGTAACCGAGATTCTTTCAACGCAGATGCGTTTATGCGCAGAATGCGCATAAACCTTCTGAAGTGGTTTCTGAAGTCACGTACTGTGATGATTACCCAGTCGCCATTGTTACTCAATTCACTACCGGACTCACCATTCAATTTTCCATGAAAAATTGCATTTCAAGATGTGATTTGACCTCTCCACAGCTAATTGATGTAGCAATGCTAAACTGGTTCGAGGTGAGTACATCAAATTGAATATGGCGGCAGAATAATAGTGAAATATTTAGTGAACTCAGTAATCTCTCTGACTTTTTATAACCGATATGGTGCGCATTTTAATCAACCCGATGGCAAAAATTATTTGTCTCTTTTCTCCTGTAAATATATACCTTATTTGTAATTGCTCCACATCGGAGGGTGGTGCCAATATTTCAAATTCTTATACAGAAAACTCAGCCTATATTTAGAAAACGATCTTTTCATAATAGCATGGACCGATAGTATCTGGCAGTGAAGTCAATTTAAAAAAATCGACAAAGTCTTCTCGTAAATATCTTTAGGCTAATCAAATTGAATAATAAGTAGTTACTTTAATAAATTAATTTTTTTCCATGTGTTTTTTGACTACTGTACACTTAATGTCATCATCATTGTACGACTGTACGGCGGATTCAAGTATTTGACGCAAGTAGCATTGATGTCCTATTGTTGTACATTTAAGCGAAAGCAGTTTTAAAAGTTGACTGCGTCTATAGCGATGTAAAAAACATTTTCCCTGCAACATAGGCGTGTCGTCGATGTACAATGTTGTTTTCTGTTCTGGAAAAATATGGTTCTTTAAAATTCTAATTATTCAACAAAATCGTGAGCCGAATTAAGTGCTTAGGTTAAACGTCCAATACAGGTAATTTTCGGTGTAGATGGTAAAGTTAAAAGATAGAAGGTTATTAACTTAGTGACGCTTGTAAGTTGAATTTTGTTGGTAAAGGATCATATTGATACTATGGTAGGTGTAACATAATTAATTGATATAGTTGAGGTAATTAATTAGTCGTTAACTCATCGCCAAAGGACCTGTAGTGTTCCGAATACTAGGTGTGGACTCATTTAAATCTGAAAATGTGTTGTACAAAGCGAGAGTTAGTTAAAATCAACGCGAAACAAATTAAAAGCAAATTGAAATGAAACTCAAAAATGTATTTTTTGAATGTCCTCAAATTTATTAAATAATAAACGCATCACGAAATAAATTAATAACCAAAAATTGTGTTTTAAGAAGGCTATTCAGCAATAATATACGTCCCCATCAACTTAATTTTCCATTCCACACAGTGGACAATTCCACCATATCACCTAACGGTTAGCCTTTGACGTGTGGTTGCCTTAAAATAAATTCTCCGAGATAAAGTTTAGGCAAGGTAAATAAGCATTTATATTTAGTTCAAATTGGTTACACCGTTAGATTTCAATTGTGAAGGAGCAGCAGAAGAAGCTTCAGCAGTAAACTTTACATAGAGACGCTTTATTATTGCCCTACATGATTATTATCAGAACTGTGTAAATTCCAGGATGATCAAACGTATCAGGTATCAATGAATAATGTTAACGCTTTGACGCCGCAAGTTAAGGTATTCACTGGGAAAAACGTTCATATAAGTGTAGGTACGTTGGCTCCATCCATGATTTGCGGTAGTAGAATCAGACCGGCTAAAAAAGGAAACTAGAATAATATGTTGTGTTTGTCAATGTTCGATTGACAGTAGCAATTCAAACTTCATTTGGAGTACCATAGCATTCGAACTAGTGGTGATCCGTGAATGTATACAAGGAGCAAATCGTTGACTTTAATAGACTTAAATCCTTTCTGATTCTACATATATCCTGCTCTATATCATCTTATCGTACATTTGATAAAATTGAAATCCTCCCAGGTGTGGTCCTTGAAATAAGATACAAGTTCTGTATAACATCTCCAGCAAATTAATAATTGCACACATTGCGAAAAACATTGTTATGGTTGCTATATATTTGTACCGGGCTTGAAATAAACGTAATTACATTAAATATACTAAACATTATTTTCGTCTCGAGACGCAATTTCGTTTGAAATGGCTGTACGAGTAGGAGTTTGCGGAAGCAAGTAAGTTCAAAGTTAATCCGAATAAGATCCGAGGAAGTGGAAAGAAGGACAATTGCAAGGGAGCCGAGGAATGCAATGCAAAACAAAACAGAAGACGCACAAAATGTCCAGAAAGCCACCTCCTTTTAAAATAGTCACTAAAGACGTCTCTCGACGGAAATTGTCTCTCAGAAATGGATTAAAAACCGTAAATTATAATCACTGCTACGCAACGCTAATATTGCAACGCTACTAGTTAACAAATGTTTGCCGGAATTGTTAAATGTTTCGTGAGGTTATTCGTCGTTTGTTAGATTTGCTAGAAGTTAAATGTTCAAGTTAAAGTTCGTCAATGTCGCGTCCTGATTCAACTAATGTTTATACTTTAGCGTGGTAGGATGGCAACGTAGATTGAAGATCGGATGGAAACATTAAGTGTGACCAGTGGTACTGGATAAAGAAAAAATTACATAGGAGCCAAATCAGATTTTGACAAGACGTATTGTATTGATTGAGATGGATAAAAAAGTAATAAAGGTACCGCTAGAAGTATTATAAATAACGACGACATAAGGAGACGTCCAGCCAAGCATATTAGTCGATTTCTTGAGAATGATGAAGAATTGACAACAATATCGCTAATTTAGTGATGGCGGCATACGGCTTTAGCGGCACAAGTCGAATTCAATTATTAACCACGTCTTGGTATCATGTGTTCTCCAAGAAAATTTGACATTTTTCGTCGTACGGAAACATTAAATTATGCCAGCTGTCTCTTAAAATCAAGCACATTGACTACAATATTACATAACCTTTAGCTACTCCCTAGTCCCTAGAAAGTTTAGCGACAAATAATAATAGTAAAGAACCACTTTACAAAAATCTCACTAAAGACGGTGGTGGACACAATGTTAGGTTATGACCAGCTTAATTAATATGTTCTCCATTTTCTCAAGTGCTCATTGCGGACAATATTCGGGTTGATCTTCAAATTTCACAAGTGTGTTCTACAATACGTAAACATACACTTTAACAGCGCTAACAATTCGACGCCACATGTTAAAATAATAGTGCCGCGAAAGCTATATAAAATTTCAGGTTGACTCTACCTGATAAAAATTAGGATCTATTGGGATCGAATATTTCAAACCTAGATTCAGTTAATTTTGATGTGAGATTATTGAGACGGAAACGTTGACTAAATGTGTAATTGGAAGAAAATAGCATGTACGGGAATCAGGAATATTGGATAAAATTATTATTAGAACCAAAGAGGACTTTGCTCTAGTATTTTATTGGTTGAGACGAATCAAAGTAGACGCATTAATGAGTTCATAATTTGAACTACTTTGGATAAACAAAGAGGAAATTAGTTATCGCTATCACAAATGAATTATTCAGATTAAGCTTTGCTTTTTTCACCTTTGGACCTAAAAAGTGTAAATTCTCACATACATATTCCACCTACCATGCACCACCTGATCTACCCAAGTGGCAATCAGTGGATGTGGAAAGTTGAGAATCTATGATTGAGCTGTGTTCTCCTGCGTTTCTCCTATACGTGTTGAATGGATGTGCATTGTCAGTATATTTATTTTTGAGATAGAGCTGTCTCGAACTACGTCAAAGAAATTGAGTGATAGTATTTTTTCATATTGGATGCTCCGAATCATTTTGATGTACGAAATGTGCAATCCTACATTCAATTTAGAATCAAAATTTAAACTAATGGAATTGCAAGTGCCATAGTTTTTAATACGCCTAAAGAGTATTAAAAAATAAACCACCTAGTGAAGTTTGTGTTTGCTTTTCCAAAAAGCGATAAACAATTTTAAGAATGAAGTAGCAGTTTCGTTGACTTTCTTATTGCTAAATGCAGCCCAGCTTTCCGCAGGCCTATTTTAGTAATATCGCCCTATGTTTGGGCTATGATAATAATGGCCTCATTGCGTGAATCCTTACAACTTTAAGATATAAAATTACACCGATGGGATATCAATCCAATTCAGTCGTCAATGTTACTCAATTCGTTCCATCCAGGTGCACCTGAAAATATGGTTGGCAATTCTAATAAATGTTTTTGTATGAATTCCAATTTATTATAAGATTTCAAGTACAAATGATGTGGATATTCCACCACTACCACATTAACCATGTGGTTCCGGTTCGGTCAATGTAGCTGAGTAAAGTTGTTCTGATTTATTGTCATCCGAACACCACTGTATCCAATAGCTTTCCTAAATTGTGGTCAATGAATTGTGTTAGCCTCCTACGGTTTATTCTGTGTACAGCTATTGACGACTATGGATCGTTTTTCAGAATCTGCATTAAAGCTTGTAGGACATAATCCACAATATTGGAATTGTACTTAACGATGCTAGTATTCAGATCGTTGATGCTGTTAAGACATTTTTTGTGAATTATTGGTTTAAATAATAGTTAGATTGGGTTAAATAATGCACTCATAGTTTTACTCCATAGTTAGGGAGTGAGGAGTGTAAAATTGAGCATTGCGAAGATCAAGCAACTGGATAGGCTAGGAGATAATTGTATTACACAAATTCTTCCGTTTGCACATCTTTTATTTATCAACAGTATAATTTCCGAGTTTTCAAAATGGTGACGGTAATGACGTGTATATCTATTATCACGCCAAGTGACTTATTTTATATTTCATATAAGTTTGTAATAACGAGTGGAACGGCGAGTCAAACTTATTCGGAAACTTTAATCCGATATATTAGCTATAATGACAATTGCGCCTTTGCCTTACAATGGAACTCGTTCATTAGCTCACTTAATTTTGAATCTCATTTACAATTGTTGTATAAGTTGGGTTCTTAAAATTAAACCCGCTGGGACGTTAATTCATACGGTCTTGAAAATCTATAAACATAATCTGCAACCAGTCGAATATACCATGTTCCTCCATTAGTGACACGGAAAGATAAAAAGATTTTTAAAAACAACTACGACTAGTTTATAACATCCTTACTTCTATTCTTATAAACAAAAGCTTCTAAATATTCATGCGAATAATTTAGACCTTGTGTGAATTCTTAGGGTAGACTATTCCATAGTTTGGTTATTGATTATTATACATTCCATATGGTTCTGTAAGTATATCAAACGTCAAAGGTTCAGAGAAACCGGTATTTCGGATAAGGATATTCATTATATCAATTGATTTAACTACAGGTAGTTCTACACAATTGCAAATGTTGCAAGTGGGCTGATTTCAGAGGAGACATCATTAATTTAGTATATAGTTGCTAAACGCAGATTCTTGATTCTTTTATTTAAAAACAAAATCGTTATTTGGCTATATTACTTGCCTATTACAAGCTACGACGATAAAACATTTTGATCCTGAAATTCTCCATCTTTGCAGTAGCTTGTCAAGATGCATTTTTAGTTTTTTCACGCCACACATTAATGTAAGCAAGCTGTGAATATTTTTAGGATGGCAGGTAAATATTCTCCCCAGTTTGTGGACGAAAGATAATGGCCAAGGGTTGCACGTAGAAAGTGTTTGGATCAGAACAATAGCATGAGATTAAGTTTATTTGTCCATGTCCGAATGACATTCGTGGGATGGAAAATCGTTGATTATTTTATAGTTACGTGCTTCTAATCTTGTCCTATGATATTTGCCCAGTTGAGAATCTACAACATAAAGCTCTACAATGGTTTACCCAATCGGTGGATTCAAAAAATTTCCAAAAAAACAACGCACAATACGTGAACACACAGAGATTGTGCTACTGCAAATTAAAGCGAATTTTAATCGAGTCGGGTAAGGATCTTCAAAGGGATATCTCAACCATATAGTTCATCACAATCCGTTAAACTGCTAATATAGCATTCTATTATATTTTTCAACTTAACTTTGTACAAACCGAATATAGTGTATTTACTGAACTAATATTAATACCACTAGCTTTGAACGCCACGCCCATCACGCCTCCGTCCGAAGCAACTAAAAACAAATTTTTCAAGTCGCCAATGTTACTCGCTCGACTCGTTTATCGCTACAAAAATATATATCGAAAGTGAACGAGCCACGCCACCAGTTACATTTCCAAGCCTGATGTGTTTAATTTGGAAAATGTAATTCGATGTCCAGTTGCGGGCGGTGTAATTAGTGTATTTTATATGAAATACAATAATTTTAGTCGAATAACCTGCCGTTACGAGCTACAGTATCAGATATTTGATAAAACGGACATCCTGAAAGATGTAGTTATTTAACTGAAATGCACTTTCAGCAACTGGTCACCAGAAAACTGACAAAGAATCATGGAATCGCATTTGAGTCCCTAATGTTACATTTGTGAAAGAGGTATTCATAAAACCTTTGGCTCTATTGCAAACATTACGTTTTTTTACCTTGACCAAATGGACATTTGACACATTTGATACGCTTATTTATGATATCATTTTGATAAAGACTCTTTAATTGATTGACGCCAAAAAATTTTATTTCAGTGTGAGCTTTACCTTCGAGTACAACCCATTAGTGCGATAAATTGCTCCCGCTGGGGCCCCTTCGCGGTGTTATAATGTGTTTTTTGTTATGGGTTCTTGCTCTTTGGGTAAGGTTGATTTCGATGAAGAAATTTTAGAGAGAGATTGAGTAAAAATTTGGTTGGACGATCTGGGATTCCAACTCACAAGGGAAGTATCAGAATGACCATATCGATATGGTCTTGTGAGATATGGCATATTTATCAATTTTTAGTGATAAATTTGATGCGCAGATCCGTTTTCCAAAATAGAGTCTTATATTTGCTCCACACCCAGTTATTAGTTATGGCGGGAAATTTTCCCGCTTTCTAGATAGCAATTAACATGTGGGAAATTAAGTGAGGTAAGACTCTCTGCAACTTTTTCAAAAAATTCAGTTTTAGCCAAAGTTGAACAAAATTGATGTACATGCTATCTAAATGCTGCAAATTGGTAACAAATTGGTACAAATGGGATATTTGTGAATATTCGAGGAATTGTACAAATGGAAACAATTTACCTCGCATAATATTTCCTATACTAACTAATATCTAGAAAGCGAAAATTCACTGTGGAGCGAGTATAAGGCTACATTTGGGAAAACGGATATGCCCATCAAAATCATGGCGAAAAATTGATAAATATAGCATATCTCACAAGGCCACATCGATATGGTCATTCTAATACTTCCTTGTCAGAGGCTCCAATAAAGAGCATCAACATGTTGGCCCTTACACCACCGTCGCCAATCTGTATTCAAGCTCTCAGAAATTTCAGTTTTGTTCTTCTAGCTGCTGGTCATTCAAGTGCTCTTTTTGTTACATTGAAATCCGAAGGAGGGGGGGGGGTAGATATTACTATCCTACGAAGTGATCCTTATTACTAAATACGCGAAGACCATTTTACATTTTTCTTTTAACTTCTCTGTCTAACACCTATGTAATTTATATAACATTTCCCCCTTTTCTAAAAATCAACGTCCTCGTTGATAACATTGACTTTTATTCTTCTCTCTTTACATCCTGTTGTTTTTACCCAAAGCTGATCGGGCGCCAATATGTTATGGGGTGTCTGGGTTGAGAGGAGATGATCTTTTGAGACCACGAACAGAATAAATACTGAAGAGTTGATAAAAGTTTGAGTTTTATTTATTTAATTTGAAAGAATATCTAATAAGTGATTTCCTTATAATTACAAATGGTTTTTAATTATACTTAGAGTCTAATAGTACTTTGTTACTTAAAAAATAAGAATTTGAGTTATAGAAAAAAAGTAGAAACAAATCTCTTTGAAACAATTTTCTATTTTAAGGATGCTTTGCTACTTAAATGTATTTAGTTTGAAGAGAAATAAATAATAGAGTCCCAATAATATATCTCATGATACTACTTTGCTTTTGTTTTCTTGGGTAAAAAAATGGAAAAAAGTTTTTGCTAAAACTTTCACTGACAAGTTTTCCCCCACTGACCCCATTCTAAATGCTAAAGATCTTTCTAGTGATCTTGCTCCTCGTGTACTAGATATCTCTTGTACAGTCCGATGGAGAATGATGCTGGGAGCGTATGCGCGTAGCGTAGCTGGTAGAATGAGCCCTTCTTATCCTCCAGAAAAAGAAACATTACTGCTACATTGCATCACTTTGTATGTGGCGGATGAGTAGGTGCATTTCTAGATGCACATGCACTTGCCATAATAATTTTCTATTTTTATTACTCTGTTTGTGACAAGAAAAGACCCTTTTCTAAAGTCACATCCTGGGCACTAATGCATTCTGCAGGAATGCGGTCATAAAAGGAGAGAGTTTTGACCTACCCTTTTCCAATAACATGCTTTTTTCCTGGAAAAGGGACCCAAAATCTCTCTTGTTTTTCTCTGTAAAATAGGTACCCCTTAAGTCTATAAATATATATATAGTCATCGTCATTTCATATTGCATTTTGTTGTTGTTGTTGTACCTAGTTACATTGGATAAGAACATAAATACTAAGGGATCATCTTCGTTCATGCTAATATAACTTATACCTACATAGATAGGCAATTTACATTTATATGTGTACATACATACATCTTCTTTCTTATATCCATACCCCTTGTCCATATCCATATCTTTTGTTATTATCAAATCATATTTTTTTATTGTTTTTTGTATCATCATCATTATTTATCATCATCATTTTAATATATAACGCGCGGTTGACCAGAAACAGTTGTTCCGGGTCGGTATTTATAAGGCTAGGTTAGGTCATCCGATTGATTAGTCTAGAGATTCCAATACGGTTTGGAAACAGCGACACTCCCATGATCATCATCCGCCGGACTAACTGCCGGTGGATTGCCGGATCGTGTCTCCGATGGTCACCCATCTGTCCTCAAACCTTGTATTCATATGTTTGGCCACAAAGTGGTTCATCTTGTGTCGCTGATATATATGCGAGGTGCGTAGGAATGGAGTTGGTGACGACGTAGGCAAGGATCCATGGGATGACCATTTGAAGGTTTACTTTCTTTAAGATAAAGAGAAACAATATTTCTACCAGTGCTGAGAAATTGCTTGTTTTGCGTTTTGAATCCGAAAGCAGAACGTACCGATGACACTGTCCAGAAGATGTATACATACGCAACTGGTGAGTTGAGTTGCGACACCTACATAAACCCCCAGACGCACCTTTGGGTTGATTGAGGTGGAAATTTTGGGGTACTTTTTTACAAGCATGTTCAACAGGACATTTAGGTTTTTAAGGAACGTTAAAACTAAGAGTGGTGGATTAAGGAACAGAACAATATTTTTTTCATTATTTAGCATTCTTTGCTCCTACATTCTAGAGCTAATCCTCGATGTAAAGATTGGGAAAGCGTTGGGCGTTTGCGTTTACTTTGAGTACTTTTGTGCATGAAGTATGCAAAGAGAAGAGAGAACGTAAATAAGTTGCATATTTATTTCTGGTTACTAATTCTCGAGTTTATCCCCATTAGCCACTTTGGTTGAATGATATATAAAAGGCTACTTTGACCAACGGTCAAGTCCTATGGTTCATGAAATGCGCAGAAAGAAGAGAGAATGTAGATATTTTGTATTTTTAATTATTTTTCAACTGATGTTCCTGGTCATAATTGGCACTTGCCTGTGTGATATAGTTAATCCCCGATATTAGATATTGGAATGTTTGGGTCTTTGAGTGTACGTCGAGTTCTTTTGTGCATGAGTTATGCAAAGGGAAGAGGCAACGTAAATAAATTTTATTTCATTTTTACCGTAGAGTTTTATTGCGGTTAGGTAACTTTGGGGGAATGATTAACTAATGCACACCACATTTTGTCGCTTTGTTAAAAAACAATGAAGAGTTTTAGTTTTGTACATGATTATATTTTCCAAGTACTAGCTGCTTTTAATGTCAGTACATCTTTATGTAGTTGTATGAATATAGTCTACATCAATTTATTTTGGCCATCCTAAAAATGAAAAAGACCGAATCAAGTATAGTTATAATCATTATTCACATCATATGCATCATGACACTGCTTTTCAATACCGCTTTTACAAATTTTTATCTAATTTGATGCAGTTCTTCATGGCATATTTCGCAAGCGATGTGCTTCCACAAACTGCTACACTATTATTCACCAAAGACGTAACCGTTACAGGAACATTTTCAGCAGTGAGCAGAGACAGAAGCTTCAAGACATCAGGAATCTTGGAATGTTCCCAAGTCTATATCGTGCGTTATATCAAATAGATAATCGATGCATCCGAAATAAGCCACGTTCATGCGACGTTGGTCTTTGATAAAACCAACATCGTTTTCGTTATTACTTCGGACGTTGCTTAGGACGACGTACTTTTTCTCCCTTCGCAACCAGCAATCCACAGATCCAATATATACGCTCTGCAACAAATTGTCAATAAAAGAATATTAGCAACTTGGAAAATGGACCTGTTTGATCAAAAACTTAACAGAGAATCCACATCCCGGAGCACCCGTTTATATTATCATAATTAAAAATAAGCGTTTCATAACTAGAGTCTCACATGTATGACATTAAGAATTTTATACTATTAGTGTTACTTGAACACCCTTTGGGTTTTATGCTCCTCTCTAAATTCAGAGCCACCATCCTTATAATCTTCATTCCAAGCTTCTTATCCAAATTGACATACTCCAGCTCTTTGAAAAGCACATTAACGGCGTGATTTTATGCGGCACAAACCAAAATAAAACGGTGCCCCCTTACCAAAACTGAAGCTGTCTCTCTACAAGAGGTGGCCGTCCTTCCTGTTCCTGGAGACGTTGCATGGGGCCTAATCGGCAGTCAACCACTGTTACAATTTTCGGCAACTGTAAATGAGATACAAATTGTTTTATAGAAAATATTAACTTAACATAAAGTTTTCACAGCCTTTTCACAGACTTTTAAATCTCACCTGGGCAGTTTTTATATATTGTTCAAGCGACGGAAACTTTTGCAGGTTTCCGTGCTTATTGTTAATGTTCCTTTCAATCACTGGAGTATGGGAAACTTTCCCCAACACCACAAGGAGGCTCTTGTTCCCAGTTTCCAATTACGTCTTCCAAGCTGTCAACATTTAGGCGAACAATATGTTCGCGGTGATATACAGCAGCACCATCAACGTAGACCAAATATTCCTGCTCAATAAATAGGTCATCATCGTGCTCTGCACAGATTATTACATTCGGTTGATCCCCGATTCGATCTACATTCGATCTCCAGAACCACCTTCTTCATTTGAAGGGAAAATTCCAGGCAATTGTAGTCGTGTCCGTCCAAAATTGCAACGATGTGCCCGGTAAGACAGCTTAACTTGTCATTCTATGGATAATTTTTCAATATATTAAAATATTTTTCAATTCAATTTTCATGTCAACCTCCTTAGGTACTTTAGGGCTTTCGCATTGTTTAGAATGTACAATTTTTTCATACAATATTTTATTTTCATGTAAACCTCCTTGTAAACGCCTAACAGGCGCTTGTGGGGCTTCGCATTGCTTTAAAAGCGAAATAAGCTACAAAAACTAGTGATATATATAATAAAATACGGTTACGTAAAGTGCAAAGTTAACGCCATCGTTTTTAGTTTTTCTCTCAAAGCATCCCAAACGATATTCCTGTCTGTACTACAGACTCTGTAGTAATTCTCAGAAGCCAATTGTTGTGTGTGGGAAGAGTAGAGGTTTTTTTGCCATGCTACTTGACCAATTATATCTGATGCTCTGATGAATCCAGCAACGGTGGAGAGGATATAGTCACGATTCCGTAAGTCTTCCCAATCAAACAAGGCACGTTCAATGGCAATTTTGTCGTGAACGATAGGCTTTGGAATATGCAACACCATGCTGTTGGCAGTTATAAATCCATTATCGGGAATGTCGGCGATTAGCGTGAGTAACAAGAGAATTGCCATTGTTCATCGACCTGATGCTTATGACGGTTGCGCGAAAATGAAATGGAGTCTCTCACTGAGCATAGGTTAGCGTTTCTGATTGGAATACTTTACACTATGCGTTTACACTCTACACTTTACATTAATTTCATGCGTTACGGTGGCGAAATGCACTTAATAAGCCCATGCTGCACATAAACCCTCAATAGTGTTAATTTTGACTCACGCAAAGGACGTATGGTTACGAGAACCTAACCCTAACCTAACCTGCTGTTTTAAGATTAATTCACATATTTGGGAAATGATTACAAGAACGTCTTGGCTAACCAATATAATGTGATAACAAATGGAATATACTGATTTTTAGCGGCATATGTCAACATTTAAAGTACATTAAGGCATTAATTGTGATTCAGAAAAGGAATTTAGTTTGATTATCTGATTTGCTTTAACCAAAGTTTATAGGGCAGGGTCTTACCCGGGAAGTTAAACTATATTATAACCATCTTTACTCCAGACTGTAAACGTTCAGAGACCAATACTATAGCAAATTTGCTAAATTTTGTCACCAAGGCAAAAAAATGTGCTGCTGATCTTCATTTTAGTTATGTTTATTTGTTTGGGTTCAACATTATAAAATTATTATTTAAAATATCTCAATCCTTGGCATGACGGAAATTAATTCATCGAAGATTTCTCGAGATTGCATTAAACTTTAGCAAATACCTTGCGAAGCGTGTCATGTTACCACTTGAACGACACAGATAATAATTTTTAGATTGCTGGAATTAAATTTTAGAGGTGGTAGGTACGGCCATAAATGCTGGTTCTGATGCAAGTGAGACCTAAAAATGAAATGAAATTTGTTCATTATTATTCGGAAGGAACGGTGATAAAAGTAATCACAGAAAAATGGGATTTGGAAAATCTTGAAAATAAAACCTTCCGATTTTAAGTACGTACTTAAAAGAATCTGCAAGGTTTTGCAAATACGCACATTCAACACTTGCAGTTTGTGCAAGAGGGATTGATATTGAGTTAAATTCTCGACATGAAGTTCAGCAAATCTTTTATCAACTGCGTTCTTGCTATGAATCTATTCAAGATTAATTTTTAGCATTTCCACGCCACAAGTTAATATAGTCAAGATGTGAACGTCTTTAAATTGCAGATCAATCTGTTCCAAATTGCGTTGACGGAAGTTAAAGGTTTCATCTAGAAAGAGTTTGGATCAGAAGAATAGCATCGGATCAATTCGAGTTGTTCATGTCCGAATGACAATGCAAACTGAATTTGGAGCTCCATAGTAACCAAATTAGCGGCGATTCCTGGGAAGGAAAGTCGTTGATTCTTTTAGACTTTAGTTCTTCTAATGATATCATTTAATATTGAATGCCAAGTTGAGAAATCTATAACAAAACCCCTACCATGGTTTCCCAATTCGGAGTTCTTTCATAATCGCAATTGAATTACACGATTACAGATTAAAATTCAGCGAATTGTGATCAAGTCGTGCATTGATGTTCAAAGGGAAATCTCCACCACAAAGTTTCATCACAATCTGCTAAACTGCTAGCATATATCATTTTATAATATTTTTCAACTTAACTTTTTATAACCCGAATACCGTGAGCTTAACTAATATTAACGCCACTAGCATGAAACCCACCGCTTGAAAACCACTCCCATGACCCCTCCATTCAAAATAACTACAAACAGAGTCGCCAATGTTACTCTGAGGACATGCAATAGCAATTGAAATTTTCAAGAACCTTCATACATGCATACACAAAGTCAACGTCACAAGTTGCAATTCCAGGTTTGCTGGGTTGAACCAAAGCAGAGGTAAACTGAGGACTCCGAATCTGGAGACTACTGTAAAATGCAGTTATTGTTAACAGTAAATGATGTTGGTAGAATGCACCTCCAGTACGACTATGTAGTATGGCATATGTATGAGATAAATAAAATGGAGATTCTACAAGATGCGGTCATTCAAATGAATTCAGCTTCACGACGCGGTCTCCAGAAAACCGAAAACGAATCGTGGAATCGCTTTTGATTCCATAATTTTACAATTGTGAAAGGTACTCATAAAAGGTTTGGTTCCAATGCAACCATTACGATTTTGAACTTGACCCAATGTACCATTGTGACCCCATTGCTAGATGCATTGTGTGCCCGAATTCAGCAATGGCAGACATGTGATGTTAAGGTAATTTATGATATCATATAAACAATTAATAATTACCCTTTAAGCCTTTAACGCTATGTTACATATCGCATGCAATTCTTTATGAAAACTTTATGAGGCTGTTTCGTTGTTAAGTACTAAAGATTCTAATATCCGAGTTAAATAATCTTAGTTTAATTTTCTGGGCTTTTTCTAGGTTACTAATACGGCAAGGTGTTTGTTTCAGTAGAATATGTCCACCTTCCTTTGAACATGCGAAATCTAAAACATTTATTTAATCAATACTTTCCTCACTGCTTGGAAACAAAAAACACTTAGATCAGACATGCCTTATTCGCATACTTGATTTAGACATCTCTTTACTCCACAAAAACCTCGTCAAAACTATAGTTACGTCTCGAGCAAAACCAGAGATGACAAAATCTAATCTTACAACGATTTCGTTTGCATCATGCTGGTTGTATAACTGCTTATGTTAGCTGGGTAAGGAAAAATCCTACTCTGACTCTTTATCATTATAGCTTCAAATTGTTGTTTCAACGCCACATATTGATAAGATCATATCGGTGAAACATTATATAAACGTAGGTCGGTGGCGGAGTTTTAGGTGGTTTGTTAAAGTTACAGTATAAATTTCAAGAAGAAAGACTCTGAGCCACTGTACTAAAATTTATGTTGCAGTTAAAGTAAAATAATGTTGATTGATTGTAGAGCGGGCAGGAAAAAAAGTTTGGTGTTAGCTGCGATTACGGCTAAGGAAAGTGGACAGGAAGTTAGATGAGACATACTTTATTCGCATACTTTATTCAGACATATTTTTACTCTACAAAAACCTCGTCACAACTTATAATAATGCGTCGGACAAAACCAGATATCACAAAATCAAAGCTTACGTTAGTACTAATTCCAATGTCTGGTCTATAGGAATAACGGCGTTTAGTTAATCAACATACAAGAAAATACGAAGAAAGGCAACTTAAAGGTTAATCCTTATGGTAAAATTTCGCTTTACGTTTTTGTTTCTCTGGATATTATATTCCCAATTCGATGTAGTTTGTTAACCTTGGTCCAATTGCTGGAAGGCTCATCAATTTGAATATTAGTTCCATTGATAAATAAATTTTTGGATATTCCTTGAATTCCGTAAACTTTACTTCGTCTACATTATCAGACGACGGTGAATTAATGCACTTATGGCATGCAGTATTAGTGTCCATTCGGCGATTAACTTGAAAGCAGTATTTTTTAATGAACTGCATTCAAAATTACGGTAAACTAACATTCATCCTGCTACAAGCGCGTAAAAATCTTTTTGTTCTATCCAAAAGGCATTAATTATTCAAATGACAAACGTTCAACAAAGTCATGTACCAAATGCAGTTTGCTTAAGCTATGCGTCCAATATGGTTCCCCGGTGTGGATAGAAACTTTCAGCCAAACTAGGTCGTTAAGCGATTGACTTCATTAAGCATTTACTTTGATAGAAAAAAGTGATTTGATACTATGGAAGCAACATGATATTTACTTAAATAATTAATGGTATGCAGGCAATTCTTTAATATGATACAGAGAATAGTTGATACCAAGTAATGGACTAACTTTTGGACGGTCAATTCGAGGCATAAGATGGGTGCTTATTAATGTTTCTTGATTGCACAAGGTATATTTTCTGCGAAATCCGTCAAAATTATTGCCATGGGTCATGGGAGACCAATCTTAATTGAATGAATTTATGTCGACTAACTCATTCACCCACACTGCAGGCTCTATTATTGTTGAGATCACATGTTTGAAATTGAGTGTAGAATAATGTTTTCCATGTTCACATAATTGCTTAAAGGGATTTGTGAAAAGTGTACCTGTTTTTTATATTTCGATATGCTTGAGGAATTGATTAATTTGTAAATCTCTGCTTTTCCAACAATATTTTACTCGCAGTTTTTAATAGACGTTATGGAAGGTGATGCATGCAAATACCTAATACCAATTTTCTCTTCATTTAAAATCCAACTAAGTTCATATCAGCAGACTGACCTGACTTGAGAATTTTATTCATATTCTGAACATTGTTTTTTCACGACGTCACCTTTCATCAATGATGTAATGAAGAATTATCATTTGCCGTAAAGGCACAAAATCAAATACAACTTTCATGCAAAAATGGATTTTAAAACTTGATAATTTGTATTTAATAAAGCTCATAACAAGTGTTTGCCGTGCCTCAAGCATTTATGGATCTCTCAATTTCGAAATTCCATTAAGCATGATTAACACGCTGGTGCAATCTGTTTCGGAGTAATGTCACCGCCACAAAGGTCCTTTGTCATGTGTTGTGAATTTTAAGCTTCATGTGATTGTGTATCGTGCTGACAGCTCAGGATCCTAACTGTCCTTGCCCAGATGCACAACGGATTACCGATGCCGAACTGACCCGAGTGCAGAGATGCTGACGCAGAGGGAATGCGAGAGCAGGCGGAGACGAGCTCCGATTTGTGTGCTAGTTCAAGTCAGATTGAAGCTGGATGCATCATACTGATGTCTTTACTATAAATCTATAGTATAGTACATAGTCACGAGTTACATGTCGTTAAAGCTACGAGTAGGTGCACAACATTCTGTGTGCCGAAAGCACATTACTTTACCATTACAACTGTAGTTTTCCACTACTCGACATAACATTTACCATTACATAGCTAAACATACCTTGACCGTCATAATCTTCAGATGGATATCTCATGAATGGATTGAAAACGTAATCTCGAATATTCGGGTTTCGAATTCGGATTCAATTTAGATTTACTGCTTTCTATTTCCCGTCGGTTTTATTTGAGTCCCATTTACAGCTTCATTTGGACAGACATGCTAGCTCCAGTTTGAGATGGGATGTCGTCTTATTTAGGTATTGAACATGATTGCTTTTATGTTGAAAGAGGTGCTGGTTATTACTTTTAATCGCGATTTAAATGCTATAGACATCCAAGCGTTCAGATCAACAGCAAATTGTAGTCCAGAATCAAAGATGCAAATGTTGTCATTGAAACCGCTGACGTAACAATAACAACTTTTTGGTTCAATGCCACAAGTTTTATTTAGATAATTGGATTGCTTAGCTAACACGTTCTTCGGATTGGCATTTGTTGAGTAAATGTTTGAAGTTCATGCTCGGTGAAGATGTTAACGTTGTATCCTTTGTGTCCGGTCATAAGAAATACATTTTTAATGACGAGATGACGCTCGACATCCCGAGACTTCCGTGCATATTTAAAATGAGTTCAGTAATAATATAAATCATTATTTCCTCAAGATTTTGCATTCATCCTACTAATTAGCAGCAGCAGATCAGTGTACTGTAATGGCAGCAGTTCAACGTCGCCAGTGAACATACTCAATCCAGAAACGTAAAGTACAAATACAGATGAAGATGTATTCGAGACGAATAAGAGGTTGTATTCCTGAAAGCGGAAAGGTCTATCACGACCTTTCTCAATTCTTTCTCAAAATCTGCTCAATTGTTGGTAGCGGTTACGTAATTAAATTCCCAAAAGGATAGGCTTTTAAATATAACGGTTTTTGAGAAATTCGCAAAAATACAGAAAAGTGGATGCCCAGTCTGTAAGTCGCAGTTTTTGAGCTAGAGATTTGAAATTTGGCACACCTATAGTAAAACAAATTTCCAACATGGCGATGGCTTGCCATTTTTGAGATTTTGAAACTTTGGCGCGAAAATTAGTTTTTTCGTTGTAATTCAAAAACGGTTAATAAAATTCAAAATGTAACTTCACCACCTAACTCTACATGTAAAATTACATTATCAGGAATATATTTAGTGATTTAATACTCAATAGTTTAACCGGAATTTGTAAAAGAACGAAATTATTAGGTGTCACAACTCAAAATTGACACCAAACCTTTACAAATATGTCGTATCAGTTGTGAATTTGTAGAGCTTTAGTGTCACTTTTGAGTTTTGCCACCTAATAATTTCGTTCTTTTACAAATTTCGGTTAAATTATTGAGTATTAAATCACTAAATATATTCCTGATAATGTAATGTTACATGTAGAATCAGGTGGTGAAGTTAGATTTTGAATTTTATTAACCGTTTTTGAATTACAACGAAAAAACTAATTTTCGCGCCAAAGTTTCAAGATCTCAAAAATGGCAAGCCATCGCCATGTTGGAAATTTGTTTTACTATAGGTGTGCCAAATTTCAAATCTCTAGCTCAAAAACTGCGACTTACAGACTGGGCATCCACTTTTCTGTATTTTTGCGAATTTCTCAAAAACCGTTATATTTAAAAGCCTATCCTTTTGGGAATTTAATTACGTAACCGCTACCAACAATTGAGCAGATTTTGAGAAAGAATTGAGAAAGGTCGTGATAGACCTTTCTGCTTTCAGGAATACAAAACTTTCTTATAAGAAAGTTTTGTTGTCAAATCCAACGTCAAGGTCTTCATGTTGGATTTGAGAACAAACCCTTTCAATTGTAACAATCGTATTTGCTGACGTACTATTTCTGAAAACGGAAGGCTTTGCAACTTTTTATCCACATTTCTCGCATAATTGGTACATGGAAGCAGATCACTAAATGGTACCCAAATCACGAAAGAACAGCCTTTATATATTAATAAATCAAAAAATAAGGGTATTTTTTCAGAAATTGTTTGTGTGCTCTGTAGCCTACAAACCTTGACTTAGAAATCCCAAATTTGGCACCGTGGTGCAAAACAGAATTCCCCAGAATGCAATTTTTGAGTTTTTAAGAAAAGCTAAATACAGAAAAAAGTTTTGACGGGAAAACTGTTTAATTCAAAAACGGTACAAGATTTTGAATATTTGACAACGGGTGCATATCTAGAACCTAAAACTAAGGTTTGCGCTCTATTTACAATATTACTAAACTTAGTAATTTGTCTAGAATTTGCAATTAAATAAAAAAACTAGGTACCAGAACACAATTTTAACACCAAAGTCCTACAATATCTTACAATTAGAATACACAGCAGTTATGTTAAACATTGGAAATTTTCCCGCTTTCCAGATAGCAATTAACATGTATAAAATTATGTAACGAAAGACGCCCCCCCTCTTTGTATCATTTCAAAAAATTCACTTTTCCCAAATTTCAACAAAATCGATGTACAGGGTTTCCAAAATCAGCATATGGGTAAAAAATAGGATATTTATCAATATTCATGGAATTTTACAACTTTAAACAATTTACCTCGCATAATATTTCCTATGTTAACTGATATCTAGACAGCGGGAAAATCTCAATAATTCACTGTTGAGAAAATACAAGGCTCCATTTGGGAAAACGGATATTCCCATTAAAATTATCGCAAAGAGTTGATAAATATAACATATCTCACAAGGCCATCTCTATATGGTCACTCTAATACTTCCTTGTGAGATTTTTAAACGATTTCCTATATAATGTAATTACATTTAACGCTTGTATAGTACTGTTCAACTCGACGTCATTAAATTGTACAGCTGTCGATGGTATATTTTCCTACATCATAGATGAAATAAATGGTTTGAATTATTGTTGGCAATTTGAGAATTTAAAGTGAGTAAAAAGCAGAGGCATATAACTGAAATATTCTTTACTGTCTTCTACATTGGCAATTGCGAGACCAGCTCCATTGCTTTGGCCCGCCAAAATTACTAATTAGCAAACGTTTTATCCATGATCGAACGACCATCGTTTAACCTAAATGCATGTAGTTTGTTTTCGCAGGGCGTCTACCGACAGTTGCGGTAAGTCAAACTTTTTATGTAATTATGGGCAATATTTCTTGAAAGTCTGTCCAACTGCACCAACTAAGCATTACAGATGCAAAATAACTTTGATTAATTTATATTAGAATTTTTAGTTGTGTAATTTTTTGCTGACTGGATTCAGAAAAACACACAAAATTGCACCAACTGCCAACAATGAGAAGTATTGCTTGCAAAAGAAGGGCAAATAGACGGAAATTGAATGGAATGGACGAGTGTTATGTACTAATTTAAATATCCTCCTATTTTACTCTCATTCGGAATTTCACAACTGCACTATGGGCTATCAGACGGAATAAATAAATAAATAAATAAATAAAATAATTCACCTTTTTATTTAATAAGTAACTAAAAATGAATTTGACTTTCGGAATATCACAAAAGGTGACTCAAATTAACCTTCAAAGTACCGAAATGCTCTGTCGGTGCTGAAACTGTATATCGACGCTTTGATTCTTCGACAGTTTGGATGAATAACGGCGGAAACGGTGTCCTGTTTATGATAATTGAATTAAAATTAAACTTCTTTCTCCTATCTTATATCTCCAAATCCACGGCTGCGCGTTGCCAATCTGAACTTTTCGACTAGGAAACCACTGAAAATATCATAGAGAACGAATCACAATCTATCTAATTGTAATTGCATTGCTGGTGAAATAAACGAAAAAATTACGTCACTCAGATATCACAGGAGACACCATTAATTTGTTAGTTGCTAAACGTAGAATTTTCATTTTTGTAATACAAAATCAAAATTGTTATCCGTCTATATTACGTGACTATTACAAGTTGTAATTTACAACCTACGTCGATAAGGATGTTAAACATTTTTATCTTAAAATTCTTAAAATTTTTGCTGCAGCTGGTCAGGATACATTTTTTGTATTTTCACGCCGAAAGTTAATATATTGAAGCTGTGAATGCTTCTGAAAGGGAAGATTACTCTGTCCCACCATTACCATGATGGATATGAAAGGTTGCACCTGGAATACGTTCGTTTATGATAAATTACATCAAATTAATTTGTCCATGTCCGAATAACAATGCGGACTGAATTTTGAACCCCATTGTAGCCAAATTCCCAGTGATTCATGGGATTGAAATTCGTTAAATGTTTGTTAGATTTAAGGTCGTCCAA
Organism: Sinella curviseta; assembly: GCA_004115045.4. Lineage (NCBI taxonomy): Eukaryota > Metazoa > Arthropoda > Collembola > Entomobryomorpha > Entomobryidae > Sinella > Sinella curviseta. The sequence goes on along the minus strand of CM023199.3, from coordinate 9,532,256 downwards.
TTTTATGCTCTGATAATTAATGCCAATTTGAGAAATCTGTAGCATAAAACCCTTCAATGGTTTGCCCATCCGGACTTCCATCATAATCGCAATTAGATTACAGGCTGCAAATGTATACATTACTCGCATTAGAAACTGTGATTTCATTAATTCCCAAATAATTACACGGACAATACGTGAACACACTGATAATGTCCTACAGCAAATTCAGCGTATTGTAATCTAGTCGAACATGAATGTTAAAAGTGATATCTCCACCACACATTTTCATAACAATCTGTTAAATTGCTAACATAATGTTCTATAGTATTTTTCGACTTAGCATTTTACAACCGAATACCCTGCGTTTACTGGACAAATATTAACACCGCTAGCTTTCAAAGTCATACCTATAACGCCTCCGTCCGATCTAAATGAAACAAGTTTTCGAATTTTGAGTTCGGAGTCGCCAATGTTACTCACTGGATTGTTATTGCAATTGAAATTGCAAGAACCTTCAAACATGTATACAGAAAGGTAACGTTCAACGCCACAAGTTACAATTCCTGGCCTGGTATGTTGAATCGACACAAAGATTGACTCTTTTCTTCATGTGGGCGATAATAACACACGGTTTTTTATGAACTGCAAGTAATTACAGTATGATACCCTGCCATTACGAGTTGTAGTATAACACTTTTGATAAAATTCAGATTCAGCAAGGTGCGGTCCTTTAAATGAATTCAAGTTCAGTTCAGTAAATTGTAGCGACAGAAACAATATCCATTGAACATGTTTCCTAACAAATAAGTGTCTATTCATATTAATATTATTCATTTCCGATTGGATTCACAATTGACTTGTCAATGGCAATACATTTCACATTACAACATTCCCTATCACATCACCAAACATGACAACACAACAAAATTTCCCAAACAAATCCATCTCACCTAACGGTACATTTTAACCTGTGCCGTTAGCATTTTACAGGAAGACGTCGAAAGGCAGCATAGGTAAATCGCACAAGGTCATCTTGATTTTTTATAAACCATGAATTTCCTAACTTAGATGTTAATGATATTGTTTTCATCCATACGAAATTCAAAAAAATCATGTCATAATGCCATAGAAAATTTTCCATATAAAATGTACAATTGGAAGGAGACAGCATGAACGGGAAATCAGAAATGTTGTGTAAAGTGGAAATTAGAACGAAACCAGACATGGATCAGATGTATTTTATTAGATTAAATAATTGATAATTTGAATTATCATGATTCAAAGAGAGAAGACATTTGCCGAAGTCGAGCTGAAGATATTAGTCGATTACGCCTTGTTGACGAACAAATGGCAACAATCACGCGTGTTGTGTAATCTTGGTGGAATAGTGCGAGTTCGAAGCCGCAATGGTTGTGATCGGGTCATAATTTTTTTTTGTAAGCAGCAAGTGAGCGGTTCCAAAGAGATAATGTTTCTGTCAGAGAATAAGACTAAACATTTAACAAAGCATTTATCCGACTACTATTGGACAGGCTGCATGAAAAGCTTATTCCCCAGCTAAATAAAAATCTATTACGGTTTTCAAATTAGCCTTCCGGTAACGGCATTTAATATTAGTCGAAGACACTTCTTGAGAATTTGACACAGTATCGCTATGCCAATTTTCGTTTTATTTTATTGAAAACTGTAAGCTCTGTAGCAAACACATGTTTTCACAATTTTTGATACTGTTTTGCATGTTTCTCATAAAATAGGGCCACCTGGGGGATACCGATCATTACAAAGGACTTCCATTAGCCCCCATGAAACTTGACAAAAAATGCAGATTTTTTGTTGAAATATGTCACTTCAACATCAAGTTGAATTGCCAAATACCTACTGTAATTGCTAAAGGCATGTCCCTCTTTCCTTTCTGTCATAACAAATTTTAAATTTAGCTGATACTGACTTTGATTTTAAACATTCGGATCTTGATTTTTTTTTAGATTTTAGCTGGAACGGGTAAAGATATACATTTGAAAGTATTGACACCCCAAGTTAACATATTCTTAATAAAAAATCATTAAATTTGCCCAGGTTCTTCCATGCGGTTAAAGCTGACATTGTGTCTTGAACTGGAAAAGAGTTGAATAAAAAACTATTAGTGGTGTTTATTTGTGAATATTCGAATGGCAGTGACACTGTAAAGAAAACAGTTTATTTTGAATGATATAAATCCTATCTTAAGTTATCATTTGGTATAGCTTAATGGCAAAGCCAAATTGAGGGAATTAGACCGTAAAATCCAAAGATGGCTTGTGAACTGATACTCATAATTAGATTACCGTTGTAAGTTTATTTCTTGCTCGAATTAAAAAGTGTGGCCTCACCAATTCTCAGACAATTCAACGCAAAATACACGAACATGCCAAGAACATCATAAACCAATTGGAGTGAAGTGTGGTCTAGTAGGAAATGTATCTTCGAATGTACGTCTCCTCGATAAAGTTTCATCTCAATATGTTAAACTGCGAAGGCTAATGTTATCGTAATTTCAAATTTACTTTCGACTAAATGAGTACCATTTGTTCACCACATTATCGTTAACCCAACTAGCTTCGAAAGCCACACCTGAGCCTAGCTTCTGAGACACCTGCTTACAAACTTTACAATCCATTTCTTAGTTTTGACAACAGAGTCGTCAATGTTACTCAATGGACGCATGATAGCAATTTTGTATGAACCGTGAAACATAAACACATTTACATTGCCAGCGATTTCAATTTGACTGATCTTTTAACAGTCTGACATGAACAGTGCTGAGGAAGTTTTTGAAATGCCATTTTCACGTAAAAGTGCCTCTGAGCAAAGTTATCATTTTCGGTGGTTGACGCATTCAAAGATTGGGACGTTAATTACAGCAATCCGAGTGAAAAAATATATAAGCGTTTCAGATAGATTTCTAGAGCATAGACAAAATATAAATAAGTCAAGAGAAATCAAATCCCTATCCTGCTCATGTGTAAAATTTATCTTCAATTTTTTGGTTCCGTCTAACCTCTGGAAATCTGAAACTCGGACATTCTCTTAATTGATGCTCTCCAAATGCGATTATATAATAAACAAAAATTTTGGTCCGCTGATAGTCAAGCTTGCTCCTCCGTTATACTTGGAATTGAAGAAAGTTTAGATCATCCAAATTTTCAACCTTCACCAACCCCTCACCTAATTTAAGATATATTGAAAGGAAAACGGGAGAAAAAATACATATGTCGTGGAACGCCGTAATTTCCAACAAACATTTTCTATAATAAACCCCATATAGCACCATTTTCTCCGGTAATGTTTTACATTCTCGGAGAATATAAAATTATAAAAATAACGCAGCAACTCGAAGCTACTGTGAATTTGGCCAACAATGATATGTGCGAATGTTTCTTAAAAAGAAGCTGGAGTTCAACAAAATAACCAGACAGTTGCAGTAGCTCACTTATCACTTATGTTTCTTGACGTTTCACTTGCTTTCAAATAATATGGAAACAAAATGCCATACTATATCTGCAACATCTATTTGTAAAATTAAAGCTCAAAGACTGCAATAACTTCCGAGTGGCGTCAAAGTTAACCCTTGAAATTCTAGTGTTCATTATAAACTATGATGTTAACCTTTTACCATCTAATATTTAATACGTACTAATACTAAGCGATTTTATGGTTTCCATGGCTTTCAAAGATTTGCCGTAGAAACAAGCTTCAGGAAATTCTGGTTGTAGCAGTTTTGGTATTCATGTATGCATGTGGACGTAGCGTATATAGATGCATAGTGCATACATGAGAAAATATAGCATGCGCTGTAACGATATTGTGCATTGACTGAATGGAGTGATGCATTGCAGTATCATCAGTTTCAATATTTTCCCACGACTTTTATTTCCGCTCAATCAACTTTCCTGTTGCTACAAACACATCGTTTTCTCCTTCTCCAGTGATTTTCTGTATTAGGTGGACATTTTGAAGTAGGAGTATTTGCTGACGTGTATTTCATTCAAGTTTTGTGACCTGTGTCATTGCAATTTATGAATGATTTTTTCATCCTTATTTCCACACCTACATATATCAATAACACTATTATTACCATTATCAGAATCAGTACTTGCCCAATCAAATATTTGCAGCTACACAACAACAAAACATTCGCATCTGCTTTTAAAATAAACTCCAAACATTTGGATAACTGCGTAGCGGCGGTTCAGTAAACACATGGGAATGTATTAGCAACTTGTAGTTATGTATTTGAGTATTCGAAGTATGGCAAACAATTAAATCTGCATTACAACAATAAAAGCTATAATTATGACGGTATGTCGAATGTAGAAAAGTTGAAGAGTCATGTGGTTCATAAATAAGCCGTTTAGTTAGTGACAAATTTGCCAGTTGTGCTTTCTGGTGACTGTTTGTCTCAAGTGTAATAAATAAAAATGCACATAGTACCACACTGTGAGAAGTAACCATGATTCACTGCCATTCATAATTTCCAATCATCCACCTTAAAATATACGTTACGTCGTTTCCTTCTGCATAATATGGAAAAAATCTCTCGGGTCAATATTTGATTGCATGCGCTATTTTTCACAGCATACACGTCTGCAGTTTTAGTTTTCAATAATACTGAAATCAGTTGCTACATTAAATCAAAAAATATAGCTTAGCATTTCCAACACATTTAAAAGTTAACAAAACATCTTGTGATATTGAAAATTTCAGATTTCTTCAGTAAATTTGAAGGTTTGCAAATATTTGAGATTGTGTCCCTGTATTCAGTAAATGGCGATGCTATCAGTGTCACAGTTTAAGAACATTCAGCGAATTGTGCATTTCTTTATTGCAACATGGCAGAATGAGCGACCTGATCATGCCTGCTACATTTAAAGTAAAATGAAGCTTTCTCCTGAAGAACCTAAATCATCAAAATCTTTGTCACACTTCATCTAACAGTTCCACTAATAACGCCAAACATGCCAGGTTTCTACGCCACAGTATTACGAGTGAAATGGAATGTGAGCTTTATAATATACACCGTCACATAGTGTCGCGTTTTATAAAGCACGGAGGTCAGTGATAGATACAAGAAGAAAGCGCATCTCAGTTGCGAATCAAGTATACAGCTTACAACTTGGTAGTTTGATTGATTGGATCGGTGTCGTCATTTTACATGCACTTACTTTCTCTTAAAAATATGAAGACATATGCCATGTTACTACCTATATGGACAAGTGAACTACATTGACTTACTGAAAGAAGCTAACTAAATATCAGCTTTCAAGGTTATTGCTTATTGATGAACTCTCAGCTGAACTGCAGAGTTCACAGTCACGTTCCAAGCAGCATATTTCTCGTTGTAAACTCATGTGCCGCAATCGTCCTCTTGTCACCTATACTAGTTTTATTCTCGGAATATAATTTTGAAGGCAATGTTGCGCAACATTCAATATCGAAGATGACTGGTTTGATGCACGTTATTATCGCAAAACACATTTTTAAGATCGCAGAAACATTGTCAAGGGAGTAAAATAATATTTACAACTTTTTGCTGAGGAATATGAAAGTGACAAATAAGGATGAATAACAAATTTACACTAAACAATATGGTCTGGACAACAACCTGTTTTCTCGCATTACTGAAAGAATATAATGCGTTGGTGATACTCTGCTAGTTATGAGATATGTCATCCACTGGCGTTAGTAACCCACCCGCACCCGAAACGATCCAAATTTTTGTCGTGATTAGACTGTCTTGGTACAGAAATGCGACGAAATGTGTTTATGAACACTCCAAGAACTTTAAATTACGTACGGTTTAGTATCTCCGTCTTTTCAAAATTCAAGGATTTAAGCACGAATTTAGTAAAGTCAACTCACTTGTCAATTTATTCTCAAGTGTCACATAAACTTTATCACATTGTTTAAAGACAGGGACATTTATTTCTGCTTAAGTTGTTTCATTAAATAAAATGCTGTTTTTTGTTTATAACACATCGGATCAATAACCAAATCGATTACCATCAATGTCAAAATCGATAAGCAATGTCGCTTTAAAATATTATGAATGGCTTCGATCTTAATCATGAAAATTATTATACAATCCAAAAGTTGTCAAAGTTATGGAACTAATTGTCCATTTTTTGGTCTCTTCTCATGGCCAACTCGGTAAATTAGTATCTCGGGATGAAACGTGAATATCGAATATGTACAGGAAGTACCGATGAAAGTAATCTTCCACATATACCGTGTAACCACTCCACAGTAACACTAAACGTATATTCTCGTTACAGATATAACAGTTCAAGTTAGGTGGATGAGGAGAGGGATGCAATCACTTTTCTAACAATTTTATTTAACTCCACGGCCTTTCCTGCTTCCAAATTTATTTTTTGAAGTAAGCTCGCTTAGTGGAAGGTCTAAATATACACTCCGTGAGGCTATATTCATTGGAATGTCTATCTGTGCAAAATCCATGCATAGTGACTACCAGGAAAAGGAAAGTGCATCTCTAATGCAAGAATAGAACACACTCAAATTCAAACAAATTCAAATCAGTCAGGTAATCCCGCAGTTATCAGGACTGAAGGCCCATTCAATATTAATAATGGGCCCATTAATAGGCCCGGTTTTTCCGCACTGCTGTTGGTGATCACTATCAGTTTCGGAACCTATTCTGAACCACATTTTAATGCAATCAGCTTATATACCTAAGCATGCCCGGAAGTATATAAACAACCGCAGATAGAACTGCTTTTCTGTGTCGACAGCGAAGGTTATCATCTGTATCTGAAAAGGGTTTGAAACATAAAACTATAATCTAACCGAGTACAGATCCTCAAAGCAATATTTGCACAATATAGTTGCATCGAGATCTAGTAAACAGCTAACGTAACGGCCATCGTATTTTCAAACTAATTTTCGACAAACGATAACCAGATCATCTGGTCTAGATGTACACTAAATTGCGATTAATAAAACTAGTTTTGATAACTACCCATATAACATCCCCCTTCAATCAACAAACCATTCAACGACACTTGTAATCCGTTCTCCAATTGTGACAACATAGTCGCCAATGTTACTCAGTAGCTTGACAGTAATTGAAAGAGAACGTTGCAACGTTCATATGTGAAGTTAATGTTTCGCATGACAACGCCCGAAATACAATTCCGGGACTGGTTGTTACAATAAAATTGCAGGTACAGTACAGGATAAGTGTCTGGAAAGAAGTGATTGGGACAAATAATGTCAATCGGACACATTGACATTGTAACATGCTTTGTCGCACGTTTGATAAAATTGAAATAGTTCAAGGTATGGTCACTTAAGGGAAATACAAACTCAGGCTGTGATCTCCAGAAAACTGACAAAAGATTCGTAGTTAAGCTTTTAAGTTCTGTCCATAATGTTGAATGTAAGAAAGCACCGGTAATACCAGGCTCAATTACAGGTTTGGTCCCATCGCAGCCATTACGTGTTTGACCAAGTAGACAAATACAAATTACTAGACGCTTTTTGCGGCCGAATTTAATATAAGCGGAATATATCTGTTGATTGAGCCAACGTATGGAGGTGATTATATTTGGGCAACTTTAAAAAACATGCCATAGCCTCCTGTAAACTACTAATATATAATTTGGCAGCTGAGCGTCCACGATGAACATGATGGCTCACCCGCATTAAATCCAGGAGAAGGTGTCCTACTCATTTGAGTTGTGGAATGGTTTGTGGAATAGTCACCAAGTTGGAATTGTGATTTTGGATGAAAATAAATCCCATTGAATATTAAAAACTATTTTTATCTGTACTAACACAAATAGTTAAAGAATATATGTATATTAGGGCGAAGGAAATGTTTAAGGAGCCACTGTACAAAACTCTGCTGATCCAGCATAAAGATGTTTTTGTTGGTGGAGCTCTGCTTTCACTTCGTTTCCATTTTCCAACCTGAATCGCAAATATGTATATTATCGACTCAACCACAGTATTATTTTATGAATATTTGACGAAACGGACCCTAAAATTAGTGTACAACAGAGGCGCTTGCATTTTCCATTTATAATGTAGCCGATTCTAGCCTCAACGCATCATAAAAACATTGCCTGCATTTCAATGCCACAAACTAAAATTCTAGCACTGTGCAATTCACATAAAAATTCAGGTTGGGATTAGTATATGGCTTAGGAGGGAAGTTAGAAAAAATTAAATGGCGCACTGGGAGAGTCTTAATATAAATCCAGATTTTGAAAGATGATATAATTTTGATTTTAGATTCTTACGAATGGCAATATTTCCGGAACGGGAAACTGCAAAAGTAGAGCAGTTACGGTAATATGGGATATTATGTAAAGAAAACTGGACGTCAGAACGAAATCAGACCTTGATCAGTCGTAGTTAATTGGCTCAAATGGACCAAATTTGATAAATTCATAATCTGAAGTTGCATGATTTTCAGTAAGATGATATTCGCCAATAATGCCATGAGCATTAACAAATTTTAGCAACAACCACGCAAGTTTAGTAATGCCGGTATAATTCGATGTCAACACCACTAGTTGCTGATTTCATGGTATCAAAAAATTTACTTAGCAGGTAAACTTATCTTGCGCGTTGTAAATTAAACCACGAAATGATTTGATGATTCAAATCTGTCATGTCGAACTAACATAGAACTACATGGAAACAAACAAATATGTGATTATATTCGTGAGAGACTCTAGGCACAAATTATTTCACTCATTTAATATTGAAATCCATTCCGTTTTTTAAGTCCTCCTTCGACCAACGGGTTTTTTATTTTCAACCTATACTGGAATATCAAAGAGTCTGTTTGTAAATTTAATCCAAATAGAAAAACCAACAAATGGAACCTGAACAAATGTTTGCGGCGTTTTATTTTTTATTTGTGCTACCAAATCTAAGAACTTACTTGCAAATTTACTACACTCAGATTGACATTACGAAACTGTTGAACACTTCGCGATTTGATTTGGCCAATTCGACATTGCAGTCGTCAATGCGACACAATTATTTTGACTGCATGCCAAATGATACACAAACTTATCCCTGGTAATCCGAAACCTTTCTTTTCGTTTCTGGCGGATTGACAAATTATTTTTGTCAAATTATTGTTAAATAACAAAACTGTAACCAACATATGTATGTAGATTCATCCATCGTAGGTCAATAACTTGAGGAGACAATATAAGACTATACATGACATGCAAAGTGGATTGTGTCAGCCCCTGAACGTCGCCAATTTTTATTTCAAGTTCGTTGAAGTAAATCTGAGGTCTGGTTATCATCACTCCTTGTGGCCAGGGACTTTCCGGTTCAATATAGTGAGCTAGTATGCGAATGGAAGTTACATTTCAATATTACTCGAAGCAAAATGTAATACAACATAAAACAGAAAATAGCATGATGAACTTCTTAACTATGAAGACTAATTGTTAAACGAAATACACAGGCAACTAGATTATATTAAAACCATGCATCACAATATGAGCATAGACCGTCATTTGCCAATGTGACATTGATTTTCTAACCACTTTTGCCTACTCGTGGGTTCCTTCAAGCCACATCTTCAGGAAGGAAGGAAATGTTTGCATTCAACATATTTAATTTTTTCAATTTTGACAAATCTTGCAAAAATAAAAATAGTTTTTAAATAGAAATGCGTTACCAATGCGTATATTAAATAAAAAATCTACAATTATATTTGCTGAACCATTGGCATTAAATAATATTTAGTAGCAGAAGGTAAAGGACATTTGCATGAAATCCATGACTATGAACTTACATAAACATACATCACATAAAAAGAATCGACAAGGTGTTGCAAGTCACAGGCACGATTACAGTGTGTACGATTGAGATTGATATTGAGTAAATTCGTGACATATAAGTGAAAAATTCATTTAACAAAATGTGAACGCCATTACCACTCCACAAAGGCTTATTTTGGTAGCTCCTAAGAATTTCAGGCACGGCAATCGAAACATCGTTCGATGTCATCAATAATTACTTTTACTATTGGAACTTGACGTATTAACTAGATTTGAATTTCGCCACTCACTTAAGTGCAAACCAGAAAACCCACTGAAGCAATCGAGTTGTTAACAGCTATATTTACGAATATTAAATGTTTTAAAATACATACATTTTCTATGTATCTACATATCTAATTTAGAAACATGTAATATTGTATGAATCCATGAAACCGATGATTCGTGGATCTGAATATTTCTACTATATTTTAAAACCCCTTGTTTGGCTTGTGTAAATCAACTTGTATGTACATATCCGAAATATTATATATCTAAATTTATAATGTCCTCGGACCCTCGTGTAGCACTTTCAATGATCCGCGCATTCAGAATTCTGAGATCCTGAATTTCCTTAACAAGTAACATATTTTGATACCTCTCTTCATGTAGCTGTTTCTGCTGCTCCAGAAAACCTTCTACAGTGATCTGATTGACACAGTTTTCCATATCGTTAAGCCGTACATTATGTTCTGTACGACCTGCACCATCATTATCTGTTTTCATAAACGCTGCTGCCAATTTCAAGTTGGGTGTAGTGCGACCGGTAGTTTGTGATGCAGCTCCACTATGGCAATTTCTTCGCGCCGATTGTGTGTCCGTCTGGAATAAATTTGGATGAATTGTAACATCGTAATAAGCAATTGATTTGATATAAATTCTGATATTAAAAGAATACCTCCTTTTCTCCATGTTTACATTGTTGTCGCCGTGTGTAGTTTCTTCTGATGTACTCAATTGCAAATGATATGAATGCCGATAAAACGGCGATGCTAGTTGCAAGCACAAGTATTTTGATATCGCTCTTTCTCCGATTTTTGAATTCAATATCAATTAATTTGATCTCTTCTGTTCCGCTAGACGTTACGTTTGTTCGGGTAAGTAGGAAGTTAATGTATTTTCTCCACCAGTCTACTATACCAGCCTCAAATATGCGCTTCGCTTTGGTTAGAATTGTTTTTGGCATAGCTCCCTTAAAGCCATATGCATCCCTGTATTCGCTCAGAATATTCTTTCCCCAGAAAACTGGAAGAGCCAGTTTTGAAAGTTTTGAGAAGAGGACACGAGCGCTCTCTTCGTTCAGTAGAACCGCGGAGCGTCTACATTTAACCATGTGAGGAAACACAAGCTCATTGTACCGCTGCTGGTCTTCATGTATGTGGAATACATATTTCTGCCATTGCGGAAATAACTCCGAATTGTTTAGGTAAATTTGCGTTTTGGCATCGATTTCAGACGCCGACAACCTTGTCCAGGTGTATTGTGGATACATGATATGTAACCAGAAATCAGAGACAATGGGAAAGGCTTCGTGTCTGCTTGTTTGTTGGAATTCTCTTTGGACATGATCGATCTGGGCCATACGGAATTCCTTAATTCTATACGGTAATGTATATGTCTTGAATCCGTACTTGACAAGTTTGTCGTATTGGTTAAACTGTAAGAGTTGTTGTGGCGCCGTTAGCTCCGTAATGGTGTGTCCCTTAAATTCATTCCCTAGTATCCAAATAGCCAACGGGAAATAAAACAGTTTATTCCGAACAGACGGCCGGCTCAAATACTCTGATCCCTGGTCAATTACCAGAGCAACCAACCGACAGAAGACATACGACTGTGACATTTGCTTCCTCATATTGTTACCGATTGTTTTTGTACGGAATTGCACCGCGCTACACGTAACACGCGACGTTAGAAAAATGCAACCAAAGAAAGCGCACCACGTTTGAACGTCGAATGTATCCACCAATTTAGTTAAGCTGTTCATCCAAAATCTTTCTTCGAAATGGCAGCTCACAAATCTAAGACGACGTGTCTGGAGCACCGTGGAAGTGTCCGGGAACTCCCATATATGCTTCTTTGGAAGGGAATATATCTGGCCATGTAATAGCCACTGGTGCTCAGTATGACCGCAATTGTATTCAGTTCCAACTAACCAATTCCTTGCTTTGTCCTTGTAAGACAGTCGCAATGATGTATTTTCTGGCAATATGATTGATACAAAGTGTGTGTCAACTAAATTAGGTAATTGTTCCAGATCAAATTCATGTAATTTCACTAATTGTTTCAGCAACATGTGTCTAGTCTTCCGATGTCCATGGTCTTGGAATGGAACCATGTAATTGGCGTCCACATATATTTGGTCAGGTTGACCATATCTCGATGAGAATGTTTTGATTACGTTGATGCTTGTCAGTTTTGGTAAATCGTCCGTTCTCACAAAGATGACCTTGGAGCATCGAGAGCAGTAAAAACAAGCTATATAACTTGCAATTATTCTGAAGCTTTTGGGATCTCGTTCTGTCGACTCAGTTATATAAATGCTTTCCATTCTCATTTGTAAGACAATGTAGTATACATCGTCCATCGGGTAAGTAAATTGCCTGAACAGGGCTAAGCTCCACGATATGTATGTGGGATCTGTGGAATTGGTCCCATTTTTGACAAGAACATAATACGTTGGAATCAACTTGGCAAGATTGCGCTTTTGTTTGCTGAATACATTGTTGAAATCCATGCTGATGCCCACTGGTTCGCGCAAATAAACGCCGTAATCATCTGCCCAGTAGAATGTCTCGTCAGCGTCATCCGACGAAGGTTCCAAATATATAACGACCTTGTACTGGATTCGTTTTCTCAGAACCATAGCCGGGTTGTCAATTATTCCTGCATATTCCAGCAGTAATTCTTTACTCAAATTTTTTCCTACATATCCATGCTGTCGATTAATAATTTCCATATATTCCCACGGGATAAGATGTTCTGTGACATTATGTACAAAGTACCTCATCAAAATCAAAGGATTTCGAACCTGGTAGCTAACTTCTATTCCTTGATAATTTATGAACAATATTTGACCATTTTCAAAGAAATTTATGTACTCGTGCAAGTTAATCACCTGTTGGCTGTCTATCGATGCCGTGACGTCTCTAATGAGGTGCAAAATGCAAAACGGAGTGAAACTATATAACAAAATTTTGCGGTGATTAGTTTGGTAGAACGAAATATTCACCATAATGTTTTAAAGGAATGCAACAAAGTTACAGATAATTTTGTATAAAGCTTCAGCAATATTTATACAACATATCACGTAAATTCCGAATATATTTATCCGGCACAGGGCAGTGTTACTTGATGCTTCGAGCTTTAAAATATTCTGGGAGCCGTGCTGTCCGTAGTGAGTAGAGAGCACGCCACATCGTTTTGCTTGGCTTTACATATATTGCAGGTATCGATTAAACGACATGAAATTAAAATTGCTAGTTGCTACGTATGTTAGCCAGGTTTAAAATGAGGACAATTTTAATTTCAGTTTCAATTAATTCTGGTCCAATCCATAAAATTGTTTTATGCTTTCATTACAACTGGGCAATCAACAGTCCGTGTTCTTCGGGTTGCTTAATGTATAGTTCTAGACACGACATGTAAAATAAAACTGAGAGATATCGTCGTTTGTGGAGCTTTACATGCATTAATATTTTTTCCTAGCCACTATGGCCGAACAAGCATGTTGGCCTTCATAGGTAAAGACATTCTCTTTGTTAATATTTGAAATCTCTGTACAATTGCCAAATCAATATATCACGAGCCATTGACGTGATAAGGCCAATCCCTCTTCACAGCGGCACCTCACTTTTAACCTCATTCACTAGGTACACTTTTGACGTAAAAGTCAAGTTGACACAAACAAAATATTGAATATTGGGCAAAGTTGGACGTATGATCCGAATATGAAAACAGTTTGGTGTAAAATTCACTTTTGACACAATTGTGTCTGTCTGTCTGTGCATCATAATTCGCAACATCTGTTTTTGAACTAAATTACATAATCAGATTTAAGTAAATGGGATGCGTAGAATCCAAAAATGACATATTTCACGCTCATATTTCGTTTTGAGAATTTATAATTTTCAAGTTCTGAAGTCATAACCTGTTGCTGGCATGTTTCAGAAAGGTTCATGCCAATTTTCAGCCAAATGGAACACACTCGCTCTCAGAAAATCCGTGCACCGCGGGAAGTACAATGTCGCAATTTACCCCCTTTGTGTCAACTTACCCCATCCAACTAATATTGCCATGTACATAATTTGATATGCTGAATACGAATCTAGCATTTGTTTCTTAAAATAATGACTTCGGTTCCAGGTCATTCCTACTTCCTATGAACTTACATATAAATGATTTTATAAAACATATCTTGAAATAAATGAAAATAAATCAGCATTCTAATTCTCACATTTTTGTCAATATTTTTAATACAGATCACCATTCGCTGCAATTTCGGTAATGACATTTAAAAGTAAGTTAAATCCTCCCAATAATTAATACACTAATATTTTATTCGCACAAATGCAAAACGCCATATTGAATTTACCAATTAAAGTGAGAAATAACCGATAAATAAATATGTTGTAAACATTTCAACGCCATCATTTGATGTGGTCATGTTGGGAAATTTTCGCAACTAAATAGATATAGAAGATTTCAAGAGAGGTTTCATAGAAAATGGACAATTGCAAGTTTATTTGAACCTTTACCAGATGCTATTCTACAACAAAGCAAAGCCCGTATACGTTTCAAAGTGGAAACGGTCGATTGATGATTAACTAATGGTTTACAGAGCCCTATGAATATTCCGAACCTCGTGTGAATGTTTTTATGAAGTAAAGTAGCATTCGGTAAATGATTGCATAGAATGAGGAAACTCAAGCAAAATTATAAATCCAGTCTTATCAAACTTTTACACACTTCACATGAAATCCGGTTCATAATACGAACAAGTGTTGACGAATCTGATGAATCAAATTTAGTAAATTCTGTCACGATTTTCAAGTACGAGGTGGAAAACTAATAACTATAATTCACTTAATTAGTTCCACTAAATTTTGTTTAGATTCGTAATTCACATCTGCATAGCCTTTACCAGTTTCAATAATTTATCCTAAAACCAGGGGAACTTATCGAATCAAGTTGGGAAACATTGTGAGTCTAGTTGCAAAATATTGATTCAAGTTCGCAAGTGTTTCTATTTCCACGCTAAAGGATACCCTTGGCACGATACAAATTTTAAATTTCCTATAAATCAAGTCAGTTCAGCCAACTCATAATTTTAATCTTTTTATGAATGTAAGTTATTCATGTAAATTACCTAGAGACTTAAGAAAACTATCCAATTTGTGTGGTATACCTTTTTGTAATGCTTTGCTCGATTTATAAGCTGTGCATTCTACCATTCTACTGTTGTTGCTACTTGATCGCCGAGAAGAGTGCACACAAAAAATCTCTGTATTCATTTTTTACCAAAACCCAAAACCTACATACCTATTGTTTTTGACTTTGAATAAATGCTTTGGTAGCCTCTTGCATTGTGGCAGCATAAAAAAAACCATAAACTCATCCCTTGTGTTCCACCTCAATTTCTTCTCCACCTGAATATTTGTGCCATTTTGTGAAGTCATCATAAAATGCATAACATCTAGCATTTTTTAAAGAAACTGCTTCTGTCGCCAACAGGATGAATGATCAAATTAGTTATGCCTTTTTGTTTTGTTTGTATTTTTCGGCTGTAGAAAGCATGTACGCCATTTTGAATAAAGCATCTGCATACCAAAGCTTTCTTCACTAAAGATGGAACTTGAGTTCAACCGGTTTGTCGGAGATTGCGAAAACAATGTTTTGAAATTATCTTTAGTTCACCCCGTCAATAAAGAAATTTTAAAGAAATAATTTTCGATGCATAATCGTTCTCATACAGAAACTCTTGTATTATCTTTATATTCAAAATCACGCGTATGGTGATTACAGATACATGGTCATGCAGCTCACTCTACCAACTGCTTTCAGAACAATTACCTGATATATTGTTATAATTAAGCTAATTTGTATGGAAATGAATTGTATGTAATTGAATACAAGCCCACTTTTACTATTCAAATAGTGTGATAACTATATATACATTTTTACAGATATTGCCAGTTTTCATTTAGATACAATTCCTTTATTCTCTGCAGCGTACCTGGAAGGGACTGACGCTGTAAACTAACCTGACAACAATATTTCCCGCATTAACCATAAACTGGCAGGAGTACTGGCGAACTGGCATTCATGGAGTATACGTCACCGATAATCCAAACTGATAGGAAGAGAGCTGTGGGGAAAGTTAATACTATGAAAAGCTGTATTGTGGGAGTCAATAAAGTACTAAATATGTATTTAACGAAATTAAATGCATACAATTTTTGAGCAGTAAAAATTAACTAAGCATTACAACTGGACTTTGTAATGCTATGGACCGTCATCGTCTGGTTGACGTCTTTGCTCGCAGTTAGTTGAGGCCGTTTTGGATCAGGTGCTTCTTGAAGATCGTCTTACAGCGGTGGTCTGATAGTCCATACAGAACACAACCATCCCCTATTTTTCATTAGTCATTTAATTTTAAATGGTACTATTCAATTGCCTTCTGTACAGTGTCATATGCCCTTTTCCACCCCGACGTCCTTCTTGGCATCGAAACCTTCACTCCATTTCTTAGACGGACGTCCCCTCCTCCCTTTTCTCATCGCGTGATCCTCTGCCACGGGCACCTCGTCACCTTCTGCAAGCTCCTGGCAAACTCCCCACATGGCAGTCCCCACAGTACCCGTCCTCGGGAAACCTTACATTTGTGTCATTTCCAAAAGGTTGGGTCGCATTTGCCATTGTTTGGTCACATTTCCCGAATCTTTCCTCTTTCCAGACGAATTAGAAACCAATGTTGTCGATATCATTCCCCTACCTTAATAAAAAGCCGATTTTACTTTGAATGAGTTTGATAATCATTATTGCTTAAGATTCAGAACAAATATCAATAGGGTAATAAAAGCTTGAGCAGTTACATATGAGTATTTGCTTCACGCATCAGCTATAATTAATACTTTCATAGTTTGTACCGTTTATTATGCAGTAAATAATCTTGTGAACACCATCACATATCTTTTAAAGTGACGGATTGTACCGTTAAAAAATGATATAATGGTCTGAATCACTGGTTCTTCGCATGCGCTTAGTTCTTCCAGAATTTCACCGTATAGTTTCTATAACATATTCAATTGACCAGTCCCTATCAAGGTAAAGACAAGAAAAAGTGGACGAGTACTTTAGAAGCAGACGCTTTTGTAATCGTCAGATTTGTAACGGAAATCCAAAGTTGACAAGCATCATACAAAGCTTTGTTCCCGACGCATGGACTTCATTTTTCAGGATATTGAGTAATCATGTAGCTGATCTCCATCTTGTTCCATTTTCTTCATGGATTTATATTGTTAAAATGAATTTATATTGTTAAAATGAATTTATATCAAAGTATATGTAACGGCAAATGTCACTGTGTAATATTATAGGCGTTCTTATGAAGATAAAAGGTAATGTTCAGGAGATACAAGAATCTAGATCTAACCAAACATCCATTATTTAAATAGACACGATAGCTGTGCAGTTTCATTTATTGTAGCGTATATGTAAGATTACAATCGAAATTAAAGTTTTTGAATAAATTGATATATAATATCGAAACTAATAGATAATAAAATAAGTTACAAGTTACATAATTATACATAATACTTAAACGGTATACTGTGGAGAGCAATGAGAGATCTGTAAGTTTGGAATCAAATACTATAGTAGTAGCAAAGTACTAATGACGGTTGATGTAGAGTGTCATGACTATACTTGCTTTTGGAAATACGACAGAGCAAGTCCAAACGCAGTAGGTACGAACACGTTCCACATACTAATATTTGAGTTGAGAAACTTTTAAGGACACTCGTCATATCTGTGCAATAAATAAGAGTTTAGAAAACTAATTTTTGTCTTTCGAATCAGTAACTACCTTGTTAGACGTGCCTTCGAACACTTACCGCTTTGAGCGAATAATATTACACGTTTGAACATCTTTTACTACACATCTTGATTGTTGCACCGCTTCGACTGTGGTGACATTCATTTTTCCTGGTGGTTTTCAAATGGTTGCAACTTTAATGTCGGATCAAAGATTTTGATAGATGATGCAGGACCAACCAGCAATCTGCAACGTTGTAGGTACGCCTGATAATCATATTACATCAAAATATTACAACGAGAATAATTGGATGGACTAGTGCGAATTAATCGTATGGGCAGGCACGTGTTGCTTCGGAGAACAAAACTATTCATAACGTTTGGCAAAACGAATTTTAATTTATAATATAGCTGTTTGTTTGCTAAGATTTAATTAAATTTCAATTACCACCCGATTAGTTTACCACCCAAGTTTACCCCATTAGTAATGACGATGCCAGCATCAACGACTCCACGACAAGGAGTAAGGATAGTAGTAATGCATAATGACTGTCATATAAACCTACTTAAATTCCCTTCCCGATTTGCAATTTCCTTCCCTTGACGTGTTTGCAACCCCTAAAACTTTTTTGAGAAAACTCGGATGCCTTTCTTTGTTGAAAGCATTTTCTAGGCGTATTCACATCCAAAGACGAAGATGCAGAGCCTAAAATACACAAACTGAGAAGAGTTATGTGTTGATCAGGAAGCAGAAAAAATATACAAGAAATGGAAACAAAAAATAGCATAACTAAGTCTTCATTCTCCGCTAACATGTTAACTAGTTAGCTAGTCATAAGTTCTCCCCAAAATGTCAAAGCGTTTATTTAAGAGCGAGGCAGTCAATCAATTTAGTTACAAAATGTCTTCAAAGGGAGTTCTGTTTCTTAATAAGAACCCTTCATATTGTATTCATAAATTGCTGGCCTACTGACTGATTTCTTGAACAAGGAATAGTATATAGGGCTGACGACATTAAACTGATGGATCCCTGATTTCTGCGTAATAAAGGGAATAAGAATAGGGCATCGTATTTTGCAACGTACAATGGAATATTGTTTTGAGATTTTTTTGGTTGACAATTATATACGAATAACGGTTTAGTTTTACTCTATTGCAGATGCTGTTGTAATCATAACCAAGATTGATACATCCACTCTGTGCAGATCGGAGATGTGTGAGATGATTATTATTCATGAATCAAAGACCAAGATCAGTGGTTTATAATTGGGGATGTTCTACTTTGTGATCACATAAAGTTATATTCTTCTACATTTTTCGGCACGCTGATAGGAAGACTTTTCAGTTTTGCGGGAAAGATCTATAGACGTATTTTTGCTCTAGACAAATCGCTTTCGAAAGTTAAACTTCTTTGCTTAAACAAACGGCGGGAACCACACATAGATGAATGCGTAACCTAACCTAACCTTTTCTTGATCCCAATGAAGTGATCGCTGACGGAAATTTGTGAAAGTTTTAAACTTAGCCTCTGGGTGGCATCCATTTACAAGGTTTTTTGTGCGACATGTCGCATGCGTTAATGTTGATGAAAGGCACACTATATCCATACTGCTGATAATATTTTCGAAACACCATTTGCGTATCCGTTAAGCCGAGAATCTAGAGGGAGACATCCTTTTCAAAGGCCGTGATGTCGTTGTGAGATCCGTGCATGACCTTGTTAAAGCTCGGGTTGGTAAATATCGGTAGAAATGAATCCATCTTGTCGAACAGCTCCAGTGTATCGGCAAAGTACACAGTTCTGTGAACTTCGTCAAACATCTGGAGCTGACTGGTGATGCCACGATAACTGCGAACACTATTGCCTTCAATGTCAAGGAACAGGTGATTGCGTTTATCCAAATCCTCATTTAGTGACTTCAGCCTCTCTTCAGAGTCAATCCAGATCGGTGTGTAGTTTCCTTCTCCAATTCTTTGTCATAGATGCTGGAGCTTAGCAAAAAAATTGACACATCATTTTATAATCAGCCGGAATATGGAAGTGTTGAATCTGACGATGATAGGGATGTTGAACGAAAATAAAGTGAGCAAAGAAAAATACTACTATTTAAGTTAGTAACCAAATATTAAGTAATAAATTGGTTTTCTTTGTCTTATGAAATGAATAATCACACTGGGGTCCGCGTTCCCGTCTCGTGGTTTTGGGATGAATACGCTAGCAATATTAGCTTTTTTGATATTTCTGTACGTAAAATCATTACGTCGTTTTCCATAATATGGCAGCCTGGTTCAATTATGTTGAATGAAGATCCTATTGCTGAGTTTTTGGTTTGTCGGGAATTCAGGTTGGGTCGTTGGGTTGTATGAAATAGAACTTTAATTTTAGCGACAATACAAGAAAACTTGTCGGTGTACTGTACGCACACAATGGAAGTAAATTAGCAGTTACGTTTCATTTGCTTTTGTGTATTTGAAAGATATGTATTTTAAAAGTGCTGCAAGCTGTTGATTTGGTGGTCTGTGAAGTAAAAATATTTTCAATCATTTTAAATCCGTTATCTATGTCATGTAAATATTTTCGTACAATATAACTCTATAACATCTATATTCACAGCAAATTATGCCTACAATATTGCGGATGACATTTTCTGTGACAAGTTATCGTAGATGCTTGTAAAATGAGACAAATGCATCTTTCCTTACCTCAGAAAATATTGGTTCCTCTCTGACGCAGATTCCTCGTTCTTCCTCTGTTTCTTCTTGGACAGGGAAGTTAAAGAACGCAAGCACAATGAACGGTTATGACATTTTAAAGCAATACGTTATTGCACACATCCTCTTTTGGCGTTGACGCAATATTTTACAGTGAACACCAATCATTCCTATATTGAAAGTCGATAAAGTGGATTTCATAATTTCAACAATTTTGGTTTAAGTAAAGCAAATATCCATCAAAGACGGACATAATGTTTTCAGAGTGAAGAATAATTGGCATTCATCAAGCAAATTTTGTGGTAGTGGGATAATGATATTTAAATGCCGCCAATTGTAATTTCCCTGCAATAAGAATTTTGAAATAAGCAGATTAGTCGTTCGCTACTATGTCATCAGGAAAGCATAAATCTAAAGCAATTATGTACAAGACCTACTATTCCCCAGAACAGAATGCCCTGCAAACTCATCCTTAGAATTTGCTAAAAAACATTTTTGCATTCTCGGCGCCGGGAGTCACATCCGCAGCTGCAACAACGAAATTGATAAAGCACAGTGCGGTCGGCAATTTGTTAATAAGATAGTTAGATTTGATAGAAATCATGTAAAAGTTGTAATTGTATGGTCCAAAAATCCGGAAATTCGACATTAGTGTGAAAATCCGGCTTCCGTTTCTACAATCTACTACAAAAACTGCTGGAAATTGGAACTTAATCTTTTCAGCAGGAACGTCAGCGTTTCAGTCAAGTTTTAGTGACATTTGATAAGAATTCAAGTATAATTTATTAAGTTTCCAAAAGATTCCGACGAATCGTGTCGAGTTGGCAAATAGTAACACATTGCCTACAAATATTACCTAAATTTCAAACATGCTGTGCCATTGCACGCGTAAATTGCTAATGGCAACTCCCTCATTCGTTTATGTCATAACAAATTTGAAATAAAGCTGATTCTGACTTCGAGCACTCCGATCTTGATTTTTTAAAATTTTATCTGCCATTGGTAAAGGTATACATTTTGAATGTTTTGACGCCACATGTTAATATACTCATGCCAGGAAACTTTTATGCATGCCAAGGTATTTAGTTGCCATTTGTTCGTAAGAAGTTTTATCATTTGCACCTTAAACGACTTTGAGTAAAAACTTATAGAGTGAGTTTTGTTTGTGAATGTTCGAATGGCTGTGACATTGTAAACTGAATTGGATCCTCATAGCAACCCAGTTTCACGATGATTCGTGAATATATGCTAAAGGCAACATGTTGATTTTGAATTATTTAAATCATGCCTTAAGTTATTTTTTGATATTGTGATATAACCACCAAAATTGTGAAAACCAGAACGTGAAAGATGAAAATCAGCATTGGCATGCTCTCCGGAGTTCCTTCACACTCATAATTGGATTACCCGCTATAAATTTATTTTTTACTCTCAATAAAAACAGTTGCTTCGCAAATTCTTAAATTATTCGACGCAATATATGAACACGTCCAGAATATCATACACCAATTGCAGCGAAATCTAGTCTGGAATGACTCTTTAACTCTATCTTTTCCATGTTTCATCACAATATGTTAACTGCGACTATAACTGGCATGGCGACTTGAAATAAACTATCGGCAAAATGAGTGCCACTTGGTTACCACTGTCATTAATAGAACTACCTTCGAAAATTATACTTATGAATAAACCACCTGTTTACAAATATATAACTCCTTTTCTTAATTTTCACCACAGTGTCGCCAATGTTACTCAATGTAAATACTCCACATATCAAATTGAATGTAAGAACGATGAAACATGTGTATATAACTTTAACGTTTCAACGCTGCAAATTACAATCTGGTGACTGTTGAGCATAACACAGGTGTAGGTTGATTGTTCCTTGTGGGGTACTCTGGTATGAAGTGTTTTGGTGAACTGTAAATAATGTCAGTCGAGCGCATTGACATTTCGAATTGGTTTATAGTAAAATTGATAAAATTGAAATCATGTAACGTGTGATCATTCAAGTAAAATATTGGCTAAGGATATGATCTCCATAAAAATGAACAGAATCCTACTTATTGACCAAAAAGCTGTAATTCAGGCAGTATATTGATACCATTTCTACTTGTTATGAAATAAGAAAAGTTGTACTTTTAACGCTACAAAGTACAAAGATATCGAGCAATGCCTGTTGTCTTTGGAATCAAGCACACTTGCTATAATTAATCCTAACCCAGATTTAAGCTACTTTCGGTACAATTCTTCGCTTATCCGCTGATCCGGTAACGTAAGAAATCGAGTTATTATTTTTGTAATGATTCCGGTCTCTTATGTATAGTAAAGAATGAAAGTCTGGTCCAATCCTTTTTGTTTTTACTACACTTTAGTGTGAGTATAACGCATGATCACATCACCTTGATTATCGTGCAACAGTCCAAATAATAGCCAATACTGAATTCAATGGCAATTCCGACTATTTTTAGCCGTACCAGACAACCAAATGCACAACCCATGGAATGACCGTACATGACATGGAGTGACCTGGTATTACGAATTTCACAAAACTCTCTGGATAATAATAATCGGGCGACGTGTTTCTGCATTATTTGTAAAGGCGGAATTTATAGATAAAAGCTGGAACAACCACAGGTTTACAGAGTACAAAATGATGACTCAAACGCAATGTTTTGTGAAAAGCTCAAAAGTTCTCTCCAAAATCAAAGCTATATTTAGTCCCATTGTCACCCATGTGTGCAAAGCTGGTAAAAATCGTTTAATTGCCACACAATCAAACCAAAGCTTATCATCATGATGATAAAAAATAGACCAGATTGTCCTTGCGTTTAATGTAACAAATTGGACATGACAATCTGATACCCTCTTTTATTGTCGCGATATAGTGACACGGTATCTGACGCATAACTAAACTTATGCGTCAAGACTTGTAATCATAACCAGAGCTGAAAATTAGATTGGCGCAGACAAAAGCCTATTGTAGTTAAGCTACATTTAATGAAAAATTCAATCGCATTTTTGTAGCACTTCTCGAGACAATAGTACATCAATTAGTCATATCAGGTTAGCGGAACACTAACTATTCTTAATCAATTGGATTTTCATTAAACCAACTTTTAGCCGCATAACATACACATATTCTTCCCTTCCCCACTTAACGACCCACTTTATTTTTCATCTTGGCGCTATACAATTTTCAACCGATGTGCATATTCTTGGAGTAATAACTTGGATACTACTTGTACTTGCCTGTTTGCACGTAAGTAAATATATTTCTATGTGCTTTGCAAGAAAATATTTTGGGCTCGTCATGTAATGTAGTTTGACATGATTGCAGGAGGCAGGATCGGTCAAAGTGTATCCGTAAAAGACTGGTAGAAGTGCAACGAAGGAGGTAGATTGCAAGGGGGATAAGTAATGCAAAGAAAACCAAGAGAATCATAAAACGGCTGAAAAAGCCACATATACCGTACTGTGCCCCGGTATACCCCTGTGCCCCGGTATAATAAGTCAATAAACAAGAAGTCCATATGTTTCACATTAAGGCTGCTCAACAATAAATCAATCAAAAAACCTTATGGTCAGCTATGCTCTTAATTTGGTTGCGTTGTTAACATTATGGCGTCGTTGTTGACCAAGACGAACAAGGAATTCTAAATTTGTTTTCCCCATATAAAATTAATATTCCGAAATAAAGTTTCGAGAATTTAATGTACATTTATATTTACTTAAAACTGGATACATCATTAGTTATTCAACAGTAACGGAGTAGCAGAAGCAGTTTCAGCTGTAAAGTTTACATACAGACGTTTTATTTGTGCCCACTTGACATCAGAATTATATCTTCCAGTTGAATAAAAAATATCTGATGTTATAGACTTGGTCTTGTAAAAGAGCTTCCACTGCTGGTTGAACTGGAATGATAACGACATTTTTGTTATACAATTGGAATCACAATGTCATACATTTTCCTCCTCGTCCAATAAAAAGCTGATGTGTCACCCAGAAAAAATCTAATTCATTCAATCACGATAAGAAACATCTAATGAGCAAAATCTAGTATCGCGTTTGAAAATATATTTCATGATTTCTATTAATCAAATTCTAATGATCATTGATATTATGTTCACAACCGACTCATGCAGAGCGAGAGCGAGTGCACAGACTAATTATATGAAAATGACATAAAGCATACAACTTCCTAAAAAATGCATTGAAAATGATTAGTAGCATTCCCTACTGCATATCAATAGTAGGATCTTTCCGGAGTAATTGAGTGAGTGTATATATTTATAAAAGCATGGTAAATATTTTCTATTGACCATGACTTATGATCGTATGTAGTAAATTCGACATGTAATGTCTAATACGTCGTATGTTGGTTTATGCCGACTGCAACTGAAAACTATCCCAAAGTCACAAAACCGTTATCTGAATCTTTTCAGGCAAATTACGTAATTTCCGTCAATATTTTAGGAGGCGATGTGGAAAACTAACAACTGTAGTTCAATTAATATCAGTTCCAAGGTTTGATAATTTACTTGGGCAAACCCCTTTCCAATTTGTATAATTCATCCTAAAATCGGGTTAACCTACCGAATCAATTCTGGCAAATTTTGCGAACCGAATTCCAAAATCTTGATACAAATGGACACAAGTTTACTGTTGCCAAGCTAAAGGAGTCCATGGTCGTCTTACAACTTTGGGGAACAATATTCTGAAGAACAAAACCAAATGATTCTGTTATTTAATATGAATAAAAATCCATGATTTAATTGTTTTTTGGTCCCTGCGACTTGAACCTGTAGATGTTTTTAACTTCTAAATAATTTCCAGCCAGATTGAGTCTGGCGTCAACTTTAAACATTGCCTGTTTCTTACCAAAGCCTTTCTCAAAATGGGAACCAGCTATACCAAAATTCTAGAAAACGTATTAGAAAATATGCATTGCTAGAACTGGAACGTCACATATTTTCAGATCTTTAGATATAGAATCCCATTGTTTCAAAACAAAATCGATGTCTCGATATATTATTTGTATATTACAACCTACGCGAATACGGACAGTAAACATTAGGATCATGACGATCTTTAAATTTTATCAGCAACGTGTCGGCACAACGTGTAATGTTTGCGCTTTGACGCCACAAGTTAAGATACTCACGAAGGGAAAGTTATAATTATTCGTAGATAGGTGCCGTTCATCTGTGGCTAGCAGAAGTAAGAATTGGAGTCACATGTATTTAGAAAAGAAAACTAATGAGATGTTGTATTTGCCAATGTTCGTTTGACAATAACAATTCAAACTACAATTGGAGCTCCATTGCAACCGCGTTAACGGAGATTCGTTATACCGTCTTCACTTTGTAAGCTAGATAGAATGGCACATTATGAAGCTTTTGTTTTTACCAGCTGAGCCATGAAGAAGAGAAGAGGTGACATTTGACCACTCATGGTGTACCACGATTCGCTTGAACTGGCTACGTGATCGCTGGTACGTAAAATTGGTGTAAATACCTGGCGCGTTTAAACAATGCACTCTAATAATTTCTGTCGGAATGAATTGCAAAACACATTAGTTCAATTCTTTTCCACATGGAATCCAGGCAGAAAACGATTTTGTAGTTTTCGTCATCGTTTGCTATATAGTAATCAAACAAATATGTGGGACTTTCACAGGCTAGATCATTCCTCTGTAAATAGTAAGTCATCGCGATTTTGAAGTTATTACTGTACTAAATAAATCTGATTTATTAACGTTTTGTGCATCGCAATTAACTTATCTTCAAATGCACTTCTCTCAAGAACACACATCACGACAATCTAATTAAAAAATAAAGATTCCGTTACCCATTTTTACAATACGGTCGTCAAATCCATTTTACTCAATCAACTCCAGTTAATAATCTGAGTGACAATGGAAATGTCAATTTACTTATGAAATGACGTGTAGATACGGGACAATATCGAGCCTTAATAAGTCAATGAATCTAAACGGGTGCGCGGCAGTATGTCATTAACAAATATTATACAGTCGTAAAGGAAAAGGTAACCTTGGTTGGAAAAGCAAATGGAATGAGTTAAAACGTCATTTCAATTATAACATCATGTCCATTTTTACTGGACTATTCATGCATAACTAGATGTCATTAAATTTATTGGCTAAACTGTACTTTCTAAAAAAAACTTTGATTATGTGAGTCAACCGTTGGTTTGTCATGAGATTTGAGGATTAATAATTGTCAAATTAAAAGTAGAATTAAAAAGTGGAGCAAGTGTAGTACAGATGACCTTCTCATAGAGTAATGCTCTCAATGTAAGTGAATTTGCGAATCGGCGTTGAGATTGGGTTGACATTAAGCTATTGAACATGTACAAATGGAATATTAATAGAAATACATTTTATGCCAAATTCTACATTATATTTATTTGTTGAACGGTACAAATGGTTACTTTGATACTTGGAACATAAACCGTTTGTAATGATAATGCAAAGGATTTGAAACAAGTAAAATTATAAAACTTGGGAGGTATATTTTGTATAGTAAATCAGTGAATCAATCTGATAAAGATTTTGTTCCTAAATACTGTACTAAAATTGCATCAAATGTAGCAACGCCTTGCACTAGTACATATAAAAATACCACAACAACATTAGCAAGCCTGCAAACGCAATACGAATTAATTGTGGGTTTGGCATGACGCATAGCGCTGTTTGTACTTATCGTTAGTTTTTGGATGTTTGCTGAATACCATAAATTTGTACGTCGTTTTCACCATATAACTGCACGGTGAATTGAAATACATTTGGCGATTGGCGATTAGTATTACCGTCCATTCGGAGATTGAAGTGAAAAACAGTATTTTTAAAAATTTAACGGCATTCAATGAAAATGACGGTGAAATAAAAAACACTAACCCTCCTGCGTAGACGCTTTGTCGATGTACACTATCTTTTTGTTCTGTGGAAAAATATGTTTGATTGAATTTTTAAACATTCAACAAAGTCGTGTACCAAAATACATTATGCTTAAGTTTAGCATTCAATATGGTTCATATAAATAATTCTAAGGAGGATCCCCATCTCAAACAAGAAAATTGTCTTTAAATGAATTTCTATTTATACAAAATGAGACAACGCAATATTGCAGTTTTAAATACGTTTCGAAAACTAAACTCACAAGACGGCCGGAGACGCACCTTACGATGAGTTGATCAACCCATTTTTTAGTTTGGACGATATCGTCGTCAAAACGAATCAATGAATCACAATAGTGAATTTAGTTGACAGTTGTAATACGGATAAGCATATGTTATTTACATTCAAACAATGGCAATGTACTATTGTATGAAATATCGAATCAGGCAACCAGCCGAATAGTCTAGAACATATGGAGATTATAGGTACATATTTATACAGATGTATAAATATGTTCCTATAATCTATTTCCTCTTTCAGACTATGCGATTTAAATTTATAGTTTTCAACTTTCTCAACTCAATTTTTCCAGGCGTCAATGATAAAATTACTATTTAAAACGTTCTCATTTCCTCGCAAACCTTTTACATGATCAAAACTAATTCACGAGGTATTGTTGGAGACACTATTACACTTTACCACAAATATTATTACCACATGAACGTCACTTATAATTATTTTTGGCCTGTCGTATTTAAGAGTGACTAAACGTGATTCACATTTAAGCTGAAAGCCAGATTTAGTTCCGTGTCTTAACTACATTTCCAATATTAATGAATTCCATCCTCATGTTAGAACTCTTGATAGAAATATTCCTGAGTGCAAATCAAAATTATCTATCTGAACAAAATAATTCTGACTTATTTCCGTGTTTAGACTCTGTGATAAAAAATTGTGGCAGGTTTCAACTTATAAACAATTTTAATTAAAAAAATCATAGATCAATGATAACATTATCATTTTTTAAAGTATCCTATCAATTGTCATATATTTCATATGATCGAAATTAATTCATCATAAATTTCTTGAGATTCAATGTAGCTTTAGCAAATACCTTGAAATCATATCATGTTACCACTTAAACGTGAGATCTTGTTACCATTGAGAAATCTATCACATAAAACCCTTCCTTGATTTGCCCATTCGGAGTTCCGTCATAATCAAAATAGGATAACATGCTGAAAATGTATATATACCTTGCTGGCGTTTAAAAAACTACGGTTTCATCAATTCTGAAACAATTCAACGCACAATACGTGAACACACTGAGAATGACCTACAAAAAATTACAGCGAATTGTATTCGAGTTGGGTGTGAATTTTCAAGAGATATCTCAGCCGGAAAGTTTCATAACTATCTGTTAAACTTTTAACATAGCATTCTATCATATTTTTTAACTTAGCTTTTGCAAACCGAATACCGTGTGCTTACTGAACTTTATATTAATACAACTAGCTTTGAAAGCCTAGAAAATCACGCCTCCGTTCCATATAAACAACACAAAGTTTGTCTCTGAATTTTGAGAACGGAGTCGCCGATGTTAATCACTGGACTTGTTATATATAGCAATTGAAATTCCAAGAACCTCCAAACGTTTATAGAAAGTTCAACGCCAAAGGTTACAAATCCAGTCCTGTTGGGCAACTTTTGGCGTAAAGGTTGGGTTGACGTCCACGCGCCATGGCACTGAAATATGTTGTAGTTTGATAAACTACAATAATTTCTGTCGAATAACATTGCCAAATTCCGAGCTGCGGTATCACAAATTTGATAAAATTGAGATGCTGGAATATTTGGTCATTCAAATTAATTCAAGTTCCAGGTGTGGTCTCCAGAAAGCTGACAAAGAATCGTGGAATCGCTTTTGAGTCCATAATTTTACAATTGTGAAAGTGGAAGTCACAAACGTTTTTTGGCTCCATTCCAACCATTACGTTATTGACCTTGACCAAAAGGACATCCACCATTATGACTTTATTGCTAGATGCATTGTGTGACCGAATTCAGCAACGAAGTAGGCATGTGATATATTCTAATTTATGATATCATGTTAATAAATGATGAAGACTATTTATTTCTTAACGCCAATAAAAATTATGTCGACCCAAATTTGTTATGTAAGCTAAGGCAGGTCTATGTTTTCTTTCCTTTTATGAGTTAAGAATTTGAATTTGCGAGTTAAGTAATTCAATTTCTTCAAATTAGCAGTTCACAAGCGCCATTTGATTTTCAGCGTATTCTAAAATAATTAAAAACCCTATTTGTAAATTTTATCCAAAATGAAACCAACGTTACCGTAATATTTTCGCTGGATAACCACACACCTAGATAAATTCCCTAGATGCAAACAAAAGAAAAACCTTTAACAAACTGTGTTCATACAAATGCACAACGTCTTAAATTTGCAACGTTTGGGATTTTCAACCACATCAATCACAATATTATCCAACGTTATCATGAATTACTAGGTAGACGTTTGGAACTTAATGTGGTTGGTAAGTACATTAGTTCCATTAAGGGAACGTATGAAATTATTCAAATTATGCATTTGTTTAAATTGCTTAATTGATAAATTTAATCATTAAAATGCTACAAAATTTGCTTCAACGCCGCCAGTTGACATTTTCATTCCTTTGTAGCAATTTATTAACGCATGTCATTGATGAACTGTCTCCTAGTTTAGAATGTTGAGCTCACGGGAAACCGAGTTCGAGGTGAGCAACGATATCGATTAGGATTATCGATATGGAATATCACCCCATTGAAATGCAGATATTATGCGCATATATTTGCCAATGTATGTCCTATAAGTGGCCACGTGGCTTGCTGAATCATGATTACTTCAGCGTTCATCCAAGTTGTGATTATGTCAATCTCATGAAATCCTATTCTTATTGCTTGAACAAAATCAATCCCTGACCAGGCCAGATCTTAAATTGGTATTTCGCTCGATGTATGTGCTATGGTGCTAACGGCGTCTTAATATACTAACATAAAAAGGTGGAAAAATAAAATTTCATGAATCACACATCGATACCCACCAATTTTTTCCACAGGTCGCTTTGCACTTGGAAATAAATGTAATTTTTTTAAGAATCCAGGGAAATCAGACGAAAAAACTGACTGGATCTGTCAAGTTGTGGTAAAATGGGAGCCCAAAAAACTATTCAATATTTATGGTAATTCCTATGTATTGGATTCATGAAAGCCTGCAAGTTTTGCCGCGCATATCATATCTGCAAATGCTGCCTATTCGCTGGCTCTGGTGTTGGGGATAAGTTGTTTGTTTTCATCGCATTACCATGTCTGGGCAATAAGTTGAATGAGATAAATATTCATTGAGTCTAATCCCACAAGTAGATATATTCCATCAGTTCAATTCAAAAAAAGTTACATCCACTGCAAGTGATGAATCTTTTTTAATCTTCGGTTATTACTAAATTCGTTCAACCTCATATTACATTGATTTATATTATGTCGGCGAATTGGAAAGTTGAATGAATACTCAAATTGGTTATGATTTATTAAATTTCTGATTCCTGTATATGTATAGAACCTGCACGCCAATTTTCAAAACATGGCTTCGCGGCGGAATTACGTTAACTCTAGATTAAAAGTATACAGTTCGGAGTCCAACGGTAGTTTAAGTAGCAACAAAATAAACATTTTTGACGGTTTGCATATTATCCACACAAATTGCGTGTCTGTTTCTGTCCCAAAAATACTGTTGTTTAAAATGACAAAATCCTAGAGATGCTGTAATGTACCGTTAAAATGGATGGGAGAACTGTGGGTTCAATGGCTGCATGTTCGTCCTGGTTCGTAGTTGTGAAGGTGTCGTAAAGCATATTCTGAAAGTGTACATTCAAAACAGTATATATCAACTCACCATCGCAATGCGGGCCAAACATTTTGATGATTTTATACTTCTCATGAATATGAGTTTAGGTCTACGAAGCACCATTACAATTGATAACGGATGTTCTATTTACAAACGATCAC
Organism: Sinella curviseta; assembly: GCA_004115045.4. NCBI lineage: Eukaryota > Metazoa > Arthropoda > Collembola > Entomobryomorpha > Entomobryidae > Sinella > Sinella curviseta. The sequence continues at coordinate 9,500,699 of CM023199.3, read as the reverse complement.
CCCGACACACATGCAGACGAACAGATTATTCACAATACCTACCTTTATAAGCATTTCATGCTTCCGGAAGGTAGTGGAAGCAAGCTCATTGTCACGACCACTTTGCCATTTTACCACTTATTGGTGGATTTTACATCCATTGCATATGGATATTTTCACTACTATATCTGTAATGCAAAATAGCTTTTGTGGACCAACAGGTTACCTCCCTTTAAGGGAGTCCCTTACATGTGTTCATTAAGGCATCTATTATTTCGTGTGTATTTTCTAGTTGAAAGAAACATTTCTACTAGGGTGATAAAGGTTATGCCGTTAATTAATGCAACCTTCAACCATACCTTACGTGCAAGATACAAATCCAATATTTCTCACCTTAATAGATGATTTAGCCCTCTATTGAGATTTGGAACATAAGCGACATTTTTGTTCGTCGTTCGTTCGTTCGTTTGTTCGAACATTTTCTGCAAAAAAACAAAATTAATACTTCCGTCCAACTACGTCTGCTGTAAAAATTAACGGAGTTTTTAATGGTTTTAATTAGTTTAACCAGACTTTCAACATTTAGCTAAGTAAATTGGGTAGGATTATACCTATCGGGTTTGGCTCATTTTTTGTGTTAACATTGGCTGTTAACACAAAAAACGAATTTTATGTGTTAACACGCCTGTTAACACACAACGACTTTTGTGTTAACAGGCCTGTTAACACCTAAGGAGTAATGTGTTAACACGGCTGTTAACGCGTAAGAATTGGCTTATGTGTTAACATTTTAGCAATGAAAAAAAGGAACGTGAATTGTTTTGGTTTGAAAATTGCATGACACAAGGAGCCTTTAATATAAGTCAGTGTTAAAGTTAACACATAAGAGCTTCTTAAGTGTTAACATGAAGAATTTTGATAAAGTATGTATTGCTCTTCGCATAGACTGGTTGCCCTTAAAATATCGGTCCGTGCACTTCCGTTCGGCATCATAAAAACCGATTCATAAAGAGTAATTTTAAGCCAAGCTACAAAGCAGTAACATCCTCTATGCAAACAACCCGTCCCATTAGGCAACCATTTTATATGAAATCATGATAACACTGAAGAAGTTCTTAAGTGTTAACTTTAACACTGACTTATATTTAAGGCTCCTTGTGTCATGCAATTTGTAAGCCAAAACAATTCACATTTCACATGCCTTTTTTCATTGCAAAAAATGTTAACACATAAGCCAATTCTTACGCGTTAACAGCCGTGTTAACACATTACTCCTTAGGTATTAACAGGCCTGTTAACACGTAAGTCGTTAGGTGTTAACAGGCATGTTAACACTAAAGTCGTTATATGTTAACAGCCGTGTTAACACATAAAATCCGTTTTTTAGTGTTAACAACCAATGTTAACACAAAAAAGGAGCCAAACCCGATAGGTGTAATCCTACCGTAAATTGTTTACTGTCGCGTATGCGATAACGTCAAGAACACGACACGCTCACTGCCAATGGAGGAGAAATCTATTACGGTTTTAAAAATTAGCCATCAGCAAACAAAAGTTCATTTTCAACGTGTCCTTAAATAGTAAATAGCTACCAACCTGTTTTGTAAATTTATTCCCCAAAAAATGATTCACGCACCGTACCTGAAGAAGTGTCTGCGATTTTCCGCATTCAATATCACATTTGACTTAACTGAACATGGTTTCTTTTGAGACTTGTAGATTAGCCGACATCAATTATATTTCCTGATTTCCTTCGTTGCATTTCCGCAATTATGTTTTATCTAGATTTAGTGTCAAATCAATAAATAATATGAAATTTAAAGAATTCCAAGCTCGCGTTAGAACTTTTGGAAGCAATGTTCCGAAACAAGTACGAAATGAAAATGATCTGGCTAATCACGAAACATAATAATTGCAGATTTATTCTCTGTTTTAAACTCTGTGATATACATTTATGACAGGTTTCAACTTCTAGACAATAAAACTTTTAATAAAATCTTTTCATTGATTAATTGTACCATTATAATTGTAAAGTTTCCTATTCATTGTCATACATTTTGCACGATCGAAATTTATTCATCGTATAGTATAGATTTCTTATGAGTCTGTTAATCTTTCTCGAATGCCTAGCGAACGATGTCATGTTACAACTTGCACGTCAATTATCGTTATATATGCACTTGTTTGAAGTAAATGTGACTAGGTTGGTATACAGCTAGGCAGCAAAAAGTGGGCTTTCTGACGTGCCGTGATACTTCGAGCCGTGGAACTCTAATTTAAAAACGACGATAGTAAACGCTAGGTATCCAACCGAAAGGCCGTCGCTTGGACTCTGGTTGTAAGATTTTGGAAGCACTTGTTTAGAAGTGCAAAACCAAATGATCTATGTATCTAATCGAGAAACAAAATTCCTGATTTATTTGCTCTTTAGACGCTGGATTTAAATATTTAATCGGTTTCGACGTCCAAACAATTTCAATGAATTTTTTCAAAGGCCAGTTATTAAATCATAATTTTAAAATTGTTTGTTCCTTTTCATATCTTTCGATAGATCCAATTTAATTCATCATAGATTTCTTGAGATTCTATTAAACTTACCTTGTGAATACCTTGCCAAGCTTGTAATGTTATCACTTGTACGTCATCGATTGCTATTTTGAGCAAGTTGGAATTAAATGCTAGAACAGGTTGAAACTTCGATCACATACTCGCTCCGATATAGGTTGAAGCAGAAATGAAGGTGTCGATTTTATCATTGTTATTCTGAGCGAACACTGATATAAAATAAACACCAGAAAGTGGAACATTACGAATATGGGTGTGGATTTTCAATGGGATATCTGCACGATAAAGTCTCATCAAAATCTGTTCAACTGCCAGCATTGCATGGAAGAAAGCTTATATGCCATATATGTATGACAGAAGGAATGGCTATTTAGTGTTATTTTTTGGGTCCAAAAAAGGTGGAGTCTACTTTAGCATTGAATGAACGTCAGCTGGTCTATCTTGTGCATGTTGAGCGTTTGGACATCCTGGGCAGCTGATTGGCTGTGTTTGGATCGTTGAGCTTCGTCATTGGCTAGCCGGCCTTAAGCAGAGACCCAAAAAATAACACTAAATAGACATTCCTTCTGTCATACATATATGGCATATAAGCTTTCTTCCATGCCAGCATTGCATCTTATCATATTTTTTACATTAATTTTTTACAAAAAGACTGACTTGTGTTCACTATATTAACATTAATATCACTTACCTACATCTATCGCATCTCCGTCTGAAATACCTACAAGCCGACAAAGATTTCAATCCATTTCTCAATTCCGACAGCATAGTCGCCAATGCTACTCACGTGACTCCTTGTTGCAATTGAAATTGCAATACCTTTCAAGCATTTTAAAAGAAAGTTCACGTTAAACGTCACATTTGCAATTCCAGGCCTGGTGAGTAGAACAAAATAAAAGGTTCATGCCAAGCTGTATGCACAAGGCACAGTAGTGCAATTAATATGATTTACTAAAAATAGTTTTAGCCGAGTACACTGCGATTACTAGCTGTAGTATTAAATATTTGATGAAATGAAGCTCCTGAAAGATGTGGTCATTCAAATGAAATGCAAGCTCAGCATGTGGTCTCCAGAAAACTGACAAAGAATCATGGAATTCGTTTTGAGGCAAAAATTTTACAATTGTAATTGTGTTATTCAAAAAAAGATTTGGTTCTATTGCGACTATTTGTAATACGTCTTTTACCTTTACCCAATGGATATCAGCCATTATGTCCATTTCGCTAGGTGCAATATGCGACCGAATTCAGCAACGGGAGACATGTGATCTGGTAATTGAATATATCATGTAAACAATTTATGACGACTCTGTAATTGTTTAGCGCCACGAAACATTATGTCGCCCAAAATCTGTTATTTTATCCAAGGTAGGTAGTTGTCCCTTTTTAGTTTTATGAATTAAAAAGTGTAATTTCCGGGTTTAATAATTTCAGTATAGTTTTTGGACATTCACTAAAAGTCATTAATGTGGCAACGTGTTTGTTTCAATAGAATATGCCCGCTTCATTTCAACATATGAAATCTATAGCACTGATATCTGCAGTACTTGTTAGTTGTCTTTGACGAGAAATCAAAACAATCTTATGCACAACTTCTTTGTATTTTAGACAAATTGTTTAATGACATTGGAAAAGCAATGTTGCTTGCCTGTTTGCGTCATGCTGGAACGTGTACAAATATTTGTAATATGTAGGGTAACGAAGAATCATAGTCATACTTTAATTATTGAAATGCTACAAAATTTTAACTTCAACGTCGCCAGTTGAAATCTTGATTCCGACGAAACAATACCAAGACGTAGGTCAATGTTGCACTGAACTTGTTTTAGTCAAAGTTGGAGTATAAAGTTCAAAAGGGAAGAGTTCGGGTTACTGTTTAAATTTATTTTGCGCTTTGCGGAACGTAATGGTGATTGAAGGTTGAGTAGGACGAAAACGAAGTTTGGTGTTAGCTGAGATATATTAGATATATTAGATGGCTAAGGCAAGTATAAATTAGAAATAACGTCAGTTAGATGAGAAATGTCTTCTGCGCGTATTTTATTCAGACATATTTTTACTCCACTAAAACCTCTTCAAAGATTACAACTTTGGTTCCAACAAATACAACTATCACTATATCAAATCTCACCTTGGTGTTTATTCCAATAACGGGGCTTTAGGAATAACGGCGTTTAATTTACTAACGTACAAAAGTTGCGAAAAAAATGCAATTTCATGGATCTCAAATCGATGCCAATCACCTCTCTCCACAGCCCGCTTTGCGATGCAGGATGCGCCTTAAATTTCGTCAAATAGGATTAATGAAATAATATATGCATTTCGTCTAATCTAGGATGGATTATTCAGCAAGATGTATTCCATCCGTTCAATCTAAAAAATATTACGTTAACAGCAAGTGAGTAGTTGTATTTCATTCTTTGGTCATTTGGTCAGTACAATATTCGTTCAACTTCGTATTCCATTTATTTGTATTACGACGGCGTATCGGAAAATTAATGAATACTCAAATTGACTGAAATACTGAAGTTTTGATATTTGCCTTTATAGAGATCATGTACGCCAAATTTCAAAATAAGGCTTCACTGTGGAATTACGGTAACTCTAGATTTAATTGGCAGCTGCTCTCTGGTATGGTGGTGGAACTTAAAATAGTTATTGTCAAGTCCAATGGTAGTTTAAGCAGCAACAAAGAAACCGATTTTGACGGTGGCCCGTTCGCATATTATCCACGTGAAATAGCGTGTATGTTTCAGCGTCAAGAATACTATAGACTAAAACGACAAGTTATCTAGAAATGCTATAACGAATGGTTAAAATGCATGGGAGAACTTTGGGTGGAAGGGCCGCTTGTTTGTTGCAGATATGTGATTGTGGCGCAATGCATATTCTGATGTAGTTGATAATAATATTTTCACCGTTTTTAAAAGTGTACATTCAAAAATATGGGAGTCTGCAAGTTGGCCGACCAGCCGACTGAAACACCTGCAAGTCGGCCGACTCGGTCGGCCGAAAATACATACAAGTCGGCCGACTACCCGACTAAAACACCTACAAGTCGGCCGACTCGGTCGGCCGAAATTACATACAAGTCGGCCGACTCGGTCGGCTAAAATTATATGTCAGTCGGTCGACCTCAAAAAATACAATCGGCCGACCAGCCGACCACAAACAATACAATCGACCGAAAAATACAATTAAGGTTTCTTTTCAATTAATTAAACTTTCAATTCATTTCAATTGTACAAAGCAATGCTGTTTTAATTTCGAAATTACCGGATGTTACAAAAAGATATGGGATTTCACCAAAAGTTTTGGGATTATATCAAAAAGTTGTAGAATTTTGTAGAAAGTTGTAGAATTTTGTTGAAAGTTGTAAAATTTTGTAGAAAGTTGGAAAATTTTGTAGAAAGTTGGAAAATTTTGTAGAATTTTGTAGAAAGTTGTAGAATTTTGTAGAAAGTTGTAGAATTTTGTAGAAAGTTGTAGAATTTTGTAGAAAGTTGTAGAATTTTGTAGAAAGTTGTAGAATTTTGTAGAAAGTTGTAGAATTTTGTAGAAAGTTGTAGAATTTTGTAGAAAGTTGTAGAATTTTGTAGAAAGTTGTAGAATTTTGTAGAAAGTTGTAGAATTTTGTAGAAAGTTGTAGAATTTTGTAGAAAGTTGTAGAATTTTGTAGAAAGTTGTAGAATTTTGTAGAAAGTTGTAGAATTTTGTAGAAAGTTGTAGAATTTTGTAGAAAGTTGTAGAATTTTGTAGAAAGTTGTAGAATTTTGTAGAAAGTTGTACAATTTTGTAGAAAGTTGTAGAATTTTGTAGAAAGTTGTAGAATTTTGTAGAAAGTTGTAGAATTTTGTAGAAAGTTGTAGAATTTTGTAGAAAGTTGTAGATTTTTATAGAAAGTTGTAGATTTTTATAGAAAGTTGTAGATTTTTGTGGAAAGTTGTAGATTTTTGTAGAAAGTTGTAGATTTTTGTAGAAAGTTGTAGATTTTTCTAGAAAGTTATAGAACTTTACAAAATATTGTAGAATGTAGAATATGAAATCTTCATCTTTGAATTTTCTTCATCAAAATTCTACATTTTTTAAATTTAACCTTTTTAGAAATTTTTTAGCTTTTTAGAAAAATCTACAACTTTCTACAAAATTTTACAACTTTCTACAAAATTTTAGAACTTTCTACAGAATTCTACAACTTTCTACAAAATTCTACAACTTTCTACAAAATTCTACAACTTTCTACAAAATTCTACAACTTTCTACAAAATTCTACAACTTTCTACAAAATTCTACAACTTTCTACAAAATTCTACAACTTTCTACAAAATTCTACAACTTTCTACAAAATTCTACAACTTTCTACAAAATTCTACAACTTTCTACAAAATTCTACAACTTTCTACAAAATTCTACAACTTTCTACAAAATTCTACAACTTTCTACAAAATTCTACAACTTTCTACAAAATTCTACAACTTTCTACAAAATTCTACAACTTTCTACAAAATTCTACAACTTTCTACAAAATTCTACAACTTTCTACAAAATTCTACAACTTTCTACAAAATTCTACAACTTTCTACAAAATTCTACAACTTTCTACAAAATTCTACAACTTTCTACAAAATTCTACAACTTTCTACAAAATTCTACAACTTTCTACAAAATTCTACAACTTTCTACAAAATTCTACAACTTTCTACAAAATTCTACAACTTTCTACAAAATTCTACAACTTTCTACAAAATTCTACAACTTTCTACAAAATTCTACAACTTTCTACAAAATTCTACAACTTTCTACAAAATTCTACAACTTTCTACAAAATTCTACAACTTTCTACAAAATTCTACAACTTTCTACAAAATTCTACAACTTTCTACAAAATTCTACAACTTTCTACAAAATTTTACAACTTTCAACAAAATTTTACAACTTTCAACAAAATTCTACAACTTTCTACAACTTTCTACAATATTCTACAACTTTCTACAAAATTTTCCAACTTTCTACAAAATTTTCCAACTTTCTACAAGATTTTACAACTTTCAACAAAATTCTACAACTTTTTGATATAATCCCGCAACTTTTGGTGAAATCCCATATCTTTTTGTAACATCCGGTAATTTCGAAATTAAAACAGCATTGCTTTGTACAATTGAAATGAATTGAAAGTTTAATTAATTGAAAAGAAACCTTAATTGTATTTTTCGGTCGATTGTATTGTTTGTGGTCGGCTGGTCGGCCGATTGTATTTTTTGAGGTCGGCTGGTCGGCCGACTGACATATAATTTTAGCCGACCGAGTCGGCCGACTTGTATGTAATTTCGGCCGACCGAGTCGGCCGACTTGTAGGTGTTTTAGTCGGGTAGTCGGCCGACTTGTATGTATTTTCGGCCGACCGAGTCGGCCGACTTGCAGGTTTTTCAGTCGGCTGGTCGGCCAACTTGCAGACTCCAAAAATATGGTTGATTGCTACGGTAAACGTTGAACAAAGTCATGTACCAAAATAGAGTATGCTTAAGTTAATCGTCCAGAATGGCTTATAGGTGGGAATGGAAAGTTTTAATCGAAGCAGGTTATTCGGACGTACCACTTCGGCGGAGTATTGGGTGTGATGAAGAATGTTTAAGATACCATGGCTTCTGCAAGTTAGTTAATTAATTAATAAATATAATTAAGGCAATTAATTAATATGGTACAGAAAATAGAAGATATTGTGATGAATCCAAACCTTTTTCGCTTAACCTCCTTATGGTTCTATGAATTAACCGGATTCTCAATGTCCCCATACCTTTAGATGCAAACAGAACGACGTCTATGTAAATCTTGCGCGGTTGTCAAAACAAGTTTGTTGAAGCTGAACTGTCTAAGTATAAGCATCTTAATATTTTACCAATTCCAAGATGATTGGTACAAATATCAGTTATAATATATATCAGTACGAAGCACAAGTAAATAATTGGTGATGATTGATATTTATGAACAGCATCCGTTCTTTCGCCCGCGAATCTGAATATCGACCCTAGGGCATGGTAACTTGCCATTATCATCATGAGTCAACATTGTTGACAGGAATGGCGGCTATCCCTAAATATTACAGGCGTTACATTAGGTAAACATTACGTTAGTCATGATGGTCAAGCTAAAGTTATACGATAGGTGTATGATAAGCAAGTAAAAACGATCTTGAGCAAAGCAGATGATATTCACGTTGGCAACATGTTTTGGAAATCACTTAGTGTCTTCATTAAATGTTCATAATGTAATTTCAATCCACGCGAGAAACAACTCCAATTCCATCCCACAGTACCGTGGAAAATTCCGTAAAACGTTGATCAATAGCAATTCCTATCAATTCAGGGGGATAACTTGGACGCTACATATTACTGTCCTGCAATTCTCTCCATTCCATTGTGTCGGGTCGAGAAATAGTTTAATTAAACAGGATGCATGCGTTTTGGTAAATGAAGCATCACGACCTAACTACATTTGCAATGAAGAGCACGTCTACCTGATCGCTCTACCAATGTACTTCTTAATATACTGATACTCCAGTTCGTGTTAGTTGAGTTAGCATTTTATTCAACATCAGTCACATTAATGTCACTGTATGAATAAATTTTCGAATATCCTGGTCAAATTAATTTTCCATTCTTACTTCCCTATTTTAAATTAAAAAGCCAAATTAAAAATTAAAGCCTCATTAAAAAATTACCAACAGCCACACGAAGTTTATAATTTTTACGTCATGTCATGGCCTCAATTTATTATTTTATGCCATGGGAAATGCTAAATAGCTTCATGTTGAATACCTTTACTAGATGGAATGGAAAAAAGCAAATACAAGTCTTTAGTATTCCATTAAACGCAAGCTATACCTCCAAAACGAACTACCTGCAGTTGCTTCATCTGAAAAATGTCTGAACAAGCTTTCATTATTTTTATTACTTATAATAGCAGCCGCGCTAGAAAAGTTTAAAACAATTGGCACAATATTTATGGGACAATTTGTAATGTTGTTATCAAAATACCAAATACCAACCAAACAAGTGTGCGATTGTGCGACAACAATTTTATATAGAAACGTATTTCCACAAAAAAATGACTGTTGTCAGTTGTACATAAAATAGAAAGGTACGACGCAGTTGCGTGCCATGAAGCTTTTAAAAAGCTTTCTCGAGCTCATTTTCCGAGCAACGCCGACGCTTCCCAGCTTCAAACAGTTTGCAGAGCCTTCGTTTTAAACCAAGCGCCAGAAGCAAAACATGTCTCATATGGTACACAAACACCATGCCACTTGCTCAACTTTACCCACGCCACCACCACCACTCTACTCTGCTTTCGTATTCATGCATGCAGCATGCATTCCATAGGTGATCACGTAGGCAAATATACGTATTAGTATACACTCTATACTATACACTATCGTGCATGCACGTAGGTATGTCTATAAAACCACACAAGTGCACACTCTCATACAAATACACACTTACACACAAGCACAACAAGACTAAAATAGCTTCATGTCGTCCGTTAGTGTTTTTGTTCGCTGCCGCAGCAGACGCAACAGCTTTTTTCACTTTTTCGTACATCATTTTTTGTCTATTTTTAAGAATTTTTTTTCTTATTGATGTTATTGTGTAATCAATTTTGTAATTTTGTAGGGAAGGAATATAGAAAGTCTGCTGCTGGTTGCAATTGGTTTTATATATAGTTGATATTTAAATATGGTAACTACTTATGTATAAGTTATTATTATTATATCTTTTGATATATGATAAAAAATACAATGTGTAATGCTAAAAATGTACACTAATAGAAAAGTATTATTTAAATTGATTGAATTTAAAGGAGATTGGAAAGAACAATTATTATTTTAAAAAGGTATGTAATAATTTCAAATACTAAGTTAAAGTAACGTTGAAAAATCTGTAAAATCTGTAATCTGAGTGAATTATCTCAGCCTTTTGAAATTAGGCCCTTTTAAAAAAACCTTTAACATGAAACTGAGAGTCCCAGTGATTGTGATATGAAGTAAGAGAAAAATGGTGTGTAGTTAATGTTAAAAATTGTTAATGCCTGTTGTGTGTGCATGTGTTATTGATGTATGTACATGGTGTTTATATGTAAGAAGTGAAAGTTACTTTTTCATTTGTTATTGAGCGAGGCGAAATCGTGGTCAATGGTTATTCTATGTGACATAATAAATAGATGGTTTAGCTCAGCTTAATAAATAAATGTTAAGGAGGATTTTCGTCGCGCTTAAAATCAAAAGAAAAGGCAAAGTAACTATTCCTATAATACATTACTATGGTAATTGATTATAGACCTCGTGGCAAGACATCGTGGCTGCACATTGTAAGTGAAACATTTTTGTGCATCAAGCCTCTATCTAGCAAAAGCAAATGGTTATTAGGTAATGGGAAATATTAGACGAAAAAACGGACCAAGAAGGTGATGTCATTGCTCATGTATAAGAGAATGAGATCGCTGCGCAACCCAGCTCAGTACGTGTACCGTTCCTGGTTCATGGCTGCGACAATCTTCACTTCTTCTTCATCATTATCATTTTATAGTTAAGTGTAGATTTATGCGTTGACTACTCCCTCATTTCTTTGGTAATAAATTCAAAAAGTCGTCCACCATTTCTTGGTAGAGAAAAGCTCGCGTGCCTCTTGCTGCAATGGTTGCCTACAATGGGGACAAGTGTTGTTTGAAAATTTTGTAATAGTAATGTAATATCCATGATCTTGGTGAAAACTTTTGCTGTACGCAAAACTTTTACCCTGACTTGATGTCCCAATAAAAAGATGTCATTAAAATGGCATTACCTTTTTTGTTCCTGAAATAATAACTGACCTGTAGTAAAATTCAATTATCCTATCTGTGCCAAAACGTAATGCATAATATATGTGATTTTGATATTTCTGAATCAAAAAAAGTAAATGAGCTTTTTTAAACTCATTTACTGTTTTTCTCTCAAACTTTGGAATCAAAGTTTCTCAAGTTAGGGATGCTTGCTCCTCTCAAAATTTAAATACGATCTGACATTTTTTAAATTAATTATTACTTCAAAAATTGCTAAAAAGATGTTGTCATTATTAAATGGTATAGCCAAATACCAATGTTTAATATCGAAGGCGTGACCTTCAATTAAGCTTTTCATTTTAAACAGATAACCGTAGACAAGATTAAACTCGAATAAACAATCAATCATCAAGCAGTGATACAGTGCCCAGATATATGGGGCTGATGGTTGACAGCTAGTGTGGTCACACGGTTCTGTCAAAGCAGTAGTGGTTGAGGCAGTTACATCCAGTCCAGTCCAGTCCGGGGAGAACCCGGTGTGGGTTACGGTCAAGTCTGTCCATCCGTTGCTATTACGGTGCACCCACCCATCATCGGTGCTATTACGGTGGATCATGGTGCACCCATTCTTCAGGTTTAGACAAGTGGCATTCTTTAAATATTACTTTCAGTAACTCCAAAACCCAGCATACATTGAAATGTAAATAGTGTTTGAAAATCGAAAATTAATGCTGTAGTAATGTTCCTTGAGTAAAATAAGGTAGGGTTTGCTCAAGTATATTTTTCGAAAATGTGATGACACGGGGTACATTGAGAAAAACTAGTTTTTTTCAGTGGGCACTGTTTTACTTCCACAATTTTCATCGGAATGGGCTGAAATTTGGCAAATATATTGCTCATAACATTCTTTAAGACGTTAAGTAGTGAAACTGGAGATCTTGTAAACGCAGTGGGTGTAGGTCAAAAGGTAAAAATTTTCAAATTTCATAAAAATGCATTTTCAGGTTTAATTTAACGGAAATTGACGTACATAACCGAGCGTAGCACTTATTTCCATCAAATAACACCGAAAAATGCATTTTCATGAAATTTAAAAATTTTGATTTTTGACATCCTCTCCTACATCCACTACGTTTAAACAATTTCCAGTTTCCCTTCTGAACGTCTTGACGAATGGCATGAGCAATATACTTGCCAAATTTCAGCCCATTCCGATGAAAATTGTGGAAGAGAAACTGTGCCCATTGAAAAAACTAGTTTCTCTCAATGTACCCCGTGCAATCACATTTTCGAAAAAATCACATTAGTAAACCCTACCTTATTTTACTCAAGGAACATTACTACAGCATAATTTTCGATTTTCAAACACTCGTTACATTTCAATGTATCCTGGTTTATGGAGTTACAGTTTTAACTTCTGCGACAAACTAAACCGTGGCATATGGAATCTTCACTTAACATAATTACACCGTGAAGCCATATAAAGAATATTGGCGTATATGTTCTCTGTAGACACCAGAATAAGAAGTTCTGACAACTCATCACATCACAAAAATAGACACACTTTTTACGTGGTTAAAGCAGCACAACGTTGCGGTTTGAGATATGATGGTGGTGGTGGTGGTGGGGGGTGATGGGTGGAACTTCTGTTTGTAGGTGCAGGAAGGGTTATGATTTGCTCCGCAGCACAGAATTTTTGAATAGCGGGTGGTTTGGCCACGGTATTGTATATTATGGGCTGTTAGAACTACATATATTAGTGCGAACAGCTAAATCTTATCACTCTATGCCGTTTTAACTCCGCACTCTTCCTAGCAATCATTTCTCTATGAAGCTGGTACTTATTTCTCCGTGGCATCTGCAAATAAATAAATAATCTCTTGTCAGCATACGCTCTTCATTAATATGATCTAATTTGTACTAATAGAAGCTAATTTTTACCAATAGAAGCTAATTTTTACCAATAGAAGCTAATTTTTACCAATAGAAGCTAATTTTTACCAATAGAAGCTAATTTTTACCAATATAAGCTAATTTTTACCAATAGAAGCTAATTTTTACCAATAGAAGCTAATTTTTACCAATAGAAGCTAATTTTTACCAATAGAAGCTAATTTTTACCAATAAAAGCTAATATTTACTAATAGAAGCTAATTTTTAGTAATTCAAGCTAATTTTTACTAATAGGAGCTAATTGTTACTAATATAAGCTAATTTTTACTAATAGAAGCTAATTTTTACTAATACAAGCTAATTTTTACTAATACAAGCTAATTTTTACTAATACAAGCTAATTGTTACTAATAGAAGCTAATTTTTACTAATACAAGCTAATTTTTACTAATACAAGCTAATTTTTACTAATAGAAGCTAATTTTTACTAATACAAGCTAATTTTTACTAATACAAGCTAATTTTTACTAATACAAGCTAATTTTTACTAATACAAGCTAATTGTTACTAATATAAGCTAATTTTTACTAATACAAGCTAATTTTTACTAATACAAGCTAATTTTTACTAATACAAGCTAATTTTTACTAATACAAGCTAATTTTTACTAATACAAGCTAATTTTTACTAATACAAGCTAATTTTTACTAATAGAAGCTAATTTTTACTAATACAAGCTAATTTTTACTAATACAAGCTAATTTTTACTAATACAAGCTAATTGTTACTAATATAAGCTAATTTTTACTAATACAAGCTAATTTTTACTAATACAAGCTAATTGTTACTAATATAAGCTAATTGTTACTAATATAAGCTAATTTTTACTAATACAAGCTAATTTTTACTAATACAAGCTAATTTTTACTAATACAAGCTAATTTTTACTAATACAAGCTAATTTTTACTAATACAAGCTAATTTTTACTAATACAAGCTAATTTTTACTAATACAAGCTAATTTTTACTAATACAAGCTAATTTTTACTAATACAAGCTAATTTTTACTAATACAAGCTAATTTTTACTAATACAAGCTAATTTTTACTAATACAAGCTAATTTTTACTAATACAAGCTAATTTTTACTAATACAAGCTAATTTTTACTAATACAAGCTAATTTTTACTAATACAAGCTAATTTTTACTAATACAAGCTAATTTTTACTAATACAAGCTAATTTTTACTAATACAAGCTAATTTTTACTAATACAAGCTAATTTTTACTAATACAAGCTAATTTTTACTAATACAAGCTAATTTTTACTAATACAAGCTAATTTTTACTAATACAAGCTAATTTTTACTAATACAAGCTAATTTTTACTAATACAAGCTAATTTTTACTAATACAAGCTAATTTTTACTAATACAAGCTAATTTTTACTAATACAAGCTAATTTTTACTAATACAAGCTAATTTTTACTAATACAAGCTAATTTTTACTAATACAAGCTAATTTTTACCAATAGAAGCTAATTTGAGTAATATCAGCGAGTTTTTATGAATATAAGCTAATTTATTTAAATAAAAGCTACTTTTTTTAAAGATGATTTAATTTGTATCAAATAAGTTAATTAAGCCTTTTGAGTTATTAGAAACTAGTTAGCATAATTAACCACTTAAATTTTAACTACATGTGATTATTACTAAATACATATGCTAACTACTAATTATACGCACTACTATATAACTATTGGAATTAACTTTACTAATGACTATACCTTAGCTGAAGGTTGCTTCACCAAAAAGTCTTCCTGTGGGTGAACACTCAATAGCCGCGGGGTAAATCTCGGGTGGTTTTACTGCAAAACTATGACTTTTAAAATTAATCATTGATTAGTGCTAGTGATTTTTTAAAAGTATAGAACACAACATCTTGTAGAGCAGAATTCAGCGATTCTGTCAGTATATTCAGTGAAGCACTGCAGGGCGTATAAAAAAATCCTTATTGATTTTAGTGAATGCGTATTATCAATGTAATCAAATGGAAATCAAGCAGCGACACTAACACACTAACTAAAATCCATAAGGATTTTTTTATACGCACTGCACTGATTCACTGAATATACTGACAGAATCACTGAATTCTGCTCTACAAGATGTGATGTTATATACTTTTAAAAAATCACAAACACTGATTAACTATTCAATTTTAAAAAATTGCTGACGGTGGCGGAGGACAGTTGTTTGTTGTTGGAGATGATATGAGAGCGTATGAACCAGTAATGCTATGGTATGAATGCTCAGGGAACCGGCGCGGCCACTTTGACGAGTGGGGTACTGCCGCGACAAGATTCTGGCTTAATATCCGAACTGAGAACTGTCAAAATTGGTTTATTTTGTTGCCACTTGAGTAACTACGTTGAATTCAAAAATTGAATGAATTTATTTGAAATTCATCAAGTACATTTATTCTCATTTATAATTGCGATGTATGTATTATTGCAGATGAATCGGTGTTTTGTGTTTTAAAAATGAGAGTAAATGAGTGGATACATTTTTACATTGTATTGATTTCCAATTGAATTTGGCGTTGGGGTTTTTGTAAGAAGTAAATTCTACATGTAATAACTGATGAGTTACGCGATGAAAGGATTACATGGTCACGTAACAACTTTTTGAAGCAATTTATGGAGTACGAAAACTACTGAGTACGAAGTTCTGATGATTTTAATCTGTGATTGCTTACAGCTTCCAAACAATTTCCAGCAAGATTAATTCAGGCGTCCTATAGATGATTACATTTTTCAATTGTCACCTGGCACATCTTGCCTTATATTTGTTACCTTTATTCATTCATCATAAATATTTTGACATTCTATGAAACTGCAGCAAATAACTTGCAAAATATGTATTTCTAGAACATGAACGTCACAAATTTTTATTTCAAGCTGGCTGAGAATAAATTAGAGTACAGGTGCACAAGTCACAGGGCCTGGTTGTCAAGTTGAATCTGAAATGAATAATTTCAACTCAGATACAAATTGAAAGAGATGAAAGTAAAGTGCATCCTGATTTGAGTCATGAACAATTTCAACCAGATTTGGCACTAAATCTGAACTAAATATGAAATTTAAGGGATTCCAAGCTCAAGTTAGAACTTTGAAAATTATGATTGGTTTCAACTTCTAAACAATTTCCAACCATTTTTAACGGTCAATTATAGCATTAAAATTTCGCATTCCTTGTCATACCTTTAGCATGATCAAAATTAATTCATCGTAAATTTCTTAAAATTTTGTTAAACTATGGCAAATAGCATTTTTAAGCATGTAATATTACAACTTGAACGTCACCTATCATTATTTTTAGCTTGTTGGAATTTAATGTAAAAACAGATAAAACGTCTCCACGTGTCAACTTGAGCGCGTTGAAGTTCAGAACGAAATGATAATATGTTAGTTTAGGTATTATTATCGGGAGCGGACATTGATATAATATAAACAAAACAAAATGGAAAATGGTCAATCTTGCCAATATAACATTCCAATTTTCAGTACACTTGAACGAATCTTCTACGTCTGATAATGTCACATTTAGCACTTCCAGTTTTGTGCAATTGAGATTGAAATTCTGTCAAATTCTCGACATGAAAATAATAAATTTCTTTAATCAACTGTGTGCATACTACTGCACAGCAGTTTAGTCGGTAACGTTTTTGAATTTCATGAACATGTCAACCATAACATTATTCGACGTCATTAAACATTACTTTGACAAATGGAATGTAATTAAGTATGCGCATTGTCGGAGACATCCCCACTTTGTCGGGGTATACACAAGTTATCAGTGATAACAAAATAATTATTGTTCCTCCATTGCGACTAATACACACATGTATCCCATGTATGACTAGATGTGAAAATGATGGCATAGGATTTTGTTTCAGGCGAAATGCATAAGCATGATTGATTTTTGCGAATGAATACTACATGGCGGCTTTATTCGTGGAGAATATTCTCCCGCAACACAGTTATTCTCTTCCATAAACAGTATTTCGGCGAGTACTTGATGTGCAAGCTGACCAATGTTACATTAAAGCAAAACAAGATTAATATAAATTAAACTTAATAAACAATATATCAAGTTTCTCGTTTACGTTATACTGACGCTCCCAAATACATCAACGTACCTTCACCCATCCATCTGGTGAAAAACCTTCGTCTGCTGCTTGAGCTGGTATGCCAACGGCGTTATTGTTATTCAAATGCAATCACAATGTCACACATAGTATCCCGTGCCTAATAAAACAAGGAGGTTTCGCGGATAAAAAAATTAATTCGATGAATCACGGTAATCAACATCTAATGAGTAAAATCTTGTATCGCGGCTGAAAATATATTCCATTATTTTTAATAACCGTTGCGTACTTTAAAAGGACAGAAAGAGAGGCCGAAAACTTTGTCTTTAGAATTATCAATGCAGCGTTAATCTATTTGTGAGTCCATTCAATATCTACACTGACCTAATCCAATATGAGTATTCTGTAACTTGTCAAATAGCTTACCTAAGCGATATTTTATGACAGGATTATTAATATAAAATGGAATTATGAAGTTCCTAACTGTGAACACTCATTTTCAAATGAAACGCATTGGCAGCGTGATTTTGGTAAATCATGCATCACTACATGAGCATGCAGGTGAATAATCTAAACAACGTATGTACAGCGGAGGTTGTGATATGAAGCTGAAAAAAGATTGAATCAGAAAACTAGAAACAAGTCAATAAGTTACCTATACTAATGTTCGTTGCGATGCTGGCATAATGAAATTTCGACGCCACCACTTGTAATTTCCATGCTGCTTGATTTTCTTTGTCGCACGCAGATGGGTCCGAGTCCACGTCGTCTTCAGGAATACAGATCATTGAGTAATTCTGTATAAATATTACTTAAAATTTCGAATACAGTTGGTTCCTTACATATTACATATTAGTACAATAATAATACTAATTATTGCTTCCTCGAGATGGTGCATACATCTTCTTATTAGCAGTAGCTGATCAGTGTAATATGTTTCCATTTCAACGTCGCAAGTAGACATATTCAACCCCGGAAAGTTAACTACAATTGCAGATTAACACGTGGGGAAGGAGTGAGTTGATTCTGTTCACAGTTCTAACATCACTGGTTGCAATCGTAGAACTAACATGCGTTTGACCCAATCGTATTTTGCGTTGTTGGGATTCCGACGACGTCGACTGAAGCTAACACGCGTCGTAGTGAATGTCACTCTACTCACTCTATTTTCTGAAACATGGCAATTATGGCATCAAATAAAGACCTATATGTGGAAGCTTAAAGTACACTATATCGACTGTAACAGGTAGAATATTGGCGCCAAGAATTAACACACAAGTGCCGCAAAACGTTTACTAAAATTCAGGTTAATCAGATCTACTTTCTTTAGTTGGAAGATAAATATTGAAGTAGAGTATTAATTCCAAAACTAGATACAACAAATTTTGATTTGAGATTGCTGGAACTACAATGTTCGGTTCGGTACGTGCATAATTGGACGGCATTCACGGGAATCATAAATAATGGGTAAAGTGAACGTTAAAACGAAATCAGTCTGTGATCAGTTCAGCCTAACATTGTTCGACGCCATAAAACATTAATTTGATACCTGTTGAGTGTAATTCTGTAGCCAAATAAGTTCACTCAAATTGAATTTTGTTTGAAAGAAAATTAGTCGTCCAACAAAGGGGATACTTTCTTTTTATTGGAGCAGTCTCGTTTGGATATGGCAAGTTTACAGAATTATTGCTTATATACCAATTTCCTATATCAGATACACATACACGGAGTAAGTACAAAGTGTATTTTTCACTTTCTCTGAGATTGCACCGAGCCCGAATCTCCGCTAAGAATGCAGGCTTATGCTTCTGTTTGTCACACTGTTCGTCGTTTTAGCATGTAATTTGTTTTCGCGCTGCGTCTACACCAGAATTGGTGATAAGTTAAATTTATAATACATTTACGTACAATATTTTTGAAAGTATGTTCCGCTGTACAAAGTAAGCATTTTAGATTCGACATACGTGTGATTAATGGATATTAATTTTTAATTCAATTAAGTATATGCCGATTGTATTCAGCTAAACACACAAAATTTCAGCTACTGCCAACGAGGAGAAGTATTGCTCAAGAACGGTAAATAAAGTGATTTTTTTTGGAAAAGACGAGTGTTTTGTACTAACTTAATTACCTATACGTAATGTATCAGTGGCATTTTACAACTACAGACAGAATAATGTAATAAAATTATGACGGTTATGTTATGTTGAGCTGTTTTATGGCAAATGCTAAAGTAATGATGGTAAAATACAATCTGTAATGGTAAAGTAAGGTACTTTCAGTAAACAGTGTGTCGTGTACTTACTCGTTGCTTTAACTATATATAACTCATGACTATGTATTATACTATAGATTTATAATAAATACGTCAGTCTGATCCGGCATCAAGCTTCAGTTTGACTTGAGTAACCACACTTTACGGAGCTCGTCTCCTCCTGGTCTCTCATTCTCCCTCAGCAGAAGCATTAGTCCACTCTGGAATGGCATTGACATTGCATCTGCATCCGTTGGGCATCTGGGCAAGGACAGTTAGTTCCCGAGCCATCAGGACCACAATAACCCATGCAAATCTCAAAATAATGCAATTGAGTGTATTTTTAGTCACTTAGTCCGTGTCCTACAAAATGTTGTAGAGTTGGGAAGATAATATAACGATCATTTCGTGATAAAATATCATTAGTGGTTATAGACAAGATAAAAGAAATGTAGTTTATGGGAAATAGATGGAGAGTTGTGGCGTTAAGGGCCTTTCGACAGAGCGAGTATTCTCCACCACACATCATATCTCATTCGATCTTAAATATACTCAGAGTTTTAATACGTGTGCTCCATTCTGGCCTATTCAATTCTTGTAATTGCTAAGGTAAGAAAAATTTACTCGAATTCTGATCGTTGAAATTCTGCAAATTTTAGTTTCAACGCCACCAGTTGACATCTTGATACCGATGAAACGACGTCTGAAGGCAGTTGTCTGGGATTTTCTATAGGTCAGCGGTGGTTGAATTTTAAACAGCTTAAATTAAATGTGTGTTTTGAGGACAGTAATATTTATTGAATATTAATCCAGCTGGGAACTGTGTTTGAGGTAAGCTGAAATATCAGCTAACGACAAGTGGACATTAGAAAAAAGCAAGTTTCATTGTTTCATCAGGCATCTTAATCGACAAGATGGATCCGGGATTATAAATTCATATTTTGAACCAATGTATTTTGGAGCTTGGGAATGAAATTGGTGGAAAAGAAATCTTATTTGAAGTCGTTGATTTTTTTAAAATAACCCTTTACATTGTACAGTAGCGTGATTCTGATTGTGAATTCTGCAATCTTCCTTAGTAGATAATGGTTGAAGATAACAAAGCTAAAATGCCCCAATTGTTTCCACGCGTATGTATTTGAAATCACAAATAGTTATTTATAACTTGATTTATATATCTTTTATCAATTTGTGCTCTAAGGCATCTACGCACGAGGCTAACCGTTAGTTAGTGTATGATTTATTTACTAACTCTATGCGTATTTTCAAGTATTGAATTATTTCCACTATAAACAGGTTTGGTTGAATCATCATATGTATATCGTGTTGTTTCTTGTTAACATAAACTATATATTAGAATGAATATACATATTGATGACTCAAGTTAATAAACGAATGCGTATTTGATTAATCGCTTACAAAGCAAGTAAGAATAATGCTTGTCATATTTATTTAGTTACGTAAGCATATAAAAGATATCTATAATTTATTAACTACCGGAAGCATGAAATGCTTATATAGGTAGTTATTGCTATTGTTTTGTTTGTCTGTGTGTCTGTGTGTCTGTGAACACCATAACTCCTCTCCACGTTGACCGATTCGGTTCAAATTTTGCATGGAGGTACCTTAGGGCAAAAGTAATTTCCCTATTGATTTTGGGGTTCCAGGCCCTACACCCAGGGGAATGGTGGGGGGCAAGGTCCCCCGTACTTCCTTATGGGCAAAAATTTTTTATTTACTTATCTGATAGGGGGTAAAAAACTGATCATTTTTTGTCATGACACCATGGGTCAATTCGGTCAACTGTCGTAGTGGTGGCTCCATGACCCGTAGGGGTCATAGGGTCACGAAAAGGTCAAAATATATTATTTAGGAAATTCATCGAAAACTTCAAAGTTAGTGTTTATGAAGGAGAGCTGAGTGTCAAATGACTCAATTTCACACACAACACGTTTCCGGTAGTTTTTTATTTCGGGTTTACACCCGTCCTAGTTTTTAATTCTTTCATCTTTAATGCTCATTTATTTATTGGTAATATTACAGCATTGAATGATTCGATAGTATTTCATCTATGAATTGTGTACTTTAAAGCACACTTTTCGTTGAGATGCTGTTTGGTTCATTGAGGTGACAGTGATGATTTAATTGATTTACTCACATACATGCATGCCGGTTCGGTCATATATCTACTAACAACAGTAAACATATATACACAGTGACGAAATAAGTGAAGTGGAGCGTTTGGCATTTCATAAACAAAGAGCACGCATTCACTTGCATTATGAAGACTTGCTCTGTACATATCAGAAACAATACACCGAGAACAGTTAAAATAACAAAATATCCTGAAACATCAATTTCGCCACTTTCCCTGACAATCCCCAGCCGGAAACTACGATCCTTGTGCGACAATTGGATGTAAATTCTGTACGACAAGCTTCTCCAGTACTCCCACAAGTCTGACAGTCCACCCTCCAAGACTTGCGAATATGTTCGGAACACCCAGTTTCAGTTACCTGTATACATTTTCGAAACCGGGACTGTCACAACTCATCCCGTCGTAACTAACAAAAAATTGTTTAACTTGGTTCTGAATTTTAATAACCGCGTCGTCAATGTTAGTCAATATATTTTGTAAAGAACATAGCAATACAAATTGCAAGAACCCGGAAACATGCATATTGAAAGTCGATGTTCAACGCCACAAGATACAATTCCAGACCTGGAGTATTGAATATACGTAAAGGTGGTTCAAGTCCGGATGACGTCGTAGTATTCGAATTTGTTATGAACAAAAAATAGTTTTACTCCAATGCCCAGCCGTTACGAGCTGTAGTATCACACATTTCATAAAGGTAAGATCCTGGAAGATGTGGTCCTTCAAATGAATTGTAAGTTCAGGATGTGGTCTCCAGAAAACTGACAATGAGTCGTGAAATTGCGTTTGAGTCCATAATGTTACAATTCTAAAAGTTCTAATTATATACGGTTTCCATTACGTTATTGACCTTGACACAATGGACATTTGCCGTTTTGTCCGTATTGCTAGATGCGTCGTGTGATATGGTAATTTATGACACCAGGTAAACAATTGTCGGACCACTGATGACGCTTTAATTTTTTAACGCCAATAAACTTTATATACCCCTCTATGTATCGGTTGGTGGTTTTGTCGTTTTCGTATTATGAATTAAAAATTCTGATTTGGGAGTTAAGTAATTATATTATAATTTTTTGGACGGTCTGTAAGTCGTTAATATGGCAACATGCTTGTTTCAGTAGAATATGTCCATCTTCATATCAACATATGAAATCTACAACATTTATTTTAACAATACTTGTTATCATTTATGTGAAAATGAAACGAATCTTGTGCACTACTTCTTTGGATGCTAGATAACTATTTTATAGCCATGAGAAAACAAATGCAATTTTCGTCGGTTGCTTCATGCTAGAACACGTATATATGCTTGTATTAGCTAGGGTAAGGAAGAATCCGACTTGGAATTTAATGATTGAAATGCTTCAAATTTTAGCTTCAACGCCACTTGCTGACATCTTCATACCGTTGAAACCATATCTGAACACAAGTCTTTAGGGGGTTTCTCTAGTCGTTTAATCAACGTTGTTGTGTAAAGTATAAAAAGTTGGCATTATAAGAGTTTGAGCTAAAAAACTAGACTCAAATTTAGTTTTGAGACTCGCGCTAAATCCTATTTGGTTTTAGTTCAAAAATCGGTTAAAGGCAGGTGGACATAAGAAAAAAGTCAGTTAGTGCAGACATTATTTATTTGCAGAGATGGATCCGGTTATTGTTATCAATTTTTCCAACCTTGAATAGGATGCAGTTTTGATTAATTGATTGCGTGAAAAAGGAGAAAAAAGTGTGCTTGTCATATTGCTTTAGTTATGCATGGTCGTAATGGATTTCCTTAATCTATTTTAAATACTTAATGTTCATTTATTTGTCTGTAATATCACAACGTTGAACTATTCAATAGTATTTCATCAATAAATTGTAGTCATTAAAGCTCTAACTATAAGTGAAATGGAATTTTAATATCCCCTTTTTCAGTGGAATTATTACATTAGATTTTTGTAGGGCTGCGTCCAACAATTATTGCATGTTTGGTCCACTTACGATTAGTTGACTGTGATTTACTTGTTTTACCCAAATAACTGCATGACGTGTCGTTCACAAATATTCAAGCTTTGGGACATATATTGATTCAGTGCCGAAATAAAGTCAAGTTTAGCGTACGTGTCACTTTCCTAAGGATGGACAATTTTAATGTGCTTATTATCCGCTTACCACCGAGAAGAGAAAAAATACTGATAAGAGAAAGTATGTCATGTTATTGTTTGAACGTCACCAATTATTATGTTTAGCTTGTTGGAATTAAGTGTAAACTCAGATAAGTACTGGCCTCACCGGTCTTTTGTAGAGGGTCGAAGCTCATAACGAAATGACAGTTTGAAGTTCAGTCAGGCATTGTTATCGGGAACGAATATTGATATAACATGAACCTCGTTAACATATACTTTAGCAACATCTCGACGCCACCATTAAGATACTAGTGCCTTGAAAGTTGTGTCAGATTTCAGGTGAACCTGAATCCGAATCCGTTAAGTATACGATGCAGTTTAAAATTTAGGATCTACAAATGCGGAGAAAATTTATTACAAATCGAGACTCAATTAATTTTGATGTGAAGTCGTTGTAACGGAAATACTTACCTAGTGTGTAAATGGATGGAAACAACATTTAATCTTTCGCAGATACAATCTTTCGCATTAACAAAGAACAGTGATAGGTTTACGGAAGAAGTCCAATTGACAAAGGTTGTGTTCTCATTTTCGCCATATAAATCAGCATGTCGTATTATTTACATACATTACCGCGGAGAAGTACACCTGATTATTGGCTGAGAATGAAAATAAGATCATGGTGGTTTTATTCCCTCAATACAGTTAAATTTGTTCAATCAAAATAACAATTCAAGCCTGAAGACACCTACTGTTAGTTTATTCCAAATGGTTGGGAAATGATAATAGCAACGGCTTGGCTAAACAATATAATCGAATAGCTAATAGAAAATTTTGTCGGGATATATCTATTATTAGAAGTTCAGATAGGAGTGATTTATAAAAGGATGTTGGCTTGATTGTCTGATTTAAGCAACTTTTATAGCCTGGGAAATGAAAATATTTTACCCATTCTTCTTCTAGACTGTATATTTTAGAAAGCCTACTACGTCACCATAAAATTGTAATGTAAACCTTTGCCTCTTTTAATTCACTATATTTAAGTCGTATTTAAATTGCAATTTTCTGTTCAATTCTTTTTGGATTGATTGGACTATTTCGACATTTTAATTCTAGACTCCATGGTTAATCAAGTCATTAAATGTGCTAATCTCTACAGTACTTCGTTAAGGATGGACAATCCGATTTTTGTGACAAAAAGTTACTTTCAAGTTTAATTGCCAAGGAGCCAAACCAAAATTTGCATTGCGACGACTATGAATTTGAAGATTCTTCTTCTCAAATGTTAAATCGAATCGTACTCTTTTTCATTTCACATGGCTGCTTGCTCGTGTAAAATGACTGTGTACTGTCCCGAAACTTAAATTAAAATGTAAGTGAGCTTTAAGTGACTAGTGATCAAAAATGGGTTTGTCGTCTCTACATCATTTGCCATGAGCTGATCTGCCTAAAGAATATTAAAGTAATAAACAAACTAGCAAAGCGTGTGTCTGGATACCAATAACATGATACCCAATTTCAACAATGCAACATCAGCATTGCCGTTCACATTGACTTACAATGTAATTCTGATTCTGACAAGTATTCCGATACACCACCACAAACATATTTAGTAATACCCTCCAATGCACATGCACATCCCGTCTGGTTACAAATACTGAACTTCCATTGATAAAGTACATAAACATAAATGCATGCGATATGCATGAAACCGTATCGAACCAATTTCTACGACATGCAGCCGATCAATTCGGGTAACAAATCCAATTCAAGGAATCCAATACAAAAATTATGATTCAATGTTACCATGATTTTCCTAATGTCACATTGCCTGAACCAGTTGCCAGGCCATATCTGCAATTTGTGGATGAAATAAACATTATTTTATGAAAGTCTTGACATCATTTCCGGTAATTGTAATTTATTGAAATCTGCTTTGATTGAATTAAATATGAATTGAAAAGACTTACAGGATCACGTTACAACTTTTGGAAGCGATATTGTGAAGTACAAAATCAAGTCGTTAAGTTAATCACCATGAACAGTAATTCATGATTCTATCGCTTGTGGCGCGGTGAGTTTATTCTGTGCAGTCAGTGGTCAGTTCAATTGCACGGCCAATGTTGAGAAAAATCTCCTCATGCCCTACTTCAAGTAGGAACGCCACCAAATTTTGGAAATATCTACTATAATATGTAAAGAATCATATAGCATTCTTGAGTAAAACACCTTGCTAATGATTGTGCTGTATGCCGCAGCGTGCATTGCCCCGGCCCGGGTGCTCCAATGTTCAAAATTTCCAAGTTTAGGAACCAGGTAATAACATTTTTGTTGGTGATTTTAACACTTGAACGAATTTTAAGTTACATTACGCATGTTTTTTCGTGCTCTAAAACATTAAGGTAAGAAAAAAGTGAGTTACGAAAGAAAATTGAGACTTCATTCCGTTTCGTAACCAAATAAATTTTCTTCCACTTGTTGTGCAATTTGGTGGCTCGTTTTTTACTGCAGGAATAATCAATTATTATATGCTTTCAGAATATTTATAAAAGTTACTAATGACTAGAAATGTTATTTTCATTTAGTAAATGTATCAAAACTAAAAAATTAACAATCCAACTAATTAATTAATGTCGAACACCATTTCATTGACGATATTCCACTTGATCCCACTTCCAAAAACATTATCTACCCTATTCGCAATTACGCATGAAACTCTCCAATCCGCTTCAATGCAAATTACTTAACTCATTCATGGAACTGATCCAGCTGATCAGTTGCGTTCAGAAAGTTTTCTATATTAAACCGAAATGAATATATTTCCTTGACGAGTGCGAATCTGAAGGACGCCACTGCGAGAACCTGGCTGACATTTCAATCATGATTTCCCTTAAGATTTAGGTTGCAAAGTTCAGCTTAAAAGGTTTCAGGTTGATCTGATATCTATAGGTGGCGGGACGGGTTGAGTTATAATCACGAATGGAGTGAATATACTTTGCAGTTTAATACCAAGTTCACGAGCCATTGACTTTGCAGCTGCCATATCCTGGCTGGATCTGAAGACTGCAATTCGAAGCTATTTCAACCAATTTCTTAATTCATTTTCTACCGAACACACATCCGTTCTTTTGAACAGGTAGCTTACCTTACACGAGTTAAAGTGGCTTAGTACGCAGTTCCAAGTTTTGAATTATGCCCGTAATTGTGCTGTCCGCCGTTGCATGATATCGGACTTGAAGTTTGGAGAGGCTAATAACACGCTGCCAAAATTACTAAAACGTGTATTTCTATGTATTGGCCGACCAAAGAGCTTTAGCTTTCATTTGCAAATGGGCTGGCGACGCCATGAGCAATGTGCGATTGTTCTGGAGTGTACCTCTTACCTATAATAATTTTTCAGGCCAGGATATTTAATCATATTTACACCAATAAGAATAAAATCATCGGCTGCGCATGGCAGAAACGTTACCTCGGGTTTTGTTCGATAAATTATTGTTCCTTGGACATATTCGAAAATACTGTTATGCTTGACACATTATCTTAGCCTCGCCCATTCCAGTTTCTCATATCCACATTATCAGCTTTCTGTTTATTTTCAGTAATATCAGTCAGTGTAGTCCTACACTTTGATTTTGTGAATATGAAGCCTGCAATTTACATGAACGTCGCATCCCCTTTTTTGAACACTTTAGTTGTTTTTGTTTTTGAACATACCGCAATATTTTAGTAATGTTCCATATTTGTCTGACGTATCGAGAAATCTAATCATGAGATAATCATAATATCCCATGCCACCAAAATTTGTCAAACTAAACACGACAACACTTATTTAGTCGTATTCACTATTCTGTATATATAATAATAATTGTGCGTATTCCAGACTGATGCTGTCTGGCCAGACATTTCAGTTATTGCAACTTAATATTTCAATATAAAATGATAATTCCAGCAAACTAAAATGTAGTAATATGGCGGAGCTACGGCATTTATGGTTACCAATGCGCTTCATAAACAGTAAAATGACTACCATTAGCTATAGGGTAAAATGTTATTGAAAACATAATAAAATGCTACAATCATTTCCCAAATAATCAAATTTGGCTGTTGCCGTTAAGCGGTAGCAATTAAGATTAAACTTCCTTCAGATTCTTGTTCTAATGTTCAACACTAAGGGCTTTGCCATTTCACACCGTCAACAGTTCCAATACTATATGTATGAAGAAAAGTGTAAATTGCTGCATATTTGTAAATAGCGTAAACTCAATCAGGTTACCATACCTGTGGAGACCAATTGAGTATGTTTAGTTTATCGGCATTACATTAATTGATTGTAATAACGAATTAATAAACCGCATGATTATGCATATATTTCAATAAAATTCCTAATATACTAGAGCTCTATTCGTTATGTGTTAGCTACTTTCTGGATACATTGTTTATTTAGGGTAATTCCTTTCATATTGCCCATGCAATAATTCCTTAAAATATGGGCATGTACAAGATAATATTTTTAATTGTTTGCTGATAAAACGTCGACTTTCACTTATATTAGTAGAGCTCAAACTCTTAAGGCACGAACATATCCACAAATTAATTTAAACGAGATAAATTCGGAACGGTGACATATGTATATTCAATGGAATTATCTGGAACCATTCGTGTAAGTTGAAAATGCCCTGACAAAAACTTTATATTCATTTTTACCATTAAAAATATGGCTTTAAAATTTTGATTTCTGCTGCGCCCCGGCCCCCATCCGTCCCGGCCCGGGGGCCGGTCACCCTCCAGCACCCTCGTGGATGCGACCCTGCGACATATGCATAATACAACGAACGCCATCAAATTTTATAGTTCGTAAAGCAAAGATGCTTAGAAGCCGTACCCCGTAGAAACCTATACGCACTGCTCGAAATAATAATTTTATAGGACGTACTCCAAATCATTTCATAGGCCGTACTCCAAATCATTTCATAGGCCGTACTCCAAATCATTTCATAGGCCGTACTCCAAATCATTTCATAGGCCGTACTCCAAATCATTTCATAGGCCGTACTCCAAATCATTTCATAGGCCGTACTCCAAATCATTTCATAGGCCGTACTCCAAATCATTTCATAGGCCGTACTCCAAATCATTTCATAGGCCGTACTCCAAATCATTTCATAGGCCGTACTCCAAATCATTTCATAGGCCGTACTCCAAATCATTTCATAGGCCGTACTCCAAATCATTTCATAGGCCGTACTCCAAATCATTTCATAGGCCGTACTCCAAATCATTTCATAGGCCGTACTCCAAATCATTTCATAGGCCGTACTCCAAATCATTTAATAGGCCGTACTCCAAATCATTTCATAGGCCGTACTCCAAATCATTTCATAGGCCGTACTCCAAATCATTTCATAGGCCGTACTCCAAATCATTTCATAGGCCGTACTCCAAATCATTTCATAGGCCGTACTCCAAATCATTTCATAGGCCGTACTCCAAATCATTTCATAGGCCGTACTCCAAATCATTTCATAGGCCGTACTCCAAATCATTTCATAGGCCGTACTCCAAATCATTTCATAGGCCGTACTCCAAATCATTTCATAGGCCGTACTCCAAATCATTTCATAGGCCGTACTCCAAATCATTTCATAGGCCGTACTCCAAATCATTTCATAGGCCGTACTCCAAATCATTTCATAGGCCGTACTCCAAATCATTTCATAGGCCGTACTCCAAATCATTTCATTGTTGGTATATATATACTTTTTCTTTCCGGGAAGGGGGGGGGGGGTATTCTTTACCAAGTGCCGTCCGGCCTTCCAGCCCGGACGGCCTGGAGCGGTCGGTCCACCGTAGCTACGGCCCTGCAATAGACCGTTGTGGTTACTGTGTTCAATGTTCAAGCTTTTGGTTGCTTACGCAGCAGTTTTCTTTTCAATGACCAAGGACGTTAGAATTACGTGGCCAGTTTTCATGGATTCCAGTATTCGCATGTTTGACGTATCGACAATTTTGGAACTGTACATCACGGGACTGCCGTTCCGTGATAGAAAATAGTAAAGATGTACATTTCAATCTTTCCCTTGTCCTACTACTAGTGAGTAAAGTCCAGCGTTTTTTATCCAGTGTCATTGAGCATCTATAAAGCTGATTGACCCCCCTAAAATTTTTATCTCTTCGATTTCATTCATATTTCCGCCCCATAGTGGGGCTGACATGAAACGGTTAATTGGCAAGTTTCGGCCTTCTCCTCCTTTGCTCGTGGCTACGGAGCCAACGTGTAATTTTCAGGGGTACCCAATTACACGTTAATTTTATACATGCACACAATTTTCAACCGATTTTGAAGATCAATGGCAAATCTGAATCTCCAACTCAATATCTAGAATGGGTATTTTTTGGATTTTTGAAATTCCATCAAATGTCAAAGTTACAGTGCCACAAAAATGAAAAAGTCACCAAAATCGTACAATTTTTGGATTTTGGGAAAAGGGTGAAATTTGTCATTTTTTAAATCCTGCTGGTACGTAAGTAAATAAACTAGGGAAATTCTGGGATATACGTTTTGAAGTCCTCTTTTTGCTCTATCAGATACATATTTTACCATTACACAATATGTAGTAGCATGCAATAGGCAGCATGTCAAAACTGGACGATTACGCCAGGTCATTTTTGTTAAATTTAGCATTAACGAAACGTGGCACAGGTGTAATATGCACTAAATTTTAAAATGTGCTAATGCAGAAAAATATCCCTTTCAAAACGGGTCATTGACATCGAAATTGCTTGCCAAATATTCCTGTCTACTGGGTATTATAGACGAGCGTCTGTTCTGATGTTTCGCACAATGTGCTGGAAAATTTATGGATCGCATGGCAACAATAAATGATGATGTTGTGAAATGTGGTTTCAATGTCCATAACCAGCTTTGAAAGGGCTATTTTTCTGCATTAGCACATTTTTAATTTAGTGCATATTACACATGTGATAAGTTTCGTTAAGGCTAAATTTAACAAAAATGACCTGGCGAAATCGTCCAGTTTTGACATGCTGCTAATTGCATGGTACTACATATTGTGTAATGGTAAAATATGTATCTGATAGCGCGAAAAGAGTACTTCAAAACGTATATCCCAGAACTTTCCTAGTTTATTTACTTACGTACCAGCAGGATCTAAAAAATGACAAATTTCAGCCTTTTCCCACAAACCAAAAATTGTGCGATTTTTATGACTTTTTCATTTTTGTGGCACTGTAACTTTGACACTTGATGGAATTTGAAAAATCCAAAAATACCCATCCTAGATATTGAGTTGGAGATTAAGATTTGCCATTGATCTTCAAAATCGGTTGAAAATTGAAAATTTTGTGCATGTATAAAATTAACGTGTAGTTAGGTACCCCTGAAAACTACATGTTGGCTCCGTAGCCAAGAGCAAAGGAGGAGAAGGCCGAAACTTGCCAATTAACCGTTTCATGTTAGCCCCACTATGGAGCGGAAATATTAATGAAATCGAAGAGATGAAAATTTTAGGGGGGGTCCATCACCTTTAAAGATGCTCATTTTAATCTGGATGCACAATTCCTGGAACGAACGATTTCAAATTACACCTGATACGAGATAACACGTTATTGCTCGATTTTATTCATTATGCATACGATGCTATTATCAGGAAAACGCGCAACGGAATATTAGCAAATGCACAAACGAAACATTTGCAAAACGTTTAATCTAGAAAACCAACTTACCAGGAAAAATGGATAAAAATTGAAACAGTGAACGTAAAAGGATGGGTACATATATTTTATGATATTGTATATAAATTGCAACTGCATTTTACATTGCGTTTTAAGCATGCACTGACAATCTTTTGTGTAATGAAGGTTTCCGTGTGACTGGTAATAAATTCATTTCAAAACAATTCTGACATATGAATCACAACCACAAAAATTTGAATGGCAACTTGATCTTGTCATTGTAATTTTATAAATTTTCTTTTAGTATTTTTGTATAAGTTGCGAAAGCACAGCAACCGTAAAGCAATAACAAATGACTTGAATACCACATTTAAAATCTTCACTACTTCACCTCGATCATCCGCCGAGTCAATTTTTTCAAAAGCAGTAAAACGTTTTATTGTTCGCTTTTAATAGCTATGACTAATTTTGTTGAAGGCAGTGAATAAACGTCAAGCTAATCGCATAAAATTAGGTCTAGGCCAAGCGTATCTACAAAGTACAAAACCAAAATTCATCCCGAGTATCAATATTACAATATTTAATTTAATATCGATGCCCACGGTTGTCGTACGCAATTAATTTCACAAGGCGGAAGTTTCCAGGTTTTATTACTTCCGTTAGAATACTCTAGTTTAGACCAATGATATCTTGCTGCTGCTGTATGATATCAAGCGGCAACAAAATTATAACAAACGATTAATGGAGATTTTGTGATTTTTATTTTCTGTTCACTACCAAAATTACAGGCTGCAGTTCCTCCGCTTCGTTTCACATGGATATGTATGTAGCTGGAACGGTATGGCACAACGAAACCGGATGTGCGTAAAAAAATTTCTTCATTACTTTATTTAATTCTGAAATTACTTTGCAGCGGCAGGTAATCTGCGGCAGATTATCTGCCCACCTCAAATTAAGTCGATTAAGTACATTCACCATTTTCATGCTGAAATTCTACAGATATTAGATTTGACGTGTCAACAAGCACGTTGTCAATATTTCAGCGCCACAAATTAAAATTCTCGTGTTGGAAAAGTTGGATACAAATTTAGGTGACACTCCACCTTCTGCGTTTAGTTGATGTTAAAATTAAGTAAATGGTATGCTAGCTCAGTTTCAATAACAAATTTAAATTAGTTAAAATTTGATTCGAGATTGCTGAGATGGCAATGGTTACTGAATGTGGAGCTTAAGGGAAAAGCATTTTCGCTAATTTGGGATGTTTGGTGAAGAACGGTTGACAACATTACAACCAGTGAGACATTGACCAGTTCTATTTTAATGGTTAAGATGGATCAAATATAATTATAAATTCATAATTTGAATTTATTTCTTGTAAATAATAATATTCTAGTATACAATCGCATGATATGACGAATTATTAGCTGCAGTATCGCAAATTTTGTAATTTCGGAACATTCGGATATCAACGGCACATTATAATTTTCATGACCTTTGAGAATTATGTAAACATCAGGTTGGTGAAATTTCGGCGTTTGGTTGTGGAATTGAATGTGATGTTGTTTCTTTATTCAAATTCGTTGTTACGATCTTACAACATTCATCTACAAATATGAGATTATCCGCATGTCCATCTCTCCACATAAATTGTTTTACTCATCCATAGAAATCCATAACGCTTAATTTGAATACCTAAATAAACAATTTTAGTAAACATAAAACCCTGCAATGGTTTGCGAAGTGAGATTGCTTCCCTACTCATAATTGGATTACACTGGCAAGCACATACCTTGCTTGTATTTTAACCAATGGTTTCACCAATTCTCAAAATATTCAACACCTGAATTCAATTCATTCAATTCTTGAACACACAAAGACCGTCTACACCAAATTGCAATAAATTATGATCTAGTCGGGAATGTACCTTTAAAGGGATATCACGACGACAGTTTCATCGCAATCTGTTAAACCGCTTGCATAGCATACTATCATATTTTCCAAATTGATTTTCTACAAAATGAGCACCATATGTTCACTAATTTAACATTCATTAACGCAAAGTTGTCCTAACAACACTTATCCTGCCTCCGCCAAGAATACCTCTCTACGAACAATTCAGTACGATCCTCAGTTTTGACAATATGATTGCCAATGTATTCACTGGACTCCAAATGGAAATTGAACTAGATAGATTCGTAAAACCTTTTTATATAGAGTAAAAATTTCAACGCCACAAATTAACATTTCGTTCCTTGTGAGTAGATTGAAAGTAAAGGTTATTGGAAAACTTCTATGGGGGCAAATTGTGGCAGTGCCTCAGATGTAATTAAACTCAAACACTGCTAGATATGATCTGGAAATTAAATACAAGCTTAGGATATGGCCGCCAGAAGAAAACTGACAAAGAATTGTTGAATTCGGTTGAAGTTCATAATGTTGTATTTGAGAAAGTAGTACTCAAAAGGCTCAAATGCAGGTTTTGTCCGATCGCAGCCATTATGTTTTTTTACACAATGGACAATTAAATATTACCAGATGTATTTTAAGACATTAAAGTTTAGAATTGTGGGTTTCTGTGATACGTATTACTACGCATTAAAAATGTGGTATACTAAATGCGACACATTGAATAAATTTTGAAACAGTTATTGGTACCATGCTCACTCCATGAAAATTTGGCGTTTCGTCTGGTATGGTTACATGGAATTCTATGTGGCTTTAAAAATCAAGCACATTTGCTATAATATTATATAACGTTAAACTACTTCTTGAGAAAATGTCTGAATCTCAGGGTTGGTAACGAAAGAAACTACCTCTTTTTCTGGCGATGATGTTGCTTTTTTAGTTTCTTTGAATTATGGGGCATGTTATGTAATAATATGTAATTGATGGAAAGGAAAATAATTCTTTTGAACAGTCCTTTCATTTGACAACAGCAGTTAAACGAACAATAACAAATAGGAAAGAACCGCTTTACAAAAAGGGACTAAAAGCGGTTGTTGAAACATTGTTAGTTGATGATTATCCTAATTAAAATGTTCTCAAATTTCACAAATGCTCATCGCGGACAGTAATCAGTCTGATCTTTAAAATCCATAAATTCGCTCTGCAAAATGTTAACATATACTTTAGTAAAATTTCGGTGACACTTGGTAAGATACTAGTGTCTGGAAAGTTATATGAGAACTCAGGTTGGACGCATCCTGACCGCTTAATTATACTATGTAGTTGGGAATACAGGTTCTAAAAGCATGGAACATTAATTAAAAATCTAAATTCAATTAATTTCGATGTTGTGAAACCTATTTCAATCATGAAAAGGAAATCCATTACGGCTTTTTATATTCTCTTTCTCGACGCCCAATGTCCGGTGGTTTATTTTCTACTTGTCCTAATATAGTAAATATATAAGAACTTATTTGTACATTTAATTCGCACATAATGAACTACGTGTCAAAGCAATGTACCGGTTAAGAACTGAGCTTTTTAAAAAGATTGCCGGTCTGGGATTACTGGCTAAACGAAAGGTTCAACTGCTTATGTTCGCCTCGTCTTTGCTCAGTATCCAATTTGCATTTCGTTCATCTAAATTGTTTTTAGGATTTCGTGTCGTACTGAAGGATTAATAATTTTTATATAAAGAAGGACAGTCCGAGTATCTTATATCATAGTATTTTCTGTCGGGGATTCCCCGCCATAGGATTGTGTGTCATGTAATCGGAAGTTTTATACCTCTGAGCGTATAGAGAACATGTACGCCAATTTCCATAATATGGATTAACGGTTGCTTTAATTTAATTAGAGATAATTTAGGTGATGTGATGGATTTACGTAGTAGTAAATATTATAGTGTATTTATTTGTATTGTGTCGGTATATTGGAAAGTTGAATGAATATTAAAATTGGGTTTTGCTTATAAATTGAATTTATGATTCTTGTATCTACAGATGGAGAATATGTACGACAATCTCCATAATATGGCTTCATGGTCGAATTAATTTGACTGAATGTGTTACTGGTAGTTTGATCGTTTGTAGAAGGACCTAAAACAATCTTTGGCAGTCCAACAGTTGTAAAGTAGTAACAAAATAAACTAATTTTGACGGTTCTCCGTTCACAAAGTTCACATATTATCTACGTAAATCAGCGTGTCCATTTCTGTCTCAAAAATACTGTAGGTTTAGAAGTCAAATATTTTGTAAGTGCTACAATGTACGAAAAGAATTGATGGGAGAACTTTGTGAGTGAAAGACCTGTCGTTATTGTAGATTTTTAGTGGTGTCGCAAAGCATATTGTAGTTCATAATTTTATTTTCACCGTTTTCAGTAGCGTACATTTAAGGCAGTATATAGTAGCTCAGCTAACGCAATGCGGGACAAACATTTGAGGCTTTTATACACGTCACGGATATGAGGTTTGGTCTTACAGTCACCCTTACAACTGAGGAGGTATGTTCTCTAGGTGTCTTGTGAACGTTTGTCTGTACCTTTCGAAACGTTCAGAAGGGGTTGTCGTCATGTCATACGTTTGGGTAATTTTTTCTGCATTATTATGTAGGAAAACAATAAAGTGTCTTCCTTCCGAAGTATAAAACAAAACTCAAAATTGAATGCATTTTCCCGTTTCACCCCGAAAACGTCTTATCATCAAAATGAAAGGCCCCTCCACGATCATGCAGGTATACGAATTATTAAATGGAGACACTGTTTATAATTGGTACCAATAATAAACTGACAAGTATGGGGTCATGTAGTGTCAAGTACACGCCATCTTGGTTTCATATTTCACTTATGAAAGAGAAATCTATTACGCCTTTTTAATTTATTAAAATACTGCACATCTTATCGAAATTCTGACACCGGGACCAATTTCTACATAATAAACTTGGTTAGACACAATATGTTTTACTCTCCCAAATCGATAAGGTTCGGCAATAATTAAAAACGTTTAAAACATTGGGTCCGCAGAACCAAATTTTTACATCGGGCGCTTACAATTTGCTTTCAGTCATGTACAGTTTGTGACAGTTCAGTGACAGTAGAACAACCCCACACCAAAAAATAGTCTATCGGAATGTTATGTTTTTTGAGGTGTGGGTTTGTTTACTGTATTCCTGAGCATGCCGATCCAGGTATCCTTTGTACAGCTATAAGACCCAGACAGGCGAGAGACTGGATACCACTAAATCAGTCATCTTGCTGTGAAATTTTCCGCACAATTTTTCCTTCGCATGATTTTAACATCATCAGTTTGTTCAACCTAGATAGTCCAGATAACGTCGTAACATACAAAATACTCGAATGCATATATATTATGTATTTGTTTACAAATACATTGTGTCCTAATGTAAAGTAAAGTACTGCACTATTTTTATTCGATGTATTATGCTTTCAACGACTGTGCAATCCAATGCACTGCTCTTTAACGCCATTAAGTGCAGTTGGTAGCCTTTGTAAGGTACACTAAATGCAGGTAGTTTTGACGGTGGTTTGGATTATATATTTATATGTACATGTAAATATGATGACGTATATGGTTGTATTCATTCATGACCTCGTGCTTTATATACGAGACAGTCTTCAAGTTCTTATACACTTTGTCATCATCACATAAATACACATAACCGTAACATGCATAAATTACAAGTCACGTACTTACCTTGAGCCAGAACTATTTACACTTACTATTAGCGTCGTCGAGTTCAGCATGCTTAGTCTCCATTTAGAAACGTAAATTTGAACGATATCAATAAGGTTAGAAACAGATCACTGTTTGTACTGTAAATCTTAAGAAATTAATATCCCAGGCAAAATGCCTAATATTGGAATTGCAAGCACATGTCTTCAAAGAAATCAATACGTAAAGAATCAAACGATTGAAACTGAAGGGAAGGTAGGAATCATCAACTTTTATACAACTGAACGGGAGTAGATATAGAAACTGTAATGAAAACAATTAAAATAGTTCAACAAAAATGTATACACTTATTTTTGGTCAATTGTGACACCACAAACGGGAGCAGCCGAGGCAGTGGTAGATGCTCATGAAAGAAATCAGTAATTTTTCACAAGAGGTTTCAAAACAGAAATTCTGTAGTAATATAATTTACATTTATAAAATACAAATATACTATATACTGATGTTTAACTCTACGCCATAAAATTTAATTACTGCAGGAATTAGAATTTTCGGAGTTACAGATTACTTCCGTCATAGTTGATGTGAGTTTTTGTGGTTTGAATGTAAAAATGCGAAAGCGCAAAGGCATATAGTTGCAACTTTTCGATAACTAATAATATAAGTATTATATTGTTTGCAAATTTGTATATTCCAATCATGACACCTGACTTTATTAAAGATGATTTATTCAGCATTTTTAGATTAGCTGATATGAATTATATTTTGTCATTTGGAAGCTATGGTCCAAAGTATTTACAAAACCAAATGATCTATCTAGTTACGAAACATTATAATTCTTCATGTTTCCTTTTTCAGACTCCGTGATTTAAAGTTATGATAGGGTTCAACTTCTGAACAATTGTCAAAAGATTCCAGGCCATAAAACATGTAACATAAAACCCTACCATGCTTTGGCCATTCTGATCACTTTCATAATCGTAGTTGCATTACACAATTACAGAGTAAAATTCAGCGGATTGTAATCAAGTCTTGTAATCACATGAATGTTCAAATGGATATCCCCACCAAAGTTCCATCACAATCCGTTAACCTGTTAACATAACACTATATAATTTTTTTCAACTTAAATTTTTACAAACCGAATACCGTGTGGTTACTGAACTAATATTATCACTACTAGCTTTGGAAACCACGCCTGTCACGCCTACTTCCTAAGTAACTATCAACAGAGTGGCCAATGTTACGCACTGAATTTGTTATATCAATGGAAATTGTAATAACCTTCAAACATGTATACAGAAAGTTTCCGTTTAACGTCACAAGTTACAATTCCAGGCCTGCCGAGTAAATCAAGAGTAAAGGTTCATTTGCAGAATCTTGAGGGCATTGTAAAGATATATTATTAACTGGTGTTGATGAAAGTATTGGTTCCATTTCAACCATTGCGTTATTGGCCGTCACTCAATGGATATCTACCATTACGTCTGTATTGCTGATTGCGTTGTGTGACTGAATCCAACAACGGGGGACACATATGTGAGATGGTAACTTATGATTTCATGTAACCAATTGATAATGACTCTTAATTCTTTAACGCCAAGAAACATTAAGTCGCCTGAAAATTGTTAGTGAACCAAAATATTTGGTTCTCTCTCTTTCGTTTTACGAATTAAAATTTTGATAATCGAGTTAAGTAATATTTTTGACATTCTGTAGGTCGTTAATATGGCAACGTATTTGTTTCAATAGAATATGTCCGCCTTCGTGTCAACATATGAAATCTAAAACATTTAATTCAGCAATACATGTTGCTTTCTATGAAAGCTATCAGGTTTTCAATAGTTTATAGACAAGAGAATAGAAATTCAGCTGGCTTTGTTTGCTTCATGCTGGAATATGTATAAACGGTTTTATTACCTAGGTTATGGAAGAATCCTACTAGGACGTTAATCATTAAAATGCTTCAAATTTAACTTTAACGCCACCAGTTCAGTCGAGTTACTGGCAACAATTTCGCAAATTTTGGTAATGTCAGAATATTCGGATATCATCGGCATATTGTAATTTTCACGACCTTTCGAATATAAGGTAAAGAGGAGGTTACTTCGACGTTTTGTTGTAGAGTTGACCCCTATGTGGCTTCTTGATTGAAATTTTAACTATAATGTGTGACCATCCCCATGACGATCTCTCCGCACAAATTGTTTCACTTATCTATAGAAATCCATAACGCTTAATTTGAATATATTTTATTTTAAACTTTTCGTTTGGAAAGTCACCACAGTGCTTCTAAGCCTATAAAAGCTTCCAATCTTAGTACCTTTCTTTGTCATGCACATGTACGGAGCAGAGTCAAGATGGGAAAACATTATAACTTGCCCAAATAATCAAAGCATGGCTTATCATGAGCCGGCCATCCCATTACCAAAATTACAGTATATATAGTATACACGCAAACCATACACCAATTTTGAAACCTTGCAAATAGCAGTTTTGCAGCAGAGGGATCAATGGTTTTGGCAATAAACAATCTTTCTATTAAGATTGATACAAACCTATTCAGTAAGACAAACCTGGTCAATACATTAGCTCCGATGTTTGACCTTTGACAATAACGGCGTCTTGGTTATTCAATGCAAACCCTAAAAAATTACTTTTTCTCCTCGCGTCAAGAATGGATTGGTATCAATGCTTCAAGCGAGGAAAAGTATGTGAATTTCATTAATTCCATTGACTAAAAACAGAGATCAAAGTATTTCACTGCCAAATCTATAAACTGGAAGTATATACCAGCAGTTTTAATGCGGGATGCAAGTTTTCATATCCATCATAATTATCAAACTCAAATTGTTATCGCTATTTAAAAAACTATAGTCGCCATTCACTGTACTGAAGTTTCATTAATATGAAGTAAATTAAAGCGCCCCAAAAATTAGTGAATTAATATTTGGTCAACACAACTAAATACCTTTTTTTATTGAAACAATTAATTTAAGTAAGTATTAACGAAGTAGCAGATTTGCTATTAATATTTCAACGCCATAAGGCAATATAGGCATGTTTGAAAATTAAATCGAATGCGCAGGTGGACAGGCCAGGTTCCATTGAAGTCGGACTTTTTACATAATCAAAATTGCTGATGGCCAGCTTGCCTGATATTTTGTAAGCTACTTATTGTATCAGAGGAAGACGAATTTGAGATTTGCAGTCAAAATGCTCGCTTGAAAATTAACTTGTCGCATGTATATCGTAATGAGTGTACTCACTTCATATAAACTTTTCAGTGGTCAATTAAAATAATTTTAGAAAATAAAATACTACTGCGAGAAATTGGGTCATTTACAACGTTTCAATCCCTGTTTCCTGGCACGTAATTTCGTTTTTTACTTATAAATGAAATTAAAAGCTTCAAAGAGTATGTCACATATTATTATTATTATTAGCTGTTTATTCAATTCTCAATATCAAGTTAATCAATCACGTGGCTCAACCACTTGCAAGCAAGCTATTATGTTGGCCTTAAAGTCATTTTGGTTTACAAATTAAAAACAATATTATGTTAAAAATTATTATTTAAAACAAAAAATGTCAATAAACTTAATTACAAGTTCAAATCCTCTACATAAACGACATATTCTTCTTTTCCACAAGTTTGCTTATCAAAAAATCTTTGAGTTTATTTTTAAAAGCGTTAAAAGTCTCAACTTTCTTTATTTCACTTGGCAACTCATTCCACCACACCGTTGCCCTATGCTGAAACACTTTCCTTCCAACCTCGTTCCTTGGAACAAACATTGAGACAAAGCCTGCTTTCCGAGTGGATTCTGAACTTTTAAAATAATTTGAAAAGTGCTCAATATTGCTACATTTCCCTAGCTTGTACATGCTACATAATGTTTTGTAACGACATGAATCCACTGGAAGTAACCAACCTAGCTCACTGTACATTCTTTCCGCAACACGGTCATATTTTCTCACATTTAATACCATTCGTGCAACTGATCGCACGACCCTATCAACACATTTGAGAATCTTTCCCGAAGCCATTCCATAAATCTGGATCATGTAATCAATAATTGATGGTATAAAACATTGAGATAATTGTTTTATTTGGTCAATGGATAGATATTTTCTAATCGTATACAGTGCCCTAATTCTTAGAAAACAAACTTTTGTGATCTTCTGAACGTGACTCTCCCAAGACAATGTACAATCAAACACAATTCCTAAGCACTTTAAATTTTCCGATTTTCTGATAGTATGGCCATCAATTAAGAAGGAAAAATCAGCGATCGATCGACACTTCCTATGAGAGCTTAATGTTATCATTTTAGTTTTTTGTGTTATCTATCGCCATGAAAAATTCGCCTAAATATGAAACATGTGTACTTAATTATAAAATCCAGTTTACGCTGCTTTCTTCTGTTTGTTGTATCAAAACATTGGTCTGTAGTTAAACGAGTAGCGTTAATACATTTTGTACGCATTAATCTAATTACTTATATTACCTAACTTGCATTGTACCGTTGTTTCTTTTCGGTCTTTATTTATTTTCGTTACAAACGCTTTAATAGTTTGAGACGATACACAAATGGAAATGACAACACATTGATTTGTTAGTTTAGTCAGTAAAATCTATCATCACAATTGAAAAGGTTTTCAAGAATCATGTTTAAAAAATCAATAATCGCTTTGCTTGAAACACATTCAGCTCAATCTTCTTTATAAACTCCATGTTATTTCCGATGAAGCAACATTGCATTATTATTTTCAGACATCCCTTAATTTCAGTGGACATTCTTTCACAATTCAGGAAACATATCCAAGAAATCTTTTGATATTTGCAGGCTCCTGCATTTCGTACAATTTCAGTTTCATACAATGAATGTTACCAGAACTGGTAACAAGGCAATTATAAATTCATAATTGCCTTCTATTATTTCTGATGACGCAGCGTTGCATTATCGTGTTTAAAAATGTTGAATTTCAGTGTACAATCTTTCAAGATTCATGAAATATATCCAGAAGAACAATTAATATTTGGTGTTTCCCGTAATTATTACCATTTCAGTCTCATACAATGAATATTACCACTCATATTCATCAAAATTATGAGGAAAAGTTTTGCTATGTATAATGTGAATCAGGTACAATCTCGAGTGCTTAGTTCGCCGCCATTATGTATTATTGCCACCGATTGCACATTCTTTAAAATCAAAGATTGTTTGTACGACAGAGTGTAATGCTTTGTTTATGGGACAATTAAAAAATAATATAAACACGGACAGTGATCCTGGTGTTTGAAATAAGTTGGTGGCTTTCATGACATCTATGCAACTGATTCCATGAGATGGGATATATCTCCTCATGTAAAACATAAGAGATATGTTCCATCCGTTCAACCACAAAAGTATAACGTCAACAATAAGTGATGAATTCAACTCGTTATATTATGTTTGATTTTTGGGATTAGGTAATATTAGTTCAACTTCCTATTCAATTTATTTTTGTTAGATTA
The DNA here is from genome assembly GCA_004115045.4 of Sinella curviseta. NCBI lineage: Eukaryota > Metazoa > Arthropoda > Collembola > Entomobryomorpha > Entomobryidae > Sinella > Sinella curviseta. The sequence continues at coordinate 9,457,934 of CM023199.3, read as the reverse complement.
GCGTAATGAAAAAACTGATGAATGATCAAATTGATTTTAATAAAGGACAAGTAAAATAAAAACATGTGCGCCATTTTCCATAATGTGGCAGTTTGGTTGAAATGCGTTTACAGAAGACATTTACGATGTTTGATAGTTTGTTGGAAAATTGAAAATGGTTGATAGGAAACTACACTGTTTTCATCATTTAAAGTAGTGGACATTCAAAATAATCTACCTACATTAATTCTCCAATTGCAATTTTATCTCACATTTAATGCCTGTGCTCATTGCAGCGGTAAATTCCTTCAATAAATTCAGTATTAAAGACATACCATTTGCGTTTAACGTTAATAATTGAAATTATAAAACTTGTTTGCGTTTCAATTCCAAACTTTTTTTTAGTCTTGCGCTCGTTGGAAAAATAGGACATCCAGATGGAGTCCAAGAGTAAGGCCGCTATTCCCGTGAACATAGGAAAGATAGTAGACATAAGGGCTACAAAACGCCAATTTGATTTGTTCGCTATGACTATCATGAGGTTCAAAATTTTAACTTGTCTCCATACGGCAGTTTGGAAATGTGCTTTCGGTTGTTGTAGTGTCGTTCGATTGTTAGGTTGTCAACATAACGGCTTCTTTACTTTACTGGTCAAAATGTGAAGAAGAAGAAATTTCTAGCTAATGCACTAATGTGGCAGACTTTGACAAATCAATGAAATAAATATACTTATTACACTGCGCGAAAATTTCTTATGCATATTGTGATGTTATAGTGCAACAAAGAACATTAGCAAATGTCGAGTGAAATTATCAATAATAGTTTCCCGCTTGCATTAACGTTAGGTTTATGGCCAATTCGTGGCTTTTCAATTTTTCTTATTGCAAAATAAAATCCAAACGGTAAAATATTTTGCTTCTGATGAGGAGTAAATATACAAGCACTTACAGCGAAAGAAATCAAATCAACTGATAAACATAAAAATGAGGTGCCTAGTCATACTAATATTGCATACATTTCCGACTTGATTCATCATTTATTTGTCAACTTGCAGTCCATTTTATATTGAAATGTTCCGTATTACCATACCTGACAACCCTATCCAATTCCCAAGTTGGACCCTTCAAACCAAACAGTACAATTTTCGTAACTGCCGATAGCATTATATAGATAGACGTCGAAAACCAACATTAGTAAAAATCGCATAATGAAAATTAACTTGTTGTCATGATTTATGTATATATTCATATAATTTTCACACACCTGAAATTATAAACGCGTATTTTATAATTCATTCAAGAACTAGACGCAATTATTATATGTAAATTAACAAGTTAAGTCTACCTGTAGTAAAAAGTCACAAATAAGTCAAAATAAATTTAAGTAAGTGAGACTATATCAAGCTGTGCCAAACAAGTTGCAAAATATTTACTTCTAGAAACTGAACGCCACAAATCTCTATTTCAAGCCTTTCGAGCTGTTACTGAATTGCAGGTAAATTAAAGTATCTGTCGGTAGGATTAGCAAGTTGGATCTGAATTGAACAGGTTCGACGGAAGTTATTCTATATTATTGTCAGAGCTAATAATGACAAAATAAACATAAAAAATTGAACTCATTTAAGGCCAGAGCGCCACTTATAGCGCATTCTTGATATGTTCGTCAGTTTGTGTTCTTTGAATTACCATTGGAGAAGAATTCCAGCTACGTTTACTTTTTGATGACTTCAATTAATTACTTACTTGTGAAAATCAGTTACAAATTCTACAATTTCGCTTGAAATACCAAAGGCAGACTTTGTATGCATTTTTTATACTTTCAGTTAAAAAAAATAAATCCAAGAATAACCATTTTATTAGAGTTTCTAAACAAATCCCTTCAATTACCGACAATAAACAGGAAAAACATTTAAATCGTAACATTGTCAACAACGTAAATGCAAAATCTGATAACAATTACATTATGCGGACATAATACAGCAAGACGTTAAACTTGATTAATCTCTTAGTTTGCCAGTCAACCACAAAGAAGTTGCTTTCTACAGCAAGGCATTTACCTTGATTGCTAAAATACGTGCACCATAAATTTACTTCTTCATTGACTTCATACAGATGTGCTCACCCGTTTATCTGTCAACCGAAATTAATTTACATGTCACCTTCCTGGTTTAGTTATTCAATAAGCTCTGATTTACAAACCTAACAACGTTGACGATAAGCATTTTGGATACAACCTCAATTGAGACAGACTAATGTGTAAGGTGTGCTTTCTCGACAACTCCCAATAACACAATTTTGTATTGTAGTTTTCTTGATTCGTTAATTGAAGAGTTTTTAGTAAGATAGTTAGTTCCATTCTATAGCGAAGCAGACTGCCGTCAAGTATACATGAAAAACCATTTAAATCATTTTCAAACAACAAACATAACATTTTTTTATAAATAAACCTAAAGTATCCGTATTGGACCAACACTGTGTATTGGGATTTAGTGTCCTCAAACCCATCATTCAGCCAATGCTTATGAACGAATATTGGAACAATCACAATACGGTATACATGAATCTCTAGTTTGTTTTAACTGCTAATTTCGAGAATATTAAAAATTATTGTAACCAATCACAATCAAATAAATATTATAATTTGAAGTAAGCTTCTTTTTGCATTGGTAATTCAGAACAATTTCTAGCCGAAATAAATTTCTCCAGACGGTGAGCCGCTAGCCTACAACAAGTAACTGGGATTTCTCAGATTTCTGGCATCCAAATAGTTCAAAATCAAATTAGGTATCGTTCGATTCCTTTGACGCAGCCAAAGGAGGAAGCCGCGAATGCAGCCATAAACACCCCCAAATACAAATCACTACTCCTTTCCTTTCTCAGTTTAGTATCATATGTAAATGTATTTTTCAACCAAACTTTCCCTTGTGTTTTAATCATAACTGGTATGCTTAAGTGGTATCCAGAACAGCTACAGAATGTGCTGCCATGATTTCAACGCAGCTACTGGCAATTGGTTCGTAAGATATACATACGTCTCGTGTAATGTAAGATGTACAGTCCACCAATCAATCCCAAACAATATTACGTCAGCAGAAGCTGATGAATTGTATTTAATTCTTCGGTAATCGTAATATTTAACCGGTTTTCTATTTCATTTATGAGGACTAAGTTAACGTATTGGAAACACAATTGAAAGATCAATAAGTATAACTGATAGCATCCTTGATATTTGTGTCTATTGAAGAGATGTGCTTCATGTTCCATTAAATGGCTGTATGTTTGAATTTTGCATACATCAGTTTTTGTTGTGCAGTCATCATAGAACGTGAAAATAAAATCTGCAATTTAAGTTCAAGTAACAATCAAGCGATTGCTATCAAAAAGCCACAAGTCCAAAAAGCCACAATCCAAAAAGCCACAAATCCAATAATCCACAATCAAAATTACGAATTACCTTACATTTTTCTTTCCTTTTCTAACCCAACCTAACCTCACCTAACCTAAATTAACCTAACCTAACTCCAATGAGTCCCTTTTAATAACAGTTTCCTTGATTTTTCGAGTTGTGGCTTCTTGGATTTGTGGCTTTTTGGATTGTGGCTTTTTGGACTTGTGGCTTTTTGATACACACCCAATCAAGCAATGCAATTTTGACGATGATACGTCCGCACACGTTGACCAAAAATATCCTTTGATTTATTTAAAAGTTAAAGATAAATTTAAAAGTATTGATTATTTAGAAGATAACAATTCTGGTATTACCCCAATGAAGCTCGATATCCTTAATGTACCGTTCCATGCCCAGAATAACTTTAGGTGGAAAAGGTGCTTGTTTGTCCCGATTGTTCGTTTGATATTGTGGTGGTGTCGCAATGCCAGACATGCAGACGTTGTTTGGCACGAAATGTTAACTTCGTCATTTTAAGTATGATTTGCATTAAGCATAATCGATATTAATTCACTTGTATCAAGACAGGCTAAGCAATTGATGATTACACCCATGTTATGAATATGAGTTTAGACCTTAAAGTCAGTAAATTAACTAGTAAGACGTTACATGCAATTTAAATCCAGTTGGGATTCGATGCAGTAAATATTCACGTGCGACAATTCACCCAATATTGCAAACTCTGACCATAATGGCGTCTATGTTAATCAGAAAAGCATTTGCCAGCCTCGGATATGACAACCATTGTTTAAAAATCAATGATGCCTACATGTGAATCTGCGACAAAGTCATGTTCAAAATAGTGTTCCCTTGATTACAAGTCAACGATGGGCTCGTGGCAATAACTGGCAGGTTGAAGTTGTTGGAGGTTACGTCATTTTGTGTAATGTAATAATGTTGTACATTTCGGAACCTGTGACGCAGTTGTCAAGAAATTCGCGATTACATCATATCTTCCAGAGGAACTTTCTACAAAACGAATTCCATGCTCTCACTAACAAAATTATAAATTAATACTTATAAATCGAGCTTTACAAGCTAATCCCATCGCAAATATATCTGACGCACCTGTCTCCGATTTTTAGAATCTGTTCCACAATTTAGGTATTAGAGCCGTTAAAGTTATTCATGGACTCCTGATTGCAGTTTTAAAATGGCAAGCACAGTGAAATATGTGTATGTGTAAAGTTGACATTCAACGCCATTAACTACGATTCCGTGGTTGTTGGGTGGAAAGAAATTAAAGGTCGATTACATCTGGAAAATGATGGGATCATTGATGTAGTTTTGTATTGATGAAATAGAAAATATGATACCCGCCCATTGTATGACACTTACAATACCAACTTACAATAAATGTACTAAAGCCTTTTGCAAATTATTCATTTTTCTTAATATTTTATGTTGCAGCTGAACGACTGCCGTGTCGATGAAAGTCATTCATATTAAATCGAAAACCAGATACGTTTCTTCATTTGGCTACGTGGAAAAGTTCTGATCTTGAAGTTAATAATGATTACTTGTAATATGCTAAAATTTGCACTAGTAGCAGGAAGCATTTCGGCGCCAGCAATGAATATACTAGTGCCGCGAAAGTTGTATTAAATTTCAGGTTGTCAGTACGCATAAAAGGATGTATATGTAGAGGGAGAGTGCTAATTTCAAATCTAGATTCAATTAATTTTAATTTGAGACTGTTGGAACGAACGACAATGCTGTCAACGTGTGTATTTGGATGGCATTTACGAAACAACGAAATGATTAAAGTAGACATTAGAACCAAATCAGATTTTAATCAGTTGTAATTTATTGGCTGATATAGATTGAATAATTGATAATATAAATAATTATGTTCCAAATAAAGATATTTCCAAAGATATTTGTCAAAATCGAGCAGAAGTGTATGGTCGATACCGCCATATTGATGAAAAATGGCAACAGCAATCACACAAGATTTTCATGTTATTGACATTATGTATGCAGCAGGACCTGCTGAGCAGGTCCCAATATCTTTAGGCTACATTTTCTGTTGCCGAATAAACCTTGACATTCTTTAAAGATTATATACATTGTCTCAGTTGTTAGTAAATATTTTACTAAATATGATTAGACAAAGACGTGACCATCTTCACGGAAAGCTGTCAGTACAAACTACTTCCGTCATTACATAAAAATCTATTACGTTTTTCAAATTAGCCTTCTACAAACAGAATTGTATTTTATTCTTAACCTAAGATTACATAAATATTTCTTTCAAGTAAACACTCCCGTGAGAGCATTTGTGTAGATTACAGCTAGCCATACTGGTAAATAAATAACGTTAACTCATTCCGTACTATCCGTACATCATTTCAATTGTTTGGAAAGTCAGAAAGCTCGACTTTTTGTATCGTGGTTGCAAATTCAGCATCACAGCATCTTGTCCAGGGCTTCTTGCTTGATTATGAAAATGGAACAGGTAGACATTTGCTGGATTAAAATTTAATTATAGAATTTACATATATGTAACAACTTTCTATAAATTCGGAGTGACGCCTTTGTTCCTGTTCTTCCCATGTTTTGCCTCATGCTTTTTATTAACAAATTTCAATTTCACGAATTAAGAAACTGGAATAAATATACAAAGTGCTTCAAGGTGGTATAGAGTTTGCAGTGTGTACAATTGAAATTGATATCGAGTTAAATTCCGGACATGTAAATTAAATATTTCTTAGCGCTTAAGCATTTCAAGCACGTCAATCAAAACATGGTTCCACGTCTTAAAACATTACTTTGGCACTGGGGACGCAACATATTCGACAGATAGGTTAGGGGATGCTGTTCGATATGAAGAATCATAAAATTAGAAAGGATATTTTTTTAATATTATATCCGTAAGTCCATTTGAAATATGCATATTGGATAGGATAAATAAATTAGATATTGGCAAATCCCAGGGGAAAAATATCGCTTCGTGGTTTTGGTCACCTGGTTATTATATTTCCAATTCCATGTCGTTTGCTAAATTGTATCAGTTACTAGACGGTTTGTTAGATTGAATAATACTTCGATTGATGAATTTATTGTTCAGATGGTCTATTTGAATACCGTAAACTTGGACGTCGTCTTCATTATACATGAATTGAAACTCTCATGGCAGCTAGCGTCAGTGTCTTTTCTGTAGACTAAAGTGGAAACAGTATATTTTAAACAACTTAACTCCATTAAGATGACGGTGAAATAGGAAGCACTAATTGATCTACGGAGACGCATAGTCAATGTAGACTATCTCTTTGGGCTGAGTGAGGAAAAGTATGGTTCATTTAAATTGTAAACGTTCAACTAATTCTAAGTCATGCAACAAAATACAGTATGCTTAAAGTTAGCGTCCAATATGGCTCGCCGGGGTGGATGGAAAGTTTACGTCTAAGCAGGTTATTAGGCCGAAGTATTTCAGAGCAGTATGTGGTTTGATATAGAATGGTAAAGAACTATCGAGGCTGCAAGTTAATTATTTAATTCATGCTATGGATGAAAGTATTTAATATGGTATAGAAAATATATGACACTATGTAATGGATCAGGTTCCAATTATTAATTGGAGCCACTGGACGGCTGCTTAAGTTTTTATTTGCACAGAGCAGATTATTTGCAAACTCCCTAATAATTTTTGCCAAGGGTCAAGGGAGAAAAATCTTAATTAAACGGATTTATGTACAATAACTCATTCACCCAGACTACCGATCTATTATAGGGAGTACAGGCCTGAAATTGAGTGTAAAATATTTTTTGTCAAAATGCAAATAATAATTCACGGAGATCTGAGAAATGTCTACCTGTTTTTATACACTGATATACTTGAGCTATTGATTATATTGCAAAGTACTGCTTCTAATATTTTACTCACGGTCCAGTTGTAAATAGACGGTATGGATGGTAATAAATATAAACACTTAATACCAATTCTTTTCAGTTGCAAAATGCTTCCACAAACAAGATGTTGACCTGGCATTGACTTTGACTCACATTTGCACCTTCGGATACACGTCACGTTCATCATTTCAACGCCACAAAATACCGTTTCGTTCTAAGTGGACATTAGTTAGGCTACAGATATGTTGCCATTTTGTGGGTGAACATAGTCAAACAAGTGGTTAAACCTTCTAATCCAAACTTAGTAGTCCGTCAATACGAAATATTCCTATACGGAAAAACGCGTCCGTGTGGCTCGTTATAGTTCGTAAATTTATTGTTTAGTTGGAGTGGCCCAATGACCTTGCGGATTGGTTAGGAATCCAGCTTTGATGTTTTCCACGATCAGTTTCAATTCATTTTAATATGCATCAGTTTTAATCACCTTGTGAACTGGAAAATAAACCTAAAATGGAGTGTGACGGTCTCTTTCCGCTAATTAGCAAATATGTAGAAACCAAATACCAAGGTTCTTTTTTAAATAGTTGCAACATACCTTTCCTTGTCATACCTTTAGCATGATAGAAATTAATTCAACATGAATGTCATGAGATTCTATTAAACTTTAGAAATACCTGTAGAGGCATGTCATATTACAACTTGAACGTCCTCAATCATTATTTTTAGCTCTTTGGAATTAAACGTAAGTGTAGATAAGTGCCGCAAATAAGTCTTTTGAAGTGGGTTGAATGTTAAAATGAAATTATAGTATGAAGTTTTGGCAATATAATTCGTAATGAACGGTGATATATCTGTAATATAAACATAACAAGTTGGAAAATAGCCAATATTGCCAATAAAACATTCCGAATGCAAATACTTCAATGAATCGGCAAAGTTTTGAAGCTCACAATTAGCACTTCCAGTATTGTGCAATTGAGATAGATATTGAGTTAAATTCTCGAGTTGAAAATAAGAAATTTCGTTAATCAACTGTGTTAATACCACTGCACAGCAGTTTATTTCATAACATTTACGAATTTAACGAACACGTCAATCACAACATTGTTGAACGACATCAATCATTACTTTGACACCTGGAACGTAAATGGATACGATCGATCTCAGCAACTGAAGTGGTGTGACAGATTAGTAAAGTAATCCAATTGACAAAGGTTTTGCTCACAAATATCGTTGGAGCCATTTCCGTCACATTAAGCAGCATTTCGTATTAATTACATGTATATAACGCAATGACTCTTAATTGAATTTATGGTCTCTAAATCAATAAGTTGATATTTTATCCTCACAACTTGTGAGGCTCCAGAATAACTTGATATATACGTAAGGCCCAAATAATGCTGTGAGGAGTACAAATTTACAAAAATAATTTTCGATAACACGTACCCTCAAGATGACGAAGGAAGATTAAAGCAAATTTAAAACAGGAAATTATGGAGAATACCACATGGCTTTGTAACTTTTTTTATATTTAACTTTCAAGTGTTGGATAATATCATAATCCCTTCAACGTTGCTACGGTGTTTCAGAATGTGCTGTTTCGCACTTTAATTGGGGGAACTGAAGATTGAAACGCCGTACACACCGGAGACGGTGTAATACTGATGGACGTTTGGATATTTCTTTGTGGCATAGTATGCAATTGATTTTGCAGTGAAGTATAAATATAAACTTGAACATCGTAAATTCGTTAATATTGCCATGATTAAGTTTCTGTTTAATGCGGCAAACCTGATTTCTAAGCAAATGATTCAAATTATGTTTGGATTACTAAGCAATTTGGTGTCGCTAATTCTTTTATTGTTAGATGTATGTTAAATGCGATCAGTACTTATTTCCAATCATGTGACAGGCTTAGTTCCGTCTCTGACGCATTACCGAAGCTTTTGTCTTGAGCAGATTTAAGATGACTTACACAATGTCACGTTATGACGATCAAAATTAAAACGGTCTCGAGGGAATCGTCTCCGCAAAGTTATATAATTTTTTTTATTTTAACGTGGGGAGCGCTTTCTGTTCGGTTCAGTTGTTGTAAACTTTTTACCCCGTTAACTTTTACTTTCTATTTATATTTTGTATAACGGGTGCAACCGTGGTTCATTCCTGGAGCGAAACTTTCATCCGATATTTTAGTTCCAATAATACTGGTGTCGTTACCTTACAAGTGAACGAATTTTCCATTGTCGTACTTCGTTATGAATCAGATTTTCAATGGTCGAATTACTAGCGTTCTTCAAATTAAGCTCATTGGGATATCAATCACTACGATCTTGAAAATTTATAAGTTTGAGCTACAATGAGTCAACATATATACATTAAACATTTCAACGACGCTATTGAACATCGTGAGGGTGGGAAACTTTAAAATAAAGCAGGTGCACAGGTGCGCGTTGGATAACTGGAAAGTAAGTGTTGAATTTGTAAAGGAATAGAAAAACATTTTAATCACAAAACTACGGTTAACTAATTCTCCATTTGTCATTGTTCGGCTGGCAATTCTAACTGAGACTACAATCATTACTTTGTCATCTGGCGTCGCATGTGCATTCACGATATGTTTATTAGTTAGCTGTTCTCTACGAATTACACGATTGGCAGGTTTTGCAAATATTAGTAATTTGCATCCATGTAGGTTTGCAAAATGTGTTATTGTCTACTAACTCGACACATCCCCTCAAAATTTTCAGGAAACTTCACTGTACCCGCACGAATATTTTCAATGTCACTCGAAATTGACTGGTAAACCGTGTTGACTTCAAATGCAATAGAACGGGATTTTACTGAAGATTTGTGTCAAAATCCTGCTTCCGAGTCTACGTTCTCCTGCAAAACCTATCGTAAATAGAAATGTTGTATTTGATCAGTTGGAATCAGCATTAAATATCTAACAACTCTTTCGTCGCTTTTTCGAAATTTCTCACAATAATTCGAAAACATCAAAGTTTATCGAAAAGCGCACATCATCAAGGGAATTTTCGTCACTAAGGTATTGTGGAACTACAATATGCTCCACGTCGATGATTTCCAATTTGACGTCACCATGCTCAAAATACACAGGAAACCACATCTTGAGCACGTGTAATCATTCTGAAAATATTCTAGTAATAAGTAAGCAGACAGATATCTGATTCCACGTCAACGTTTTTGTTCACGTGTTTTTCCGCATTAAATTAGACTGCTTTCCAGCTATTCGTCTACAAACGGAATTCCATTTATTCCACAACCAATTATCACAAACAGTAAACTGGTAAATATGCCCTTCGTGTTAAAGTGCACTTACTAAAGTGCACATTCATCTACTGCTTGCGCATGACAACCTTTCCCTATCGCAAATTATTGTATTGTTCGACGTCATCAAGCTTAGCTTATCCATTTGGAACATTTACTATGTTCACAGGTACCACATTGGCATACTTCCAGGACATAAAGTTCATAAACATCAGTCGTAATATTCACGTCATATGAAGTAGCGTCGTTTATATAGTAAAGTTACGTTTATATTGTACGCATATTATGTAAATAGCAGGTACGATATCCCTCGGTTTCTGTTGTAGAACAAACCAGGCGTTCTGATAACATTTAATTAAACACTAACTTACATATATGTGATCATCTACACAATCTCTTCCCACAGTCTATTACACCCTTGATAGAGAAATCCATCCCGGTTTTCGAACTATCCTTGTACAAATGGTATGTTTATCCACTTGCAATAAACTAGCTATTAACTTATTTGTAAACTTATTCCACGCAGCACCTTCAACGAAGAGGACCTGACGAAATGTTTTCGATTGGACTTGGCCGATTTGATATTGTGGTCGTTGATGTAAGTTACATCATGTAACTCAAGTCACTATATTAATTTGCTACTTTGGCGCAACTGTATTAATTGAAGCATTATGAGTATAAGAAAAGTAAGTAATCTAGTGAGATATCTATAAAATTGTAATGCAAAATGTCTGAAATTTGCAATAATTAATTTTATTCAGATTCAAATAATTGTCTTACAATTTCCTAATAACACCACAACAAGGAAGTTCGATGTCCTTTGGTCACGCTTTGATCATCGGTCGTTGCAATTCCTATGAACTTATGCAAATGTTTGAGCCCCAGTATTACCACACATGTTTATATAGACAAATTAATGATTTCATTGTACACCATTGTATTATTCGGTGCACTAATGCCTACTTTCATCTTAAGACATTCCGATAAGGACTTGAATCATTATGATATTGAAATTTCTACAAGTGTTAGCTTCAACGTCACAAGTTGACATTTTCATATTTGAGAAAGTAATAACAAACGCAGGTAAATACAAGAAATAGATACTCACCGAGTCGAATTAATGGAATAAATTAATATATTTTTAGTTAGTACATTTTAGGAAATGAATAGGCAATTCGAAGACCAATGATCGCAACATCGTTCGTTGCCTGTTCAAAATTTATGCCACACATTTTTTTTATTGCAACTCATACTGATTATTATTAGCAGCATGATTCAGGGAACGCAAACTAAAAATCAAACTAACAGACATTGCAACGACCAATGAGTTGGTTCGAAGCAATTGCAACAAGTACAACAACACAAGCAGTTTGAATGTATTTTCAAAAATACTACAGTCCTTCATTAATAACAGAAGACCATTTAATATTGTATTCTTGTTTATGAAATGTACAAGAAAGTAGACAATTACCAAATATTTCATTTCGTCAAATATTGGCAACGTCCACCGTCCTTTGTAATCGTAACAGGATGTAGCTGTAACGCCACAAATTATCGTTTCATGATATGCGAATATTAAAATCGCTACAAATTCGACATCTGAGGCATCTGTGGACAAAATGAAGATAGTTAAACGCTATAAAGCGGAGTTGGTATTCCAGTGATAGTAATGGATCACGCACTCAAATATGCGTCCTGGATATTCCTCCGTTATGGCGCGGTGTTGTGAGTCAATTTAGTTGTGTGCTGAAGTAACCCAATGTTGCTGCCCATTGGTTGACTGGAACAGATTTTTTGTTTTCCACTAAAGTTTCTGCTTGATTGCATATACATTATATATTAAATAGCTAACATGACACAAGCATATGATATGTGCCACTGTACATTTTCTTGACTACGTATCAGCCGGACTCTAAATCTTATTCCTTGCTATTTGATTGTAAGCTCCGTTCCGCGTTTTACTCATTCAAGAAGTTATAATTAATTAAAAGATAATTAACAAGAAAAACTATTTTTATCACATTTCCGCACACTATAGTATCAGAGTAGTATTTCATGAAAATCAGCAAACCCCATTGTTCTGTGCAAAATTTTACTTAAGAAGCATATGAAAATGCATATTGATAAAATTTGAAATTTTTGACCTATTGACCTCTCCAACACTAATTGTAATTTAATAAATCTCCATTTTTCCGTCTTTTCCAACGCATTTTTCCGAAGAAGAAAAAGCTAAATATATTTTTGTTCTATAGAAAAATACGTCGAATGAAATGGTAAACTTTTAAAAGGTTATGTAACATAATAGAAAGTGCTTAAGTTTAGCGTCCAATATGGCTCATCGGTGTGGATGGAGATTTTCAATCGACTAAGATGGTATTCCTTTCAAACTGCTGTAAAGTACTTAATTTGGTAAAGAATTGTTTTGATACTAAGGAGTCTGTATGTTAATTAATTAATAATTAATTAATGCTAAGGGGGCAATTAATTAATATGGTACGGAAAATAAATGAAAGAAAGTAAAAGGTCAGGGTTTGGTCTCTCAATTAGAGCCAATGTGTGTTTATTATTATTTTTGATTCCACAAGGTAGCTCATAAATTATTTCTGCCAGGGGTCTATGGGAACAAATCTTAATTAATCGAATTTGTGTTCACTAACTCCGGCACCCAAACAGCAAGCTCTATTTATTGGGAACACGTTTCTGAAATTGAGTGCTTTTTTTCTTTTTTTCCCAGGTGCAAATAACTGTTCAAATGGATTTGTAATATGCGAGCATGTTTATATATTGAAATAATTGAGCCACTGATTATTTTATAAATTCCTGCTTCTAAGACAATATTATAGTCGCAGTATTAAATAAATATTTAGGAGCGAATACATGCGCCAATAACATGACATGATATTTTCACTCGACTTTTCGACTTCGGATATACACGACGTCAACAACAAGATTCATGAAGAAAATGGAGAAAATCATTTCAAAGTTATAATAAAAAACGTGTTTGTTGTAATTTCTATAGACCATTGTCGTTTCTGTGTTCAATGTTCAAGCTTTCGGTTGCTTACGCAGCAGTATTCACTTACGAGGGCTCATTCCAAGCTGTTACCCTTAAAATCGCTTCATATTCGCATGAAATATTCTCCTTAATAAACTAACTTCCCATGCCAACTTGTAAGTTTCAATGACCAATAGTTTCGGAGAAATTCAAAAAATAGATTTTTTTGTTGACATATTTTGTCCCCACTTATGGCATTTAACGTGGGGAAATGATAGTGAGGTAATGTCCCTCTACCTTATCAAATTTTCAGAAAATCACCGTAACGATAGTGAAAGTTGAGCATCTAAATGTGTGCTGTCAAAAATGATTTCATCGATCCCAATCGACTCAGAAAGTGCAAACCTGTACCACAAGTATGTTGTCATCTCGAACAACAATGGAAGCATGTCCCGCAACAATGGAATCATGTCCCGCAACAATGGAATCATGTCCCGCAACAATGGAATCATGTCCCACAACAATGGAATCATGTCCCGCAACAATGGAATCATGTCCCGCAACAATGGAATCATGTCCCGCAACAATGGAATCATGTCCCGCAACAATGGAATCATGTCCCGCAACAATGGAATCATGTCCCGCAACAATGGAATCATGTCCCGCAACAATGGAATCATGTCCCGCAACAATGGAATCATGTCCCGCAACAATGGAATCATGTCCCGCAACAATGGCATCATGTCCCGCAGCAATGGAATCATGTCCCGCAACAATGGAGTCCCCTCGGGCAACAATGGAGTCACCTCTGGCAACAATGGAGTCATATACGGCAACAATGGAGTCATATACGGCAACAATGGAGTCATATACGGCAACAATGGAGTCATATACGGCAACAATGGAGTCACCTCGGGCAACAATGGAATCACCTCCGGCAACAATGGAGTCATATACGGCAACAATGGAATCATGTCCCGCAACAATGGAGTCACCTTCTGCAACAATGGAATCATATACGGCAACAATGGAATCATGTCCCGCAACAATGGAGTCACCTCCGGTAACAATGGAGTCCCCTTGGGCAACAATGGAGTCACCTAGGGCAACAATGGAGTCACCTGCGGCAACAATGGAGTCACCTCCGGCAACAATGGAGTCACCTGCGGCAACAATGGAGTCACCTCCGGCAACAATGGAGTCACCTAGGGCAACAATAGAGTCACCTCCGGCAACAATGGAGTCACCTCCGGCAACAATGGAGTCACCTCCGGCAACAATGGAGTCACCTCCGGCAACAATGGAATCGTTAGTGGCGTCATTTTGTGGGGATTGTTTGTGGCAGCAATAAAATGCGACGTTGTAGCACTGGAACAACGTTTGGAATAATGTCATTTCGGCCGCAGCGCTTGGAACAGGCGATTGACGTTGGAGTCATTTTTAAGCAACGGAGTTATGTATAAAAACGTAATCAGGTTTTGATTTCCAATGTAAGCAGACAGGCAACAATCGAAGCACATCTGTGTGGAATGAAATACGAGATGTAATTTTTTTCAAAAACTCAACAATGCAATAATGCATTTTATTTTGGTATTTAAATAAAGCTAACATTAATTGGAATATCTATGGGGCGACCGGAGAATCTTTTTTTCGTTACAAGGGAATATCATTACTCATTCCAAATGCCTCCGGAATTTTATCTATGGATTCAATGCCTGACACCGTCATCAGTAGTGATATAATAACAAATCGATAGTTGTCACCTGAATAGCCTTACTGTCAAAACAGGAAAACAAGCAATCATCTGTTTCTCATTTCCTCTTCCCTAGTCAGGTCATTTTTTGCTGTTGTTTACTAGTCGTGCAGAAAGAAGTGATTGCTTACGGAAAACGAAGGAACTTAAAGTGGTAATTGTTTGCCAGTGAAGTGAGTGACAAAGTTAATCAGATCGTTATTTTGTTAATAATCTCAGACAGCAGTTGTACTCAAAAGCTAAAATGGAAATTAATCCAGTCTCTGTTGCGGATGCCCTCCTGGACCTAGTGAAAGCCGAGTTTCCATTGTTTTCGCCGGAGGTACCAACCAAGGATTGTGAGAAGGAACTTGCCACCGAAGCAATGAAGACTTTTCATTCCCTTTTAACGGAATTTGTATTTCAGGAAGAGTCTGTCTTGGAGTGTAAATTATTTGTTAATTGTGATTTTGTCGGTTTGTATTGAGAATCGCAAAATTATATTTCAATGGAAAGTCCCAGCTGTTGCAACTGATAACTTATCAGTGATAAATTGTTTTATAAATAAGAAGCACATTCTAATTTTATGCATATTTAATTTTATAGGTATTCCGGAATCTGAGACTTCATCGTACAGTCAGGAGCTGGTGGACGAATCTGGCGGAGCCATCCGAGTAAAGTACGCTGACACTGTTCCGGTTGAAAGGAAGCGACAAATTTTAAAGATTGTCACACTGCATCCGAATTGGAGTCCAAGTACAGTACAGGCACATGGAGGTCCGGAATACAAGTATCGCGCCTATAAAGGAAGATGGGAGGATCAAGTCAAGCGTGGTGGCACCATTTTCGAGAAATACATATATATTGACAAATATGTTTTCGAAAATTTGAAGATGCAAGAATGGAGTACAAATTTGTGAAGGATCGGGATTTGCAGATATGGGGTATTCAGGCGGCGCAATCATTTCGTGACTCAACATTTAACTTCAAAGCTGGGCAGTCCTGGGTTCGGAATTTTAAATTACGACACGGCATATCAAGCCGCAAGGTCACGAAACTGGTCAGCAGGAAAGAATTATCTTCAATGGATACCATCACGGAGTCCGCGCACAAGTTTCAACGTGACTTCCGGGAGATTGCCGCAGGTTTCAGTCCGGCCTTGGTATTGAACACTGACCAGGCAGGATTTACTTACGAACTTACCGGAAACCGAACCTTGAGCTTTACTGGAGAGAAGGACACGTTTGGAGCTGCCAAGTCACCAACCAATTTAGCCACACATTCTTATACGATTCAATATGTGATTTCAAAAGAAGGGAAAATTGTCGGTGACGTATTTCTATGTCTGCAAGCAAGGAGCGGCAGACTGGGTCCACAGGTGGAAGCAAACCTTTTTCCTGCGGATAACGTTACTGTGACATGCTCCAAATCCGGAAAGCTGACCACGTCTCTTTTTGAATATTTTTTGGATAAAATCCTGGTAACGAACATGAAGGAGGACTTTCTACTTGCAGTTGACTCGTGGGCAGGTCAGACGAACGTCACGTCGTATGCGGATCGTTTTGGGGTCAACGGTGTACCCAAATGCACATTGCAGATCATTCCAAAAAAGTGCACTTCAATTTGTCAACCACTTGACACTACGTTCCACCGTCAACTCAAGTACTTTGCTCGGGCTATTTGCTGGGAAGCAGCATTAAGATACAGCAATGATGTGCATCCGGCTGACGAGGTTACAACGACCAATAATATTAGCAGACTTCAATCGCTTTTACGAAATCAATTAGGATCCGAGCTGTTTGAACCTATGATACGTTATTCGTTTTATTCTGCGGGGTTGACGGACGATGTGAAACCTGTCTTCCTGTCCGTGAAGGATCTATGCTTTACCTTTGAGAAAACTGACGGCCCTCACTGCGACCTCTGTGAAAAGACAAGATTGATGAAATGTGCCTTTCCGGATTGTAGAAGAATTTTGTGCTTCGAGTGCTTTTACTATAAATACCATAAGCATTAGAAATGAATTTGTTAATTTACATATTAGTATTCCCTTTCTTGATACGTATATTTACATTTTAATTTTCTACAGTATGTAATGACAGTGCTTTTTTTGTTGCGAATGTAAAAGGAAAGTAAAGGTAATTTTACTATACGTGAAATAAATAACTCATCAACAAATAATAATTATTTCTTTAAAGTGCAAATAATGCCAAGTTTATTTGAAAATAAGTATACCATTTTGAGAAACTTGAATCAATAATAATATTATGAATTCAAAGTGTATGTAACTAAGGCCTTTCCCCTTTCCAATCTTTCTGTAATGATGTGCATGTTTACAAATATTATTTGTGTGCGTTAGGTTTCTTTTCCATTTAAAAGCTTTTTTTTAATTCATTCTTACTAAAAAACCAGACAGGAAATATGGACAGCGGGAACCAAACTGCGATTGAGTGGTTGGAGCACCACCAAAGCAAAAGCAAATTACCATTAATCCTAGATAATTATTTGAAGATGCTTATTGTGAGTGCCATTCAATTGCTTAAACTAGCTAGTCAGCCAATCATTATCGAAGCTTTATTTTAAATTTCCAGACGTGCGTCCAAAATTTATTCAGCGAACTTCCCTGCGACACATTACAATTAAAGGTTCAAGTTTAACATATTACTAATTAGAGATTGCAATTATGTTAAAAGCTTTTCATACGTGTATTGTGCAGTATTGCAAAAGAAAACGGACCCTATCCATGAACTGCGTTTCAGAGACAAAACGTATGAACTGTTATCAAACGGTCCATGATCTCCCGGCAATACTTAAATATTTCAATTCTACGTAGTCATTCATAGCATTTACATGTTTCATTTTAAAAACTCCAGTTTCTCACAGTGCCCCACTCACCACTCACATGCTCGGCTGACCGGATATCCAATCGGGGCATTATGAGATTTGGTTATTATTATGTGTGTTGTGCTGAGATTTCATTAACACACATATTGTGTTTCCCTTTAGCAAACGGAAATGCACACGCATGGGGCTCTGTGAGAATATGCTGATTTTTGCGGGAATTAATTAAAATTGTTTTGATGATGAAAAAATGAATTTTTTGTTTGATTACTTGATTAGCTCAGGGATTGCATGTTCGCAGAGGAGTACGTCATGTCAGACAACTTTGTGACTGTAACGAGGTGATATGCCCCATGGTCGGATGAGAGACAAGTGCCGTTTTTCCGGGAATTTTTTTACATGAAAAAATTCCGATAGTAAATAATAAGGCGTGTCTCATAATTACATGCTTTATTTAATTTAATAATAATTAATCTCTAAAACATGTCCAAATCGACTGAAAATCGGTATTTAAACGTAATTTGACATGTAGATTACTAATACAGTGCTTATTTAACTAAATGTTACACTAATTAAATTAACTAAATTAATTGTAATTAATTTAATTAATAATTAAGCTCTAAAACATGTCCAGATCAACTGAAAATCGGTATTTAAACTTAATTTAACATGCGGATTATTAATACAGTGCTTATTTAACTAAATGACTAACTTGATTAATTATTAATTAAATATCATTGCAATTAACTTAATTAGTGTAACATTTAGCTAAATAAGCACTGTATTAGTAATCTACATGTTAAATTACGTTTAAATACCGATTTTCAGTCGATTTGGACATGTTTTAGAGATTAATTATTATTAAATTAAATAAAGCATGTAATTATGAGACACGCTTTATTATTTACTATCGGAATTTTTTCATGTAAAAAAATTCCCGGAAAAACGGCACTTGTCTCTCATCCGACCATGGGGCATATCACCTCGTTACAGTCACATAGTTGTCTGACATGACGTACTCCTCTGCATGTTCGCCTGAAGCAGCGCTTTATATAAAATTGGGACGATTGGAGACTTTCACCATTTTTGTCTATTGTATCATATATTGGCTCATTATTTTCCCGATTTGCCAATTGAGTTTTCGCAGCAGAAAATGTGGGTCGGATCCCGATTTTTCTCCACACCGAGCTCCCAGCTTCGGTAGCATATCTTCTGGGATCCCGAAGTTTATGGTAGATTCTTTTCCCCGGACACCAAGTTATGATAATGAACCCGTATTTTAACATAATATGTACTAATTCCATTTCGATCTCCCACGCCATACACCAAGGCTGGTCTAATGATGATATGATTCTTACATATTGCTGACGAGAGAATTTTAAGTACAGCGTGAATACAACTATTGACGAAGAAGCATATACTTTTGACTCTCTTGATCATACATGCTAACAAGTCTCAATTGCTCTTCATTGTCCTATGTTCGTGTACTGCATGCCACAAATGATTAATTCCATGTATGGTTGAACACAGGTAGCTTATACTTGTAATCGCGTCTAATGCATTCCAAACACACACTAAACAGTCAAATATTAATCCTTTTGTGTCATTGATCCCGTACATTGATTGCAATGTCCGATACAAGACATATTTCCGTATCCCCCGACAAGTCTCCTTTCATTCCATACATAATTATATTTTGCGACAGCGGTTAATTACTGTGTTGTCAGGAACAATTCCAAGTCACCAGGAACAATTCCAAGTCACCAGGAACAATTCCAAGTCACCAGGAACAATTCCAAGTCACCAGGAACAATTCCAAGTCACCAGGAACCATTCCAAGTCACCAGGAACAATTCCAAGTCACCAGGAACCATTCCAAGTCACCAGGAACCATTCCAAGTCACCAGGAACAATTCCAAGTCGCCAGGAACAATTTGTAAGTCGCCGGACATAATTTCAGTGCGTCAAACAGATTTCTATGCACCAGGTAAGATTCCATTATTGACAGGCGTAATTTTTTTGCCCCAGCAGATGCCTATATCGTTGCTACAAATCTTTCCATTGTTGCAACACCTATGTACTTGCATCGTTGCAACACCTATGTACTTGCATCGTTGTTACACCTATGTACTTGCATCGTTGCTACACCTATGTACTTGCATCGTTGCTACACCTATGTACTTTCATTGTTACTACATCTATGTACTTCCATTGTTGCTACACCTATGTATTTCCACTTTTGCTACATATATTGTTGTTGTTACACAGACTCCATTGTTGCCGGGCATGATTCCATTGTTGCCGGGCATGATTCCATTGTTGCCGGGCATGATTCCATTGTTGCCGGATAATGATTAAATTGTCGGAGGACATGATTCCATTGTTGCCGGACATGATTCCATTGTTGCCGGACATGATTCCATTGTTGCCGGACATGATTCCATTGTTGCCGGACATGATTCCATTGTTGCCGGACATGATTCCATTGTTGCCGGACATGATTCCATTGTTGCCGGACATGATTCCATTGTTGCCGGACATGATTCCATTGTTGCCGGACATGATTCCATTGTTGCCGGACATGATTCCATTGTTGCCGGACATGATTCCATTGTTGCCGGACATGATTCCATTGTCGGAGGACATGATTCCATTGTTGCCGGACATGATTCCATTGTTGCCGGACATGATTCCATTGTTGCCGGACATGATTCCATTGTTGCCGGACATGATTCCATTGTTGCCGGACATGATTCCATTGTTGCCGGACATGATTCCATTGTTGCCGGACATGATTCCATTGTTGCCGGACATGATTCCATTGTTGCCGGACATGATTCCATTGTTGCCGGACATGATTCCATTGTTGCCGGACATGATTACATTGTTGCCGGACATGATTCCATTGTTTCCGGACAAGATTCCATTGTTGTGGGACATAATTCCATTGTTGTCCGACATAATTCCATTGTTGTCGGACATAATTCCATTGTTGTCGGACATGATTCCATTGTTGTCGGACATGATTCCATTGTTGTCGGACATGATTCCATTGTTGCCGGATAATAATTCCATTGCTGCCGGATAATAATTCCATTGTTGCCGGATAATAATTCCATTGTTGCCGGATAATAATTCCATTGTTGCCGGATAATAATTCCATTGTTGCCGGATAATAATTCCATTGTTGCCGGATAATGATGCCATTGTTGTCGGACATGATTCCATTGTTGCCGGATAATGATTCTATTGTTGCCGGATAATGATTCCATTGTTGCCGGATAATGATTCCATTGTTGCCGGATAATGATTCCATTGTTGCCGGATAATGATGCCATTGTTGTCGGATAATGATACCATTGTTGTCGGACATGATTCCATTGTTGTCGGACAAGATTCCATTGTTGCCGGACATGATTCCATTGTTGTCGGACATGATTCCGTTGTTGCCGGACACGATTACATTGTTGCCGGACATGATTCCATTGTTGCCGGACATGATTCCATTGTTGCCGGACATGCTTCCATTGTTGTTCGAGATGACAACATACTTGTGGTACAGGTTTGTACTTTCTGATTCGATTGGGATCGATGAAATCATTTTTGACAGCACACATTTAGATGCTCAACTTTCACTATCGTTACGGTGATTTTCTGAAAATTTGATAAGGTAGGGAGGGACCTTATTTCACTATCATTTCCCCACGTTAAATGCCATAAGAGGGGACAAAATATGTCAACAAAAAAATCTATTTTTTTGAATTTCTCCGAAACTATTGGTCATTGAAACTTACAAGTTGGCATGGGAAGTTAGTTTATTAAGGAGAATATTTCATGCGAATATGAAGCGATTTTAAGGGTAACAGCTTGGAATGAGCCCTCGTTAGTGGACCAAGGACGTTAGAATTACATGGTAAGTTTTCATGGATTCCAGTATTCGCTTGTTTGGTGTATCGACAATTTTTGGAACTGTACATCACGGCACCGCCGTTCCGAGCTACAAAAATGGTGAGTCATTAAGATTAATGATTAGTAAAATTTTAAAAGGGAAATTTTTGCGATATACAACTAGTTGCAATTTGTATCGATAGGGAGCGAAACCAAAATTTTCTTTGGGACGAGGAAGAATTTGGCAGATTAGGGGGATGATTTTGTCCTCTGTCTGCCTCGGCTCTATCCTCTGCCATTTATTAAAATATTTTAAAGGGATTCAAAAGTTGTCCTTTGACAAATGACTGAAAGCAGCATTGCAAACTTTCAAATGCTAGTAATTCCGACGACTTTCGCTCTGTTAATTGATTTCATTTTTATTAACTAGTGGGAATCACGAAATGTTACGTTTTCCCATGACATATATTATAGTAAAGATGTACATTTCATTCTTTCCCTTGAACTACTAGTAGTAGTAAAGTCCAGCGTTTTTTATCCAGCGTCATTTGTAATAATCTGGCTGCACATTTCATTGAACAAGAAGTGCAGTCAAATTAGGCCTGATACGAGATTACGCGTTATTGCTGGATATTATTCATTATGCACATGATGATATTATCAGGAAAACGTGCAACGGAATATTAGCAAATGCACAAACGAAACATTTGCAAAACGTTGAGTCTGGAAAACCAACATACCACGAAAAATGGATAAAAATTGAAACAGTGAACGTAAATGGATGGGTACATGTATTTAATGATGTTGTATTTAAATTTTAACTGAATTTTACATTGCCTTTTAAGCATGCACTGACAATCCTTTGTGAAATGAAGGTTTCCGTGTGACAGGTAACAAATTCATTTCAAAACAATTCTGACACACGAATCACAACCACGATAATTTGAATGGCAATTTGACCTTGTACTTGTAATTTTATGAATTTTCTTGGTATTTTTATATAAGTTGCGAAAACAGCAACCGTAAAGCAGTAACAAATGGCTTGAATACCACATTTAAAATCTTCACTACTACACCTCGATCATGAGCCAAGTCAATTTAGTCAAAAGTAGTAAAATGTTTTATTGTTCTCTTTTAATAGCAAAGTTTAATGTTGAAGGCAGTGAATAAACGTCAAACTAACCGCAAAAAATTAGGACTAGACCAAGCCCATCTACAAAGTACAAAAACAAACTTCATCCCGAGTTTATTACAATATTTAATTTAATATCGATGTCCACGGCTGTCGTACGCAATTAATTTCACAACAAAGCGGAAGTTTCCAGTTTTTATTGCTTCTGTTAGATAAGCTCATAAGAATACTATAATGTTGAGAAATGATCTTGCTATTATTATATGAAATGAAGCGGCAACGAAATGATAACTAACGATTAATGGAGATATTGTGGTTTTTCTTTTCTGTTCACTAACAAAATTACAGACTGAATTTCCTCCGTTTCGTTTCACATGGATAAATACGTGGCTTGAACGAATGGCATAACGATTCCGGTTGTGCGTAAAAAGTCTTCTTCATTACTTTATTTATGTAACTCTGAAATAACGGTGCAACGGTTGAACTAATCTGCCGACATCAAATTAAGGCCATTAAGTACGTTAACCATTTTCATGCTGAAACTCTATACATGTTAGCTTTGACTGACGGTTAAACAAGCACGTTGTCAATATTTCAATGCCACAATTTAAAATTCTCGTGCTGGAAAAGGTAGATACAAATTTAGGTGACATTAACCCTTCTACGCTTAGTTCATGTTAAAATTAAGTAAATGGTAAGCTACGCCAGTTTCAATCAGAAATTTACATTCGATTAAATTTGATGCAAGATTGCTGAGATGGCAATGGTTATTGCATGTTGAGCTGAGGGCAAACAGAATTTATGTTAATTTGGGATATTGTGTCAAAAAATATTGACAAGATTAGTACGAGTCAGACTTTGACTAGTTCTATTTTATTGGCTAAGATGGATGAAATATAATTATAAATTCATAATTTGAACTTATTTATTGTAAATAATAATATTCTAGGATATAATCGCACGATATGACGAATTATTAGCTGCAGTATCGCAAATTTTGAAATTTCGGAACATTCGGATATCAACGGCGCATTATAATTTTCATGACCTTTGAGAATTATTTAAACATCAGGTTGGTGAAATTTCGGCGTTCGTTGAAGAATTGAATGATTTGTTGTATCTTGATTCAAATTCGTTGTTACGATCTTACAACATTCCTCTACAAATATGTGATTATCGGCATGCCCATACATATCCCCACAAATTGTTGCACTCATCCATAGAAATCCATAGCGCTTTATTTTAATCCATTTTATTTTCAACGTGTCCCAAAATAGGTAAGAGAACTTATTTATATTTGATCGACACATGTCCATTTTCCACAATCTCAGAGTGCACTGATTGTGTGTTGTTCAGCTGGACACATCGACTAGGGAACTGCGCCTGTTTTCATAGCGAACGGAAAACAATTTACCTTTACAATAATTCCAATCGTATTTTGCGATTAAAAAACTAAATTAAACTTTTCTTCTTCTTCATATTGCAAATTAGGCGCGATTACAGTTGTGGGTTGCTAAAAGCACATTCATCATTTGTAAATCGCACAACTAAATTTATCTGGCTATATAAGTTGAATACTACAACTTAAGTCGATGTCGATATTAAACATTCCAAACTTGTCACTGTTTCTATTTTGGCTGCCACGGGTGACGACATACATTAATTAATATTTTGACGCCACCCGTTAATATATCCGTGCTGGGAACAAACAAAAAAGAGCAGATGATGTTGATCCAGTCTTTAATTAAGTGGGATTGGAGATTATGATATGTGTTGAAAAGAGTTTGAATCAGAAATCAATAAATAACTCCATAATAAGCCGAATGTCCGAATATCAAAGAGAATGCAAACTCAATTTGGAGCCCCATGGCAAAAGGATTTGCGGTTACCCGAAGAAAGGAAAGTCTATGATTTTTATAGATATTTAAAACATAAAACCCTGCAATGGTTTGCGAAGTGAGATTGCTTCCCTACTCATAATTGAATTACACTCGCACGCAGATACCTTGCTTGCATTTTAACCAATGGTTTCACCAATTCTCAAAATATTCAAAACTTGAATTCAATTCATTCAATTGTTGAACACACACACAACGTCTAGACCAAATTTCAGTGAATTTTAATCTAGTTCGGAATGCACCTTTAACGGGATATGACCACGACAGTTTCATCGCAATCTGCTAAACCGCTTGCATAGCATACTATCATATTTTCCAAATTGATTTTCTACAAAATGAGCACCTATGTTCAATAATTTAACATTCATTAACGCAAATAGTGTCGAAACTACACTTATCCTGCCTGCGCAAAGAATACCTATCATCGAAGATTTCAGTCCGCTCCTTAGTTTTGACAATATGGTCGCCAATGTTATTCACTGAACTCGAAATGGAAATTGAACTAGAAAGAACCGTGAAACCTTTTTATATAAAGTTAAAATTTCAGCGCCATTAATTAACATTTCGTACCTTGTGAGTAGATTCAAAGTAAAGGTTATTGGAAAACTTCTATGGGGGAAAATTGTGGCAGTCCCTTAGATTTAATTAAACTCAAACACTGATAGGTATGATCTGGAAATTAAATACAAGCTCAGGATATGGCCGCCAGAAGAAAACTGACAAAGAATTGTAGAATTCGGTTGAAGTTCCTAATGCTGTATTTAAGAAGGTAGTACTCATCAGACTCAATACAAGGTTTTGTCCGATCGCAGCCATTATGATTTTCTACACAATGGACAATTCAATATTACCAGATGTATTTTGAGACATTAAAGTTTAGAGTTGTGGGTTTCTGCAATACGTATTATTATTACTCATTAAAAATGTGGTATACTAAATGCGACACATTGAATAAATTTTTAGACAGTTACAGCTTACTCCATGAAAATTTGGCGTTTTGTCTGGTATGGCGACATGTAATTAATAAAATCACAAAGATCCTCATGGCGGACAATAATAAGTCTGATCTTGAAATTCCACAATTTTGTCCTTCAGAACGTCTACATATACTTACAAGGGAGGGTTCAGATCGAAGGCAGGTATTTTTACAATTGGGAAGTGCTATCTTGTAGAGAATTTTTCGCTCTTTAAAATGCGCACTTTACTTTTCCCGAATGCGCTGGTCGGGGGTCACCGATGTACTATTTTAATAGACACGTGTATTGACGGAGATATAATAATACAGCTTGTGAATGGGCTATTATATAACTGGAGCTCTCAGCGCACAATAATGAGTTTTTGTGCCGAATATGTCGTACCGAATCTATTTGACTGGGACATACTACTGGCTCATGTGAAGTAACATTTTTCTCGGAACCTAGTTTATTCCTAACAAATTTATGGTTTAACGTTATCCTCTATCCTTTCCTATCCTATACGGAAAATGGATTTCAAGATATGCCTTGTCGCTTATGTGAAACGTAACTAATTTAACAAATTCATTACTGTTGAGGCTGTAAACCAAGTAATTTGTCCTTCAAAGAGTAATGAATTTTAAAGTATTTGATGTTATATTTCATAAGGAAAAATTTGGGTCGTACCAGCAATGTACATAACGTTATATACAACACATAAAGACGTGAGCACCAACTCAAAAAGTCGTTTAATTTGCCCTGTAAAATAATTAATACGAAATAGAGCTGGCCCTTACATATTCACATTTGGTATGACATATACGGTACAAATAAATTTCATTGTTGTGAGCTGAGAGCCCGAGTTATATATATATATATATATATATATATATATACAATAATGTCTCCGTGAATGCACATGTCCATTCAAATAGTCCACTGGTGACCGTAGATCAGTGCATTCGGGAAAAGTAAAGTGCTCATTTTAAAGAGCGGAGAATTCTCTACAAGGTAGCACTTTCCAATTGTAAAAATACGTGCCTTCGATCTGAACCCTCCCTTGTTAGTAACATTTTGGCGCTATCTGTTAAGATAATAGTGTCGGGAAAGTTTTATGAAAATTCAGATTGGGGGTTTTCTTGTTTGCTGATTGGACGATAAAGTTGGTAGTTTGGGTCTACATGCAGAGAAAATTTATTACAAATCTATATTCAATTAATTTTGATTTCAGATTGTTGGGACGGCAATGTTGACCAAATGTTTAATTGGAAGGAGACATCATGTACGGGAAATCAGGAATATTGTGTAAAGTGGACATTAGAATGACACCAGACATGAATCAGATGTGTTTTATTAGTTGTTATGGATTAAACAATTGATAATTTGAATTATCATGATTCAAAGAGAGACGACATTTGCCGAAGTCGAGCTGAAGATACAATTAGTCGATTACGCCTCGTTGACGAACAAATGGCAACAATCACGCGTGTTGAATAATCTTGGTTCGAAGCCGCAATGGTTGTGATAGTGTCATACAATTTTTTTGTAAGCAGCATGTGAGCATTTCCAAAGAGATAATGTTTCTGTCGGAGAATAAGACACGCCATTCCTTAATGATTTAACATTATTATCTCCGTCTGGACTAAACATTTAACAAAGCATTTATCCGACTACTATTGGACAGGCTGCATGAAAAGCTTATTCACCAGTTAAATAAAAATCAATTGCGGTTTTCAAATTAGCCTTCCGGAAACGGCATTTAATATTAGTCAAAGACACTTCTTGAGAATTTGACACAGTAGCGCTATGCCAATTTTCGTGTTATTTTATTGAAAACTGTGAGCTCTGTGGCACACAAATGTTTTCACAATTTTTGATACTTTTTTGCATATTTCTCCTAAAATAGGGCCACCTGGGGGATACCGATCATTACAAAGGACTTCCATTAGCTCCCATGAAACTTGACAAAAAAATGCAGACAAGTTGAATTGCCAAATACCTACTGTAATTGCTAAAGGCATGTCCCTCTTTCCTTTATGTCATAACAAAGGACCTTACAACCTGCTTATGGGGTCTGGGCCATCAGGCGGACAGTTACCACATGGGTGTCAATCGAAAGCTTGCCGTTAGTAGAGCAAAAGTCTTGCTGGGCACTAGTCGCTAATCGCTTGCGCAAGTGCAGTTTTGGGTGATCAAAGATGCCATTTAAATACATGTAAATCCATGGTGCATAAATACAAATGTTGTCATACCACCCATTTCTGATCAGGGACAGTTAAGTCTTTACCACCCATTAAGAGCAACTAAAGTAGCGAGTAAATTGCACTATTGCATGAGTGAACATACTGTTGCGCATGGCCGTGATATACAGGCACATTGTTGCATGTCACTCAAGCCAAGTTACTAAAAGTGAAACAAAGCCTATAGTGAAAGGTAATATCAAGCCTATAGTAAAAGGCTATACTGAGCCTATGGTAAAGGGTAATATCAGTCATGTAGTAAAAGGTAATACTAAAACAGACTGTGGCCCACCCGCATGAAAAAGTTGTAGGGTCCTTTTAAATTTAGCTGATACTGACTTTGATGTTAAAACATCTGATCTTGATTTTTTGAGATTTTAGCTGGAACGGGTAAAGATATACATTTTGAAAGTATTGACGCCCCAAGTTAACATATTCTTAATAAAAAATTATTAAATTGCCCAGGTTCTTCCATGCGGTTAAAGCTGACATTGTGTCTTGCACTGGAAAAGCGTTGAATAAAAAATTATAGTGGTGTTTATTTGTGCATGTTCGAATGGCAGTGACACTGTAAAGAAAACAGTTTATTTTGAATGATATAAATCCTATCTTAGGTTACTATTTGATATAGCTTTATGACAAAGCCAAATTGAGGGAATTAGACCATAAAATTCAAAGATGGCTTGTGAACTCATACTCATAATTAGATTACCGTTGTAAGTTTATTTCTTGCTCGCATTAAAAAGTGTGGCCTCACCAATTCTCAGACAATTCAACGCACAATACAAGAACATGCCAAGAACATCATAAACCAATTGGAGTGAAGTGTGGTCTAGTAGGAAATGTATCTTCGAATGTACGTCTCCTCGATAAAGTTTCATCTCAATATGTTAAACTGCGAAGGCTAATGTTATCGTAATTTCA
Organism: Sinella curviseta; assembly: GCA_004115045.4. Classification (NCBI taxonomy): domain Eukaryota; kingdom Metazoa; phylum Arthropoda; class Collembola; order Entomobryomorpha; family Entomobryidae; genus Sinella; species Sinella curviseta. The sequence continues at coordinate 9,428,765 of CM023199.3, read as the reverse complement.
AATTTACTTTCGACTAAATGAGTACCATTTGTTCACCACATTATCGTTAACCCAACTAGCTTCGAAAGCCACACCTGAGCCTAGCTTCTGAGACACCTGCTTACAAACTTTACAATCCATTTCTTAGTTTTGACAACAGAGTCGTCAATGTTACTCAATGGACGCATGATAGCAATTTTGTATGAACCGTGAAACATAAACACATTTACACTACCAGCGACTTCAATTTGACTGATCTTTTAACAGTCTGGCATGAACAATGCTGAGGAAGATTTTGAAATGCCATTTTCACGTAAAAGTGCCTCTGAGCAAAGTTATCATTTTTGGTGGTCGAAGCATTCCAAGATTGGGACGTTAATTACAGCAATCCGTGTGAAAAAATATATTAGCGTTTCAGATAGATTTCTAGAGCATAGACAAAATATAAATAAGTCAAGAGAAATCAAATCCCTATCCTGCTCATGTGTAAAATTTATCTTCAATTTTTTGGTTCCGTCTAACCTCTGGAAATCTGAAACTCGGACATTCTCTTAATTGATGCTCTCCAAATGCGATTATATAATAAACAAAAATTTTGGTCCGCTGATAGTCAAGCTTGCTCCTCCGTTATACTTGGAATTGAAGAAAGTTTAGATCATCCAAATTTTCAACCTTCACCAACCCCTCACCTAATTTAAGATATATTGAAAGGAAAACGGGAGAAAAAATACATATGTCGTGGAACGCCGTAATTTCCAACAAACATTTTCTATAATAAACCCCATATAGCACCATTTTCTCCGGTAATGTTTTACATTCTCGGAGAATATAAAATTATAAAAATAACGCAGCAACTCGAAGCTACTGTGAATTTGGCCAACAATGATATGTGCGAATGTTTCTTAAAAAGAAGCTGGAGTTCAACAAAATAACCAGACAGTTGCAGTAGCTCACTTATCACTTATGTTTCTTGACGTTTCACTTGCTTTCAAATAATCTGGAAACAAAATGCCATACTATATCTGCAACATCTATTTGTAAAATTAAAGCTCAAAGACTGCAATAACTTCCGAGTGGCGTCAAAGTTAACCCTTGAAATTCTAGTGTTCATTATAAACTATGATGTTAACCTTTTACCATCTAATATTTAATACGTACTAATACTAAGCGATTTTATGGTTTCCATGGCTTTCAAAGATTTGCCGTAGAAACAAGCTTCAGGAAATTCTGGTTGTAGCAGTTTTGGTATTCATGTATGCATGTGGACGTAGCGTATATAGATGCATAGTGCATACATGAGAAAATATAGCATGCGCTGTAACGATATTGTGCATTGACTGAATGGAGTGATGCATTGCAGTATCATCAGTTTCAATATTTTCCCACGACTTTTATTTCCGCTCAATCAACTTTCCTGTTGCTACAAACACATCGTTTTCTCCTTCTCCAGTGATTTTCTGTATTAGGTGGACATTTTGAAGTAGGAGTATTTGCTGACGTGTATTTCATTCAAGTTTTGTGACCTGTGTCATTGCAATTTATGAATGATTTTTTCATCCTTATTTCCACACCTACATATATCAATAACACTATTATTACCATTATCAGAATCAGTACTTGCCCAATCAAATATTTGCAGCTACACAACAACAAAACATTCGCATCTGCTTTTAAAATAAAGTCCAAACATTTGGATAACTGCGTAGCGGCGGTTCAGTAAACACATGGGAATGTATTAGCAACTTGTAGTTATGTATTTGAGTATTCGAAGTATGGCAAACAATTAAATCTGCATTACAACAATAAAAGCTATAATTATGACGGTATGTCGAATGTAGAAAAGTTGAAGAGTCATGTGGTTCATAAATAAGCCGTTTAGTTAGTGACAAATTTGCCAGTTGTGCTTTCTGGTGACTGTTTGTCTCAAGTGTAATAAATAAAAATGCACATAGTACCACACTGTGAGAAGTAACCATGATTCACTGCCATTCATAATTTCCAATCATCCACCTTAAAATATACGTTACGTCGTTTCCTTCTGCATAATATGGAAAAAATCTCTCGGGTCAATATTTGATTGCATGCGCTATTTTTCACAGCATACACGTCTGCAGTTTTAGTTTTCAATAATACTGAAATCAGTTGCTACATTAAATCAAAAAATATAGCTTAGCATTTCCAACACATTTAAAAGTTAACAAAACATCTTGTGATATTGAAAATTTCAGATTTCTTCAGTAAATTTGAAGGTTTGCAAATATTTGAGATTGTGTCCCTGTATTCAGTAAATGGCGATGCTATCAGTGTCACAGTTTAAGAACATTCAGCGAATTGTGCATTTCTTTATTGCAACATGGCAGAATGAGCGACCTGATCATGCCTGCTACATTTAAAGTAAAATGAAGCTTTCTCCTGAAGAACCTAAATCATCAAAATCTTTGTCACACTTCATCTAACAGTTCCACTAATAACGCCAAACATGCCAGGTTTCTACGCCACAGTATTACGAGTGAAATGGAATGTGAGCTTTATAATATACACCGTCACATAGTGTCGCGTTTTATAAAGCACGGAGGTCAGTGATAGATACAAGAAGAAAGCGCATCTCAGTTGCGAATCAAGTATACAGCTTACAACTTGGTAGTTTGATTGATTGGATCGGTGTCGTCATTTTACATGCACTTACTTTCTCTTAAAAATATGAAGACATATGCCATGTTACTACCTATATGGACAAGTGAACTACATTGACTTACTGAAAGAAGCTAACTAAATATCAGCTTTCAAGGTTATTGCTTATTGATGAACTCTCAGCTGAACTGCAGAGTTCACAGTCACGTTCCAAGCAGCATATTTCTCGTTGTAAACTCATGTGCCGCAATCGTCCTCTTGTCACCTATACTAGTTTTATTCTCGGAATATAATTTTGAAGGCAATGTTGCGCAACATTCAATATCGAAGATGACTGGTTTGATGCACGTTATTATCGCAAAACACATTTTTAAGATCGCAGAAACATTGTCAAGGGAGTAAAATAATATTTACAACTTTTTGCTGAGGAATATGAAAGTGACAAATAAGGATGAATAACAAATTTACACTAAACAATATGGTCTGGACAACAACCTGTTTTCTCGCATTACTGAAAGAATATAATGCGTTGGTGATACTCTGCTAGTTATGAGATATGTCATCCACTGGCGTTAGTAACCCACCCGCACCCGAAACGATCCAAATTTTTGTCGTGATTAGACTGTCGTGGTACAGAAATGCGACGAAATGTGTTTATGAACACTCCAAGAACTTTAAATTACGTACGGTTTAGTATCTCCGTCTTTTCAAAATTCAAGGATTTAAGCACGAATTTAGTAAAGTCAACTCACTTGTCAATTTATTCTCAAGTGTCACATAAACTTTATCACATTGTTTAAAGACAGGGACATTTATTTCTGCTTAAGTTGTTTCATTAAATAAAATGCTGTTTTTTGTTTATAACACATCGGATCAATAACCAAATCGATTACCATCAATGTCAAAATCGATAAGCAATGTCGCTTTAAAATATTATGAATGGCTTCGATCTTAATCATGAAAATTATTATACAATCCAAAAGTTGTCAAAGTTATGGAACTAATTGTCCATTTTTTGGTCTCTTCTCATGGCCAACTCGGTAAATTAGTATCTCGGGATGAAACGTGAATATCGAATATGTACAGGAAGTACCGATGAAAGTAATCTTCCACATATACCGTGTAACCACTCCACAGTAACACTAAACGTATATTCTCGTTACAGATATAACAGTTCAAGTTAGGTGGATGAGGAGAGGGATGCAATCACTTTTCTAACAATTTTATTTAACTCCACGGCCTTTCCTGCTTCCAAATTTATTTTTTGAAGTAAGCTCGCTTAGTGGAAGGTCTAAATATACACTCCGTGAGGCTATATTCATTGGAATGTCTATCTGTGCAAAATCCATGCATAGTGACTACCAGGAAAAGGAAAGTGCATCTCTAATGCAAGAATAGAACACACTCAAATTCAAACAAATTCAAATCAGTCAGGTAATCCCGCAGTTATCAGGACTGAAGGCCCATTCAATATTAATAATGGGCCCATTCAATATTAATAATGGGCCCATTAATAGGCCCGGTTTTTCCGCACTGCTGTTGGTGATCACTATCAGTTTCGGAACCTATTCTGAACCACATTTTAATGCAATCAGCTTATATACCTAAGCATGCCCGGAAGTATATAAACAACCGCAGATAGAACTGCTTTTCTGTGTCGACAGCGAAGGTTATCATCTGTATCTGAAAAGGGTTTGAAACATAAAACTATAATCTAACCGAGTACAGATCCTCAAAGCAATATTTGCACAATATAGTTGCATCGAGATCTAGTAAACAGCTAACGTAACGGCCATCGTATTTTCAAACTAATTTTCGACAAACGATAACCAGATCATCTGGTCTAGATGTACACTAAATTGCGATTAATAAAACTAGTTTTGATAACTACCCATATAACATCCCCCTTCAATCAACAAACCATTCAACGACACTTGTAATCCGTTCTCCAATTGTGACAACATAGTCGCCAATGTTACTCAGTAGCTTGACAGTAATTGAAAGAGAACGTTGCAACGTTCATATGTGAAGTTAATGTTTCGCATGACAACGCCCGAAATACAATTCCGGGACTGGTTGTTACAATAAAATTGCAGGTACAGTACAGGATAAGTGTCTGGAAAGAAGTGATTGGGACAAATAATGTCAATCGGACACATTGACATTGTAACATGCTTTGTCGCACGTTTGATAAAATTGAAATAGTTCAAGGTATGGTCACTTAAGGGAAATACAAACTCAGGCTGTGATCTCCAGAAACCTGACAAAAGATTCGTAGTTAAGCTTTTAAGTTCTGTCCATAATGTTGAATGTAAGAAAGCACCGGTAATACCAGGCTCAATTACAGGTTTGGTCCCATCGCAGCCATTACGTGTTTGACCAAGTAGACAAATACAAATTACTAGACGCTTTTTGCGGCCGAATTTAATATAAGCGGAATATATCTGTTGATTGAGCCAACGTATGGAGGTGATTATATTTGGGCAACTTTAAAAAACATGCCATAGCCTCCTGTAAACTACTAATATATAATTTGGCAGCTGAGCGTCCACGATGAACATGATGGCTCACCCGCATTAAATCCAGGAGAAGGTGTCCTACTCATTTGAGTTGTGGAATGGTTTGTGGAATAGTCACCAAGTTAGAATTGTGATTTTGGATGAAAATAAATCCCATTGAATATTAAAAACTATTTTTATCTGTACTAACACAAATAGTTAAAGAATATATGTATATTAGGGCGAAGGAAATGTTTAAGGAGCCACTGTACAAAACTCTGCTGATCCAGCATAAAGATGTTTTTGTTGGTGGAGCTCTGCTTTCACTTCGTTTCCATTTTCCAACCTGAATCGCAAATATGTATATTATCGACTCAACCACAGTATTATTTTATGAATATTTGACGAAACGGACCCTAAAATTAGTGTACAACAGAGGCGCTTGCATTTTCCATTTATAATGTAGCCGATTCTAGCCTCAACGCATCATAAAAACATTGCCTGCATTTCAATGCCACAAACTAAAATTCTAGCACTGTGCAATTCACATAAAAATTCAGGTTGGGATTAGTATATGGCTTAGGAGGGAAGTTAGAAAAAATTAAATGGCGCACTGGGAGAGTCTTAATATAAATCCAGATTTTGAAAGATGATATAATTTTGATTTTAGATTCTTACGAATGGCAATATTTCCGGAACGGGAAACTGCAAAAGTAGAGCAGTTACGGTAATATGGGATATTATGTAAAGAAAACTGGACGTCAGAACGAAATCAGACCTTGATCAGTCGTAGTTAATTGGCTCAAATGGACCAAATTTGATAAATTCATAATCTGAAGTTGCATGATTTTCAGTAAGATGATATTCGCCAATAATGCCATGAGCATTAACAAATTTTAGCAACAACCACGCAAGTTTAGTAATGCCGGTATAATTCGATGTCAACACCACTAGTTGCTGATTTCATGGTATCAAAAAATTTACTTAGCAGGTAAACTTATCTTGCGCGTTGTAAATTAAACCACGAAATGATTTGATGATTCAAATCTGTCATGTCGAACTAACATAGAACTACATGGAAACAAACAAATATGTGATTATATTCGTGAGAGACTCTAGGCACAAATTATTTCACTCATTTAATATTGAAATCCATTCCGTTTTTTAAGTCCTCCTTCGACCAACGGGTTTTTTATTTTCAACCTATACTGGAATATCAAAGAGTCTGTTTGTAAATTTAATCCAAATAGAAAAACCAACAAATGGAACCTGAACAAATGTTTGCGGCGTTTTATTTTTTATTTGTGCTACCAAATCTAAGAACTTACTTGCAAATTTACTACACTCAGATTGACATTACGAAACTGTTGAACACTTCGCGATTTGATTTGGCCAATTCGACATTGCAGTCGTCAATGCGACACAATTATTTTGACTGCATGCCAAATGATACACAAACTTATCCCTGGTAATCCGAAACCTTTCTTTTCGTTTCTGGCGGATTGACAAATTATTTTTGTCAAATTATTGTTAAATAACAAAACTGTAACCAACATATGTATGTAGATTCATCCATCGTAGGTCAATAACTTGAGGAGACAATATAAGACTATACATGACATGCAAAGTGGATTGTGTCAGCCCCTGAACGTCGCCAATTTTTATTTCAAGTTCGTTGAAGTAAATCTGAGGTCTGGTTATCATCACTCCTTGTGGCCAGGGACTTTCCGGTTCAATATAGTGAGCTAGTATGCGAATGGAAGTTACATTTCAATATTACTCGAAGCAAAATGTAATACAACATAAAACAGAAAATAGCATGATGAACTTCTTAACTATGAAGACTAATTGTTAAACGAAATACACAGGCAACTAGATTATATTAAAACCATGCATCACAATATGAGCATAGACCGTCATTTGCCAATGTGACATTGATTTTCTAACCACTTTTGCCTACTCGTGGGTTCCTTCAAGCCACATCTTCAGGAAGGAAGGAAATGTTTGCATTCACCATATTTAATTTTTTCAATTTTGACAAATCTTGCAAAAATAAAAATAGTTTTTAAATAGAAATGCGTTACCAATGCGTATATTAAATAAAAAATCTACAATTATATTTGCTGAACCATTGGCATTAAATAATATTTAGTAGCAGAAGGTAAAGGACATTTGCATGAAATCCATGACTATGAACTTACATAAACATACATCACATAAAAAGAATCGACAAGGTGTTGCAAGTCACAGGCACGATTACAGTGTGTACGATTGAGATTGATATTGAGTAAATTCGTGACATATAAGTGAAAAATTCATTTAACAAAATGTGAACGCCATTACCACTCCACAAAGGCTTATTTTGGTAGCTCCTAAGAATTTCAGGCACGGCAATCGAAACATCGTTCGATGTCATCAATAATTACTTTTACTATTGGAACTTGACGTATTAACTAGATTTGAATTTCGCCACTCACTTAAGTGCAAACCAGAAAACCCACTGAAGCAATCGAGTTGTTAACAGCTATATTTACGAATATTAAATGTTTTAAAATACATACATTTTCTATGTATCTACATATCTAATTTAGAAACATGTAATATTGTATGAATCCATGAAACCGATGATTCGTGGATCTGAATATTTCTACTATATTTTAAAACCCCTTGTTTGGCTTGTGTAAATCAACTTGTATGTACATATCCGAAATATTATATATCTAAATTTATAATGTCCTCGGACCCTCGTGTAGCACTTTCAATGATCCGCGCATTCAGAATTCTGAGATCCTGAATTTCCTTAACAAGTAACATATTTTGATACCTCTCTTCATGTAGCTGTTTCTGCTGCTCCAGAAAACCTTCTACAGTGATCTGATTGACACAGTTTTCCATATCGTTAAGCCGTACATTATGTTCTGTACGACCTGCACCATCATTATCTGTTTTCATAAACGCTGCTGCCAATTTCAAGTTGGGTGTAGTGCGACCGGTAGTTTGTGATGCAGCTCCACTATGGCAATTTCTTCGCGCCGATTGTGTGTCCGTCTGGAATAAATTTGGATGAATTGTAACATCGTAATAAGCAATTGATTTGATATAAATTCTGATATTAAAAGAATACCTCCTTTTCTCCATGTTTACATTGTTGTCGCCGTGTGTAGTTTCTTCTGATGTACTCAATTGCAAATGATATGAATGCCGATAAAACGGCGATGCTAGTTGCAAGCACAAGTATTTTGATATCGCTCTTTCTCCGATTTTTGAATTCAATATCAATTAATTTGATCTCTTCTGTTCCGCTAGACGTTACGTTTGTTCGGGTAAGTAGGAAGTTAATGTATTTTCTCCACCAGTCTACTATACCAGCCTCAAATATGCGCTTCGCTTTGGTTAGAATTGTTTTTGGCATAGCTCCCTTAAAGCCATATGCATCCCTGTATTCGCTCAGAATATTCTTTCCCCAGAAAACTGGAAGGGCCAGTTTTGAAAGTTTTGAGAAGAGGACACGAGCGCTCTCTTCGTTCAGTAGAACCGCGGAGCGTCTACATTTAACCATGTGAGGAAACACAAGCTCATTGTACCGCTGCTGGTCTTCATGTATGTGGAATACATATTTCTGCCATTGCGGAAATAACTCCGAATTGTTTAGGTAAATTTGCGTTTTGGCATCGATTTCAGACGCCGACAACCTTGTCCAGGTGTATTGTGGATACATGATATGTAACCAGAAATCAGAGACAATGGGAAAGGCTTCGTGTCTGCTTGTTTGTTGGAATTCTCTTTGGACATGATCGATCTGGGCCATACGGAATTCCTTAATTCTATACGGTAATGTATATGTCTTGAATCCGTACTTGACAAGTTTGTCGTATTGGTTAAACTGTAAGAGTTGTTGTGGCGCCGTTAGCTCCGTAATGGTGTGTCCCTTAAATTCATTCCCTAGTATCCAAATAGCCAACGGGAAATAAAACAGTTTATTCCGAACAGACGGCCGGCTCAAATACTCTGATCCCTGGTCAATTACCAGAGCAACCAACCGACAGAAGACATACGACTGTGACATTTGCTTCCTCATATTGTTACCGATTGTTTTTGTACGGAATTGCACCGCGCTACACGTAACACGCGACGTTAGAAAAATGCAACCAAAGAACGCGCACCATGTTTGAACGTCGAATGTATCCACCAATTTAGTTAAGCTGTTCATCCAAAATCTTTCTTCGAAATGGCAGCTCACAAATCTAAGCCGACGTGTCTGGAGCACCATGGAAGTGTCCGGGAACTCCCATATATTTTTCTTTGGAAGGGAATAAATCTCGGCATGTAATAGCCACTGATGCTCAGTATAACCGCAAATGTATTCCGTTCCATCTAACCAATTCTTTGCTTTGTCCTTGTAAGACAGTCGCAATGATGTATTTTCTGCCAATATGATTGATACAAAGTGAGTATCAACTAAATTAGGTAACTGTTCCAGATCAAATTCATGTAATCCCACCAATTGTTTCAGCAACATGTGTCTAGTCTTTCGATGCCCATGGTCTTGGAATGGAACCATGTAATTGGCGTCCACATATATTTGGTCAGGCTGACCATATCTCGATGAGAATGTTTTGATTACGTTGAAGCTTGTCAGATTTGGTAAATCGTCCGTTCTCACAAACATGACCTTGGAGCATCGAGAGCAGTAAAAACAAGCTATATAACTTGCAATTATTCTGAAGCTTTTGGGATCTCGTTCTGTCGACTCAGTTATATAAATTCTTTCCGTTCTCATTTGTAAGACAATGTAGTATACATCGTCCATCGGGTAAGTAAATTGCCTGAACAGGGCTAAGCTCCACGATATGTATGTGGGATCTGTGGAATTGGTCGCATTTTTGACAAGAACATAATACGTTGGAATCAACTTGGCAAGATTGCGCTTTTGTTTGCTGAATACATTGTTGAAATCCATGCTTATGCCCACTGGTTCGCGCAAATAAACGCCGTAATCATCTGCCCAGTAGAATGTCTCGTCAGCGTCATCCGACGAAGGTTCCAAATATATAACGACCTTGTACTGGATTCGTTTTCCAAGAACCATAGCTGGGTTGTCAATTATTCCTGCATATTCCAGCAGTAATTCTTTACTCAAATTTTTCCCTATATATCCATGATGTCGATTAATAATTTCCATATATTCCCACGGGATAAGATGCTCTGTGACATTATGTACAAAGTACCTCATCAAAATCAAAGGATTTCTAACCTGATAGCTAACTTCTATTCCTTGATAATTTATAAAAAATATTTGACCATTTTTAAAGATATTTATGTACTCGTGCAAGTTAGTCACCTGTGGACTGTCTAGCGATGCCGTGACGTCTCTAATGAAGTGCAAAATGCAAAACGGAGTAAAACTATATAACAAAATTTTGCAGCGATTAGTTTGGTAGAACGAAATATTCACCATAATGTTTTAAATGAATGCAATAAATTTACAGATAATTTTGTTTAAAGCTTCAGCAATATTTCTAAAACATATCACGTAACTTCCGAATATATTTATCTGGCACAGGGCAGTGTTACTTGATGCTTCGAGCTTTGAAATATTCTGGGAGCCGTACTGTCCGTAGTGAGCAGAGAGCACGCCACATCGTTTTGCTTGGCTTTACATATCTTGCAGGTATCGATTAAACCACATGAAATTAAAATTGCTAGTTGCTACGTATGTTAGCCAGGTTTAAAATGAGGACAATTTTAATTTCAGTTTCAATTAATTCTAGTCCAATCCATAAAATTGTTTTATGCTTTCATTACAACTGGGCAATTAACAGTCCGTGTTCTTCGGGTTTCTTAATGTATAGTTCTAGACACGGCATGTAAAATAATACTGACTATGAGAGATATTGTCGTTTGTGGAACTTTATATGCATTAATATTTTTTCCTCGCCACTATGGCCGAACAAGCATATTGGCCTGCATGGGTAAAAAACCTTCGTGTTCACATTTGAAATCTCTGTACAATTGCCAAATCAATATATCACGAGCCATTGACGGGATAAGGCCGATCCCTCTTCACAGCGGCACCTCACTTTTAACCTCATTCACTAGGTACACTTTTGACATAAAAGTCAAGTTGACAAAAACAAAATATTGAATTTTGGGCAAAGTTGGACGTATGATCCGAATATGAAAACAGTTTGGTGTAAAACTCACTTTTGACACAATTGTGTCTGTCTGTGCATCATAATTCGCCACATCTGTTTTTGAACTAAATTTCATAATCAGATTTAAGTAAATGGGATGCGTAGAATCCGAAGATGAGGGGCATTTGTGTCTCTAGTGAATACTGTATGTAATATCAGATTACACAATATAAATCTACGCCTAAAATATGATATTTTTATATATATAAGTTAAGTAGAATTATAATTGTTTGTAAGACGTATTTTCAAGCGCTGCTTTCTTACATCAGTTTTGCAGCAAATGAAGTACATATTCGGATTCCCCGTTTAAAGTTTGCTTACAATCCGTAGTTTGTTTTCCTGAACTCGACTTACACTTCAAAAGTGTACCTAGTAAGTCACTAAGCGCTTGGTGGAATGGTAGGTTTGCACATCAAGCTTTAATGTAAGTTACGCCACTTAGATTTGTCATTCGATGCTGAATCGGTCGGAGTTCTTCCCCTACACATTTCGTAGATCAAATTTATCAGACGGCAGATAAGCATAGTAGCAATATTGCAGAATACTATTTCTAACTTTGAGACTGAAACTATATTTCATTTTTGATGAAATGCAAGGAGAATTCAGATTTATCTTAAAAGTCACTTGTTACTAACATATTAACAAGATGCGTCCGACACCTGTGATAACCATATCGTCATTGTTTGGTTTTCAAAAGTAATGGCGTCGTAGCCACTTATTGATAACAATTACATGTTCCAATTTGCAATATCACAAGAATGCATCAGTAATTCTACAGCAAGTTGAAATTAGAAATTCACAGAGCACTAATCATACATCACATTATATGTGTGGTGCTGGGGTTCGAAGCATGTATGTCATTATGACGTATCTGCGAATTTACACAAATTCACTCAAACATGATCTTAATATTTCAACGCCGCAATTTAAAATTCTAGTGCTGGAGAAGGCAGATATAAATTCAGATGGCGTGAGATGATTTCCTCTAAGATTGGTGGATACTAAAACTTGGTTAATGGCATAGTGACTGAGTTCGTCTTAGTTACAAAAGTAATTGCGATTAAAGGTGATTTGAGATTGCTACTATGGCCTATGGCAATGCTAACTGCATGTGGAGCACATTATTTTCGGTAATTTCAGTTATTGGGTGAAGAAATGTTGACAACATTAGAACGAAGTCTAAGATGGTTTTTTTGGTTAAGATGGAATAAATATAATTATATACATTTTCGTACCTTGAGCTTATTGGTTTTACTGAAGAAAATTCTACATGAATACTACTATTATATGGTTCCTAGTGCTTCAACTTCTGTTGAAGAATAGACCATACCGTCTCATGATTAAAAATTTTCGTCTCCATTTTACAACATTTAACTACAAAATGTGATTATGCGCATGACAGGCTCTTCGGACAAACTGTTTAACTCATAAGAAATATAAATCTACAACTCATTTGTTCATCTCCGTCCACTGCTCCGACGTCTACTATTTATCAACTAATTATCAGCTGGATCAGGCTGTAATTCATTTGACATGGCTGGTTATTCTTGTAGTATGTCACTGTGTTATGAACAAATTTATTTCTTAGCTGGAGATGGACACTCATGCAGTCAACTAATTTACTGGAACGCAGTTGTAATCTCCTTACAAACTTTTTCGATGCGTTTCAATATGTAAAATGTGTAACTTTAAAGGAAAATGAAAACCAAAATTAAATACAAACTAAACCAAAATGACATTAAGTGCATTGAAATGATTTTTCGTTGACCTCTGCACTCTTTATTAGGTTATATGTCTAACAAATACGACTATTCTATTTAACCTAACATTTGACCCATAAACACCCTTGTATAAAATTTGAGTCTGCTTTCCAACGAAACGAAAAACAATTTGAACCATTTCATCTACGATGAACTCAATCGAACTTTCAAAAAATACCCAAGAGAGTTAAGCAAGACCTTAGTTTCCATTTTGTTCCTATGTCTAAGCTCTTGAACTACCGGCGTCTTGGTTAACCAGAGGCACGAAGTCGTACTTTTCTCTCCGAATATCTTTCGAAATATAAAATGTGAAGGGCCCAAGATTACCTTTATATATTGTATGTTTTTTTTCTATTTTCACGAGGTTATGATGAGGTTAAAGTATCCAAGGTAGATGTGTAGATTAAAAGCCCATGATTTGTTGTCCATAGCTCAAAACTCGTGCGACCGAGCTGCCTGTTGATAAATGGCAATTTCAGGCCCCGGATAATCACTACTCCTCCTAGATAATCCATCCGAGTTTTGTGATCAAAAACTCATAAATGAAAACCGGTTAGCTGCTGCACGATAATCTAGACCATGATTGTAAAACACATACACATATTTGACAAAAGGAAGTTTAAAAACAAACGAAGTGCATTTAACGTAGATAATTAAAAACTCTTAAGCCATTTTAAGCCTTTCGTCTACGCCGGTCATGCAATAGTCAATCAGATTCTATTTGAGCTGACAGGAGCAGGAGCACAGCTAAAACACTATCAAAACGAACTGTCTTCTTCATTAACTTTGCACCAAAACACGCACCCAGGGGATCAATGAATCTGCGACAGGCATTTCTACTCCCTTCGACCATCTTTCGCATAAAATCGCCAATGTTACTCAATTGACTCCAATTGATACTAAGGTTGTCAATTATAATGTCAGCTTATGTATTTATTTCTAGAAAATATAACACGACCTTTCCATTACCTCCGCATGTAACTATGCTAAAGGGGTTCGGGACTAGGCATTAAATTGGAATAACGTTGTGGTTAATTATTAGTCATGAATGCTAGTGCATATAACGACTTCAGTAAATTTAGGTGCATGAATTGAGCAAGCTCATTTATTCACGCAAATTGTATTTAAGACGTTCGACCAATATAGGTAGGTCTTCAAGATCGCTGAATCCGCTTGTTGAACATATCCAAAAGTGCCCGGAACGAATTGCAAACTTCGATGAAATGAACGTATACTTCTTAAGGCAACGTGAGAATATTGATAAAGCCAAGTGGGTATTATTGTAAAGTGAGACATACAAGGGAAGTATTGGAATGACCATATCGATATGGCCTTGTGAGATATGCTATATTTATCAATTTTTCGCGATAATTTTCATGGGCATATCCGTTTTCCCAAATGGAGCCTTATACTCGCTCTACAGTGAATTTTCGCTGTCTAGATATTAGTTAGTACAGGAAATATTATGCGAGGTAAATTGTTTCCATTTGTACAATTCCTTGAATATTGACAAAAATCCAATTTGTTACCAATTTGCAGCATTTATATATCATGTACATCAATTTTGTTCAACTTTGGCAAAACCGAGATTTTTGAAAAAGTTGCAAAGACGGGGGTCTTACCTCACTTAATTTTCCCCATGTTAATTGCTATCTAGAAAGCGGTAAAATTTCCCGCCAAAACTAATAATTGGCTGTGGAGCAAATATAAGACTCCATTTGGGAAAACGGATCTGTGCATCAAATTTATCACGAAAAATTGATAAATATGCCATATCTCACAAGGCCATATTGATATGGTCATTCTGATACTTCCCTTGTTAGATCAGTCGTATTTTTAGGGTTGAGATGGATTGAATAATGTAATGGAATCATAATTTCCATCACTACGGTTTAACAAAGATAATATTCGTCAAAGACGGCCATACAGTCTTGGAGTGAAGAATGATTGGTATTAATCAAGAAAATTTAGTAATGGTGACATAATGAGACTTCAACGTCACATATTATAATTGCCAAGTTGTATCAGTTTTGCATAGACAGCAGATAGCTCGTGCCGAGGGCCTCTTTCAGAGTAAGCCACATAAGTCTGAAATAATATTAATACATACATATGCTCGTCTTAAAGTACCAGAAATGTTTAGTTAAGTATTAAACACTGATAAATTTGTAACCTTATTCACCTCAGCCTCTTCCACACTGTCTCCCTTACAAAATATAAATTTGTCACACATTTTAAATTGGATTTCCAGAAACGGTATTTGGTATACTGCGTAATTCCAATATCTGAAAGAACATGTTTGCAAAGCTAATGAACATAAGTTCCTTCATTGATGTAACCTGATGAGATAATTATCACTTGATTTGGCCATTTTGACATTTAAGTTGTCAACGGAACTCAATTGACTCCATTTGCTAAAACCAGGACACAATTATTGTTTCAAACAAAGCACTATATTTGTACAATGAAAGTATGCAACCTTAAACACCCTCATTTAATTTGCTAATGAACAATTAATTGTCGCTGTAATTTAAACACAACTTTGAGTCAGAGTTGATATGTGTTGTTGTGATGTTATGTGATATGAAATATCAGCAAAATAGTAGCATGATGTGTTAATATTAAAGTCGCAAGTTCATTTCAGCTATTTGAGCTATCAGAATGTCAGGGTCGGGTACCTGGCCAACGCTTGCTTCATAAATTCCAGATTCATATTAATTAGGAAATTTGCTGAGAATTGTATTATGGACCCTGTTAATATTGTGGTATTAATAGGTACGTATGAAAAAACAATTTATATTCAGCAAACCAAATGATCAATAAGTACGAATAAATGATTTTATAAGACATCTTGAAATAAATGAAAGTAAATCAGCATTCTAATTTTCACATTTTTGTCAATATTTTTAATACTGATCGCCATTCGCTGCAATTTCGGTAATGACATTTAAAAGTAAGTTAAATCCTCCCAATAATTAATACACTAATATTTTATTCACACAACTGCAAAACGCCATATTGAATTTACCAATTAAAGTGAGAAATAACCGATAAACAAATATGTTGTAAACATTTCAACGCCATCATTTGATGTGGTCATGTTGGGAAAATTTCGCAACTAAATAGATATAGAAGATGTCAAGAGAGGCTTCATAGAAAATGGACAATTGCAAGTTTATTTGAACTTCTACCAGATGCTATTCCACAACAAAGCAAAGCCAGCATACGTTTCAAAGTGGAAACGGTCGATTGGTGATTAACTAATGGTTTACACAGCCCTATGAATATCCCGAACCTGCTGTGAATGTTTTTATGAAGCAGTGTAGCATTCGGTAAATGCAGTAATGGAATGATGAAACTCAAGCAAAATTATAAATCCAGTCTTATCAAACTTTTACACACTTCACATGAAATCCGGTTCAAAATACGAACAAGTGTTGACGAATCTGATGAATCAAATTTCGTAAATTCTGTCACGATTTTCAAGTACGAGGTGGAAAACTAATAACTATAATTCACTTAAGTAGTTCCACTCAGTTGTGTTTAGAATCGTAATTCGCATCTTCATAGCCTTTACCAGTTTCAATAATTTACCCTAAAACCAGGGGAACTTATCGAATCAAGTTGGGAAACATTGTGAGTCTAGTTGCAAAATGTTTATTCAAGTTCGCAAAAGTTTTCCTATTTCCACGCGAAAGGATACCCTTGTCACGATACAAATTTTAAAAGCAAAGTTCTGAAGTACAAAAACAAATTATCCTTTTAGCCACAATGAAGAATAATTTTTGACTTAATAGTTTTTGCCAGCGATTTTAATCTGCGAATGGTTTCAACTTTTAAACAATTTCTAGTAAGATTAATTCAGGCGATAGGTCGATTAGGCAGCGAACCATTTGGCCATTTATCAACACATGGACAAATGTAGCGCACTTGGCTCCACTTGAAAGTATGGTTGGCAATGGCGACCTAGTTGGTTCGATTCTATAGCGACGAAAATAGGCGATGTCGGCGTTCATAAAAAAAACTTCAATCATATTCTATATTCAGACATTTCAGTCCCTATACCAAAACAAATCAACCTGTATTATACGCTTTGGACCAACACTTTGTATTGACAGAGTTACTGTCGTCGAGTCTATCATTTAGCTAATGCATACGAATGTGTATTGGAACAATCACAACGCGGCAGGTAATAAACTTTAGTTAGTTTTAATTGCTAATTTCGAGAATCTTAAAAATTTAATGTAACCAGTTTCATTCGAATAAATATTATAGTTGAAAGTAAGTATGTTTTTGTAATTTCAGCACATTTTCTATCTGTAATTTCTGTCGACAATGACCCGTTATCTTAAATAGACCAAGGATGAGTGCGATTGTTGGCATTTAAATGGTTCAAAATCAAGCTATGTACTCCTCATCAACTTTATCATATTCACGGTTGGAAGCGCCGTATGAAGTAATAGGCACTCCCGAATTCCCGAATTTTGAATTTCCTTCTTTAACAAAAGTTGTGCAGGTCCAACGGTAATGGGGCACTTTGGGAAGAATCACAGCCTATATTTCGACTGGCCGCCATTCCTACAAAAATTGTTGTATTGCCGCATTGTTCCTAGTAGCATGTAGAGAAAACTCTGGGCTTCAAAACGTGTGGTTTGGCTTTGCTTAATACACGAAACTCCAGCATGTATGAATTTTTAATTATTAAATGTACAAAAATATTTAATGAATGAAAATTTGTTTCGTCGATATCTTGGTTTCTATTGCATATTTTTGAATGCGGGTTTCTGCATTGAATAGAGCTTAATTCGATGTGGTTGGTACATGAACTATTTTGTGTAAAACTTGTCCTTCGTAATTAACAAAATTTAACTGTTTTCTTCAGACGACGCCAAAAATTGACAAAATTATTTTTTAACTTCTACGTCTGAAGTGCGACAGTTGACAATGGGGTGCTGAAAGTTGCACTAGATGCTGATTAAATACTATGCAAAATTTTACCTCATTATCTCTTAACCCGTCTAAGATACAGCAGTTCAAAAAATTTTGGCGCGGGTTTTTTGACAATTTTTGTCAAACCCGTGTGTCCACGCTTGTAGTGCACCCATATGTCCGAAACTTTGCACGCTACTTATTTTCAAGGAACCCTATCAACATATCCACATTTCACGACAATTTGCGATACTCGTGCCAAATGTGGCAAACGACCGAAAAAAGTTGCTCATGTACAAAGGTATGCATATGGCCTCTGGCTGACGGTGAAGTAAATTGACGTTGGGTTTAATAAATCCTTTGAAAATGAAGGAGATATCATATGATTAATATTTTAATATTCCAAGCATATTAAATTAATGGCATATAAAATTTCATAATTTCGTGATTGTCTGGTCGCGATTCTGTTTTAATGGCAAATCATTAATTCTTTGTCAATTAAACAGTTTTCATGTGTGTGGAAGTAGAGTTTTGACAAAACGTGTTTATTGTTTAGAAAATGGCGCGCTTCATTTGCTCTGATATTGGGAATAAGTTACTTGTTTTCATCACATTAGCACGTTTGAACAATAGATTTGACAAGATAACATGTTCGTCGATGTTTATCCACGTATGTCAAAAAACACAAATTCATGTGTGCCATCTGCATCTGCGTTTCAAACAATTACATCAAGTCTTTGATTCTTCGGCTGTGTCACTATTGGTTCAACTTTATATTCCATATATTTGTATTTGGTAAGCATATGGGAATGAATGATCAAGGTCATTATGATTTATTTAATTTTTTATATTTTCGCATTAGAAGGCATGTACGCCGTTTTGAATACTACGGCTGTATGGTGTAATTATCTTGACGAAAGATTCAACAATCACGCGTGTGTTTTTTGGGAGAACGGTAATTTACTTTCAGCTTTTGTTCATCCAGCAACAACGTAATTAATGTTTGACGTTGCTTCGTTCGCATATTATGTTATACTAAAGTACAAATTTATGTTTCGTAAATTAGAGCGTCACGAAATTAATATAAATTAATATTTGGTTCACTCACACAAATGGAAAATTTATTTGTATTAAATTAAATAATTAAAGTGAATATTAACTGATTAGCAGATATTAACATTTCAACGCCAGATAAAGTACACTTTTCGTTTATTAATTAAACTTTAAACACACAAATAGATGTGTTCCATTCGGTCATTGTCTTGTTCAATCCGAGAAGTGAATCACAACGGCGGGTGTTTGATTCTTCTGTTATGGCAATACTCGACAAACTTTCAATTATTTATTGTTTTATTTGGTGAGTGTAATGGAAGATTGAATTAATGCGCAAAAATTCTTAACAAGAGAAATTAAATTTTCGATTTCTCCTACTGTCGTAAACATGCACGCCATTTATTTTTATATGACTGTACGATGAAAGTATATTTGCAGAGATTGCGTAAGTACGTATTACTTTATCGTTTATATCTAATTTCAAGTGATCGGCGGTGAAACAGTATGTTGTTACATGGAATTTTAATTCCTTCAAAATAATGTACAAGTTCCTTGTAACAAGTATATGTAATTTTAAAGTCAAATGTACAGCAATTTCGCAGCACTACACTTATCAATTGCAACATTCATTTTGCTAATACGCGATGCTGTGCCCATGTGAAGAAAAGCATGAGTTAAATGTTTTTCGTACATGTAGATGCCTTGCTTTCTCCAAGAGTAATGGTGATCTACTGCAATAGTAACTTGCCCGCGATTGCATTACATTTCATTAGGTACAAATATACTATAATTACAGAACCTGAACATTCGTGGGGCAAAACAACTTGATACAGAGGTACTGCATGAAGTTCGCCGAAGTGATTACTATTCGTTTACATTTTAGCACAAATTGCTTAGGCTTAACGAATTTTAGCTTTGTTTCCAGTAGAAATAGAATTGAAGCCAATAAATATAGACATCCTAAAAATATGAGGACTCCTAAAATTGGTGGCAGCCTAAGTTCTTCACCATGTATTGTAGTGGGTTTCATGCTGGGGTCCTGTACAGGTAACTTGTGGTTCAATCTATAAGGAAAATGTCTCCAAATTTCCCACCTGTCAGGCAACCCCATCTGTTTAATTCTTGAGTAAGTCTCGAAAAGCCAGTGGCGATTGACAGTATAAGCTTCAAAAAAATAGTCAACGGTTTCTAAGGAATCCTGCAGTAAGGCAAAACATTGCATGTGCTCATTTCCTGTCATATTTCTGACTCCTTGGTTGATATATAAGACGTTGTTATATAGACCATCTGAACTGAAGAGTAGTGCGTACTTTTCCGTAAAGTATGTTATTTGTCCTTTCCAACCCTTAGACACAACTTGCTCCGTTATATCGTAGAAGCTTTGGTTGAGAATATTGCTTAAGTTTCTACTGGCAAATGCTTGATGATACGAATCCCAAGGGGAGAGCGAAAACCTGTTAAAGTACAGAATCTTGTAACCTGCTGCAAGCATGTTTCCCAAAGACTCAAACGGCGTTGTAGGTTGGAACACGGTTAGCGCACTTACGATTCCATTTGAATAAAACTCACAAATAAAAAATCCCACAATCTCTACAATGAGCAGAAGTTTGAACCGATTCCAATATGTCGGCGTGTAGCTTCCAATGGTCGCCCCGAGCAAGTCTAACAGCTTTGTTATAGCTGGGATTCGACTATAAATTTGCGGTCGGCTAATAAGGATTGTCATTACAAGTACTGTAGCTATCAATGATAGCCATATTTCGACGACGAATGATTCTGTCCAAACCGAGAAGTCAACATCCTTGTGTTTCTGTGGCAGATTATCTTTGCAATAAATTGCAAATATTTTACTGTCCCATAAATGATACAATCCCGTGTATAGTTTGTAGTACCACCCAGTGAAATTCCATTTGTCGTAATCCATATAAGCTATTTTAGTATCAAAATATTCTCCAGTGTAGGATCTGTAGATTTCCCGTGGATGAGACGGGTCATATCTGTGTATAAATGTTGTTGAAATATTGTAGACTCTGGAAAGCAAAAGTACAGCCAATACTTCCGGTGTGCAATATCTGAAGCTACGAGACGTAAATCTTAGTTTAGCGCAGGGTGATTGGCCACCACTGTAATAATTCTCATCTACATCATCACTAGGCAACGTTAATACAGTTTTAACCTGTCTCCCTTCAAAGTTTGCGAAATACTTTTGATGCATAGCCAATGGGTTAACGAGTTGTTTAATAAATCGAATGTCAAACAGACCTTTCGTTTCGTTGTGCCTGCACCTATCAGGACACACGACACGATAAGCCAGATGACTTCCAATTCCATACACCTGAAAGGTAACAGCAGGGAAGTGAGAATAATATCCACTCATTTCTATATCCCTGTGAGAAATGTTGAATGGATGATGTACCTGGCCAATGAATATGAACTGTGTTGATGGGTGCATGCACAAATCCGAAAATGTTAGCACTGCGTCACCAAAACTTGACAAGTTTCCATTGAACGCATACAATATCACATGGTTGGGCTGGATGTGTTGGAATGGAAACAATCTTCCAATGTTCTTGCCGTGGTTTTTAAATGTCATGCAACCAACTTTGTCGCACTGAAAATCAAGTTCATCTCCATCGAACGAATGAAAGAATATTTCAAACTTTCAAAATTAGAGTTTAATTCTGAGAAATACGGTTTGAAACCCTGTTTATAAATTTCCTGGTTTGTGTGTAATTTGTCGCTGAAGCCTTCTACCAAGACGATGGTCGTTATTTGGACAAACCATATGTAAGCGCATCCGAAATTTTTGGAAGTGCGTTCCATGGTTGCTATCACAATATTGAAAATTATATGAAGTTGTTGTTCGTTTCACTAATAGCTGTGGGGTTTAGATATTATTAGAAGGCCCACGTCAAGAAACTAAACTTGATCGCTCGACAAGGAAAGTTGGAACGGTTGGAAAGTTTTATCAATGAATAAAATCAACCGATTCAAACATGCGTTCAGATCTTTCGTTTGTAGTGTCCAACTCTGCTAACGATTGGAGCGGGCGATATTCAGAAGAACCACACAATTAATTAAGCATTGGTTTACGTGGAAATCTAAACAATTGTCAGGCAACTGGACGGTCGATTGTTTCCGTGGATGGCTCAATAGTTTAACACGTCCATTTGATTTTTAAGGGCTACTGCACACCTGAAACACGAAATAAAAAACTAAGTGATGCTCTTCTGCAAAAAAGCTAACTTGAAGATGCAAGCTTCAATTTACAATGGATATAGTAAGAGAAGAAATAAATTTTTATTAGCTAGATTTCTGTCAAGATGTTCGCATCGCTGTTAGCTGACGCAAACAATAATTATTAGAAGTAGGATGAAAGTTTCAAGTTAAGCCAGAGAAATCTGCCACCGATTGTATTTTCTCTCTCAAACAACTCCATATACTAAATTATTCAAATATTAAGAGAATGGCATGATTGATTGATAGATGTTAGCTTCTCTACGTCTCTTGTAGTCATGTATGGTGATATACATTTATTTTAGTATTTGTTGAACACACACATATGCACTATAATGCTACCGAAATAGATTCATCATGTCGTTACTTTTAAGCATTATACAGCTTACGGCCTATATGGTGGACATACTTTCTACATTTCACTACGCGTAAGAGTATGCGTAACTGGGCTATATAAATACATTTAATTACATTAAAGCTATGTTTCTTGGAGCTTCCAGCACACAAGCTAGAGGAAGGGTTTCATATATCATCCTGATTGTATAAGGGCTTTAGGCTTTCTTAAATAAAATCAATACATTAAATTATTCAGACTGTACTTAACTAACTACATATATATATATATACATCCTGAAATAAGAATTTCCTGATCGTTTTCCACATAATGACGAGAAAAAATATAATATAAAATTCCCATATAGTTGTAGTGGTTTATACCGTAGCAGCAGAGACTCTGCTGCAGAGTTGATCTCCACCAAGTCAGATCTAAATGAGATACAATTTAAGAAAAATTCCTAATAATTGAATAAAATTTTCATCATCGGAACGTTCTCTGAACGTTGTAGCTGAAGAGCATGCAACCGTTCAATTTTCCTGGCGAAAAATGAAACATCCAGCTTTCGTTTGAAGTTTACATGTGCTGGTTATTGGTTTTATACAATTGATCAATTACTGCGGAAACAAATTACGTATCTTATTAAGTATGGTACTACTGGCTCCATATATTTCGTTTGACGGTGGTACTTTTCATATACCATGTGGCTAAATATTCGCGAAATCGACGAGCATGTTCCAATTTCTAATTCTAATCTCTTCCGATAAGTCTAAACTTTTACTACCATAACTAACTAACTTTGAGAAAGTACAGAAATGATATATTGCCAAAAATGAATGCAGAAAATACGAACACGAAAAATATTGAGAGGAACAGAAAGGAATTTTATTTATATAGTTATTCGGTCAGAGTCGGAACGCGAAGTGAAGTTACAAACATGCATCATCACAAGTTGTTGCTGGTGATGCTAATACTACTGCTATTACTTACGACTATACAATAAGGCAGGTTTTCACCATTACATACATATTACCTTGTTAAACACGTACACATTGCAACTTTATATACCAAAGTACCATGGTCATAAGCGCATACAAGTAAACACATTTTTCTACATATTAGTTACATTTACTTACATAATATCATCATGATTATTCGTGGGATAAAAATGACCATTTAAAAACAAACTGTAAGCAAGGCAGCCTTAATGGCAAATTTCACTTCAATTTCATCAGTGTTATTTATAATAGCGACAAATATGTGCAGCTAAGAATTCAACTTTGCGAGCGACAAATTTACAAGCATGAAGAAAAATCTATAGACACAGGTGTACTATCAATAACTATTGCAGGGGTGAAACTAAATTAATTGCACTTTTCCATGTTGTAGTGAAACGTGGATCCGAATTAGAGCGACAATCGGTAAAACACTTCAAAATAGAAATTAAGCATATCCTGCAGTTAACACAACTTTGATTGCATTTATTGAAATTTATCTTGAGTAGGTATTTGCATACTCGGAAGGCTATATGAGATTTTTTTTTGGAAATTCCACACTCTGTATGTTGGATTATAATAAAATGAAGTAGAAACTCAGTGTAACTCATATTTGGTCCCTGGGCCCTCGTTGACCGGGGCGCGGGTCAAAATGTTCCCAAAAGTGCTTGTACGGTGCACGCTGTACAGACGAGAGTTTTAAAGATATTTCAAAAACCTTTTTTCCATTACCGTCAGAAATAAATTGCCTAGGTAGTACTTTGATCACCTTTTCTAATTTCATCTTAAAAATTTGAATTTCTCACAATGCCTCAATTCATATGGTCAACTCCATCTGATTGACGATGGTCTCCATCAAACTTATCTATCTACAAATTTTTCGATCCGCTCAGCAATTTGACAAAAACAGCCGCCAATATTACTCAACGCGCTCAAATGGCAATTGAAATAGAAACAATGGCGGAACGTTTTTATATAAAGTTGACATTTAAACGCCATAAATTATAATTTCGTGCCTTGCGAGTAGAATCAAAGGAAGTTTATTCGTTCCGGGGAGTATATGATGTTGAATGTAATGTATTGCGGTAGTACAGATAATGTCAGTCGAGCACACTCTCATTGTTGCATATTGTGGTAGTGCCTCGCACTTGATAAAACTCGAAAACTACAGAGTGTGATCTTGAAATGAAATACAAGCTCAGGATATGATCCCCAGAAGAATACTGACAAAAAATCGTGGAATCGCCTTTAAGTTCATAATGTTGTATTTGAGAAAGTAGTATTCATCGGGCTCACATACAGATTTGGCCCAATCGCAACCATTATGTTTTTGACAAAATGGACAACTAAATATTACCACAGGTATTGTTCCACAGTATAAAATGAAGTATAAATATTAAAAATACGCGAGACATTAAAGTTGGAACTGTGGTATTATGACATACTTAACTTTGTCATTGTCATGCATTGAAACTGTAGTAAACTTAATATGACACATTGAATGCAAGTTTTAAAATGGGTTTGATACCTTCTTTAGTCAATAAAAATTTGGCTACAATATTACTCAACCTAATCTACTTCCTAGAAAATTGTTGAAATCTCCGGCTTGGTAGCAAACGAACAATAAACTTAATAACCCATAATAAAACCAAGGAACCACTTTACATAAATCCGACTGAGATGATTGGTACTAACTATTTTTCTACATTGTGAGCATAAAAATATATACTTGTGTCTATTACTTCTTAAAAAATGTGGCTTCTAAACCATTATTATTATGAGACATTCTCGTCATTTTCAAAATATCAGATTCGGTCCGTGATATAAAACAATAAGAATTAAAATTAAATCTTCCAAATGATCAAGCAGATGTTACGCAAAATTCATACGAATGCAAAAGTTGATCATATGAAATCATCATCGGGTAGATAAGCCCACCTATATATTTATACCAATATATGTTGGTTATTTGTATGCTAATCTGTGTAAACAACACAGTAGAATAATTTGAAGATTTTATAAAGGCATGGGCCTTGGAAATGAATAGAGCACTTGGTTACTTTGTAACAAGCAACATGAGATATGGTCAATCACAGTTCGTTTCACGATTTTTTTGACATGATCTATTAGCGTATCTTAATTTAATGCAATTTATTTTTCCCAAATCATCAATGGAAGACTGGACTACATTTTCACCAACTTTTCGCACTCAAAAATCAATTGAATGCTTTGTTCAGATGGACGCTTATTTCATATTTATGAATGAAAAAACAATAGCATTGTTTTTGGGAATTCACATTTACACTTGCTAACACAAAACGTAAGCTAGGATCGTTCAGCACGACTCTAAACATTTTACTGTTTCGTCTCGTCCAAACTATATACGTTCGTAATTATATTTGAGAAGAACAAGAAAGTATAAACTTCTTGAGTGTCTTCAATATTTATGAAAAATCTCGTGGTCTCTGAACAAAGGCACTGATTAAGGTGCCCCAGTTCACGATAGTTTAGATAGGTGTTTAGCAAGTACAATGTTACAGTCAGAATGCGTTCTGCGTGCTCGAAGTTCGGGTGTAAATATATTTTCCAGACTATATGTATTCAAATTTCGCTATTTTTAACTTATGTGTTCGATAGATCATTAACAAACTATTCACAACCACACAAACCATGCAACAGTAACGTGATGTCAACGCTCGACATTATAATTTTCGTGCATTTGAAAAAAATAATAAATTACAGGTAAAACAGATCCATTTTGGGATTACACACCATATACACACCATTTTTTAATTAACCAGAGCGCTCAAAATGCACAGTGCATGTATTTGTAAAATGAAGTGACTCCATTTCACCATTTCAGCAACACACTTTTCAATGTTACTCTTCAATTTCAGGTGCTTTTGCAATTGTAACATCGATTAAAATATTGTTTTGATACTTGTGCAGTACTTACATTATTGATCGATGCTTTTCGATCGTAAATTAGAGACGCGGTTTGGGAACTACTCTTACGAGTATGGTCATGGGTCAATTTAATATTCGTGAAAAAATATTCGTGATCGCCAGGTGAGTCTCCTGCATCGTCATGAGGAGTTTTTAATGAGGAAATTCTTGATTTGCAATCTGCAGGATCTGACTAACGGAATCCTGCGAAGCAATTATAACCCACGTTTGCAGTAGTGAATATTGTAATTGAGAAAATGTCCGGATCAAACTCTCATTTAGTTCAAATTCCTTGAATACAACGAGATTACAAAATTATCATTGAATAATTTTTCAACATAGTCGTTAATGTAACGCAATTGCCTCCACCTTAAAATATGGTTGGCAACGGGAAGGTAATTGGTTCGATTCTATAGCGAAGAAAACGGCGATGTCGGCGTACATGAAAAATATAATTTCATTCATATTCTACCCACAGACATTCTATTCCCTGTACCATAAAAATAAACCTGCATTTTGTGCTTTGGACCAACACTATGTATTGACAGCTACTGTCGTCGAACCCATCATTTAACTAACGAACTGCTTACGAACGTGTATTGGAACAATCACATTACGGCAGGTAATAAACTCTAGTTAGCCTTTATCACAGCATTTTCTGTTGTTGATAGTTTTTTTCAGAACGAGAAATTAAAAATCTAGAAATTCAACTTGATGTATAAATTCAATAAATAACCTGTGTCGCGAAAATAGGTAACGGTCTTGGTGGGTGAAGGGAGTCTCACGTTCCCCCAACTTCCAGGCGCTGGAATTGGGCACGGCATGGACGCACCATGCGGAACGCATTTATTTAGCATGTGAATGTGTGCTGGACACGAGGTCCAGCACACCAGATTCTATGTAGTTATGAGCTCCGCCACCACCAAACCATCACACTCTCTTCCCAACATTTGTCGTGTGCAGAAGCAAAAGCTACTCGCTGCTGCGGCAGCAGTAGCAGTAAAAGTATATTTGTTTGTCTTTGGCCCGTTGGGCCCTTGTAGTTAACTGTAAATAAAGTTATGTCTTTTGTTAACTAATTGTCGTCTGTGTGTCGGTCATTGTTTTTATGTCATTGTCGTTGGTCCTGTGATCCGAACCTCTCTGAGATGTAGTTAGTTGTGGAAGTGGGCGTTAGTTAGGTGGCATCGGGGCATTCGGATTCCCCACCGCATCATTCACCTGACCTCGCTCACCGTTTCCCAACATTTATGGCGAACCTGCCAGGATCATCGACGTGACCTCTGACCTGTCCACCAGTTTTATTTGTGTTTTTGTGAAACGCCCCTCCATGTGTGATTGGAGGGGGCGTATAAAAGCCACGGCACGGAGAGAGTCTCCTCATCATCACCACCACCATATCAACAAGAAGAGGGAGCACCACAAAAATCGATAATGTGGGGGCATCATCCTCTCAGTGGAGGTGGAAGCAGCAGAGTGGTGGGGATTAGGCGCCATCGTCACCAAGAGCTGAGGGAGCCCAGCCACCTGGTGAGCAGCATCAACGTGGGGGGTAGCCAACTCCTGTCAGCGGCGGTGGTCAGAAGCAGAAGGCGGCGTTTGTGGGGGAAAAGTCCTCCACCGTGTTCACCGTTATCAACTCCAACAGGGAGTCCAGTTTTGGTGTCCAGAAAGACACCCCAGCATCATCCTCATCATCAACGCCACCAGCAGACGAGCACCACCAAAAAACGATAAAGGTGGGGGCAAGAATCCTCTCAGAGGTGGTGGTAGCAGCATCAAAATTATTAGGAA
This sequence comes from Sinella curviseta, assembly GCA_004115045.4. Classification (NCBI taxonomy): domain Eukaryota; kingdom Metazoa; phylum Arthropoda; class Collembola; order Entomobryomorpha; family Entomobryidae; genus Sinella; species Sinella curviseta. The sequence goes on along the minus strand of CM023199.3, from coordinate 9,400,415 downwards.
GTGGGGGCGGAGTCCTTCACCGTCATGTGCCTATCCCGGGCACCAACGCTCCATGTGGAGCAAGGTTTCTGTGTCAGCCGAAACACAGCTGCACCTCATCAACGGGGTCATCCCGAAGGATGACCACAGACCGAGATGTGAGTGGGGGAATGGGTTGCGGCCACCTTCACCAGGTGCACGGATGCGCAGGCATCACAGCTGCGTGTAGGAGCACTGTTTGTGGGCATCAGGCTCACCAACCTAGACGAGTTCCAGAAGGAGTCGTCCTTTGTGGCCAGCAGGGCCGCCCAGTATTCCAGCTCCATGGGGAGCACGGTTTTCGCGTCAGCCGAAACGCGGCTGCACCTCATCGACGGGGTCGTCCGGCAGAGGACCAGTCCGGGATGTGAGTGGAGGAAGGGTTGCGGCCACCTCCATCAGGTGCACGGATGCGCAGGCATCACCAAAGTTGAGCTCCGTGGAGGAGCACCGTACGTGGGGAGCAAGCTCACCAGCAATGACGACCTCCAGGAGGAGTCGTCACCGTGACCACCAGGGTCACCCAGCTCAAGGTTTTCGCGTCAGCCGAAACGCGGCTGCACCTCACCAACAATCGTCCAGCGCAGGACGGGGGTGTGAGTGGAGGAAGGGTTGCGGCCACCTCCATCAGGAGCACGGATGCGCAGGCATCACCAACAATTGGCTCCGTGTAGGAGCACAGTCTGTGGGCATCAGGCTCACCAACCATTACGACCTCCAGGAGTCGTCCCACCGTGACCACCAGGGTCACCCAGCTTATGGTTTCCGTGTCAGCCGAAACACGGCTGCATCTCATCGACGGGGTCATCCAGGAGGATGAGCAAACCGAGATGTGAGTGGAGGATCAGGTCGCGGCCACCTTCACCAGGTGCACGGGTGCACAGGCACCACAAAAAGTTAGCTCCAAAGAGGAGCCCATGTTAGCCCACCAGGGGCAACAACAACACGAGTAGCGGGGTGAGGAGAGCGTCTCTGTCACCATGACAACCGCAAAATAGAAGTAGTGTGGGGGAAGTTGCGGCTTCACCGCCACCAACATCAAGTTCCTGCTTATCGGGATCCACGCCAACACCTCGCCCAAGAAGCTGTTGTCGACAGGGAACAGCAGTGCGAGCGTGGAGATCAAGTTGCGGCTCCTCCACCAGGTGTAGCAGCGCGGGATCCAGGGAGCAGTCGAATCCGAGAGGAGGATGAAGTCCTCCATGAAGAAGACGACGGAGGTGTCGACCTCCATGAAAAATATGCTCCGTGGGAGCGCCGTGTCCAGCAGGGGCACCACCAACAACAGCAGCAGCGGGGTGAGCAGTCACCATGTCAACCGCCGAAAAAGAATAGTGTGGGGGAGGCAGAAGCTTCACCACAACAATCAAGTTCCTGTCCAGAGAGATGAGCGCTAGCACCTCGCCAAGCAGCTGTCGTCCAGAGGAAACAGCGACGCGAGTGTGGAGACAAGTTGCGGCTCCTCCACCAGGTGTAGCAGCGTTCCGATCCAGTGGGCAGCGTAATCCAAGATGTGGGGGGTGCGGTCCTTCACGACGACGGGGGTGCAGGCCTCCATTAATACCACCGCAGAGTGGCACAGCGAATGCTCTCCCTATCAGAGGGATCCGAGCCAACAAGGATGAAGTCCTCAAGACGTCGGGGGTGCAGGCCTCCATGAAGACCACCACGGGGTGGCACAGTAAATGCTCTCCCTATCAGAGGGATCCGAGCCAACGGGGGATGCGGTCCTCCACAAAGCAAGTCAAGGGATGCGGAGTCCACAGAGCGTGCCGGGGAAGATGTCCTCTTGTGAGCAGCCGGGGATCCGATCCAGCAAAATAAAAATAATAATTAAAATTTTATTTTGTAAAAAATTGTTTGAAAAAAAAAATGTCTTACCTGTTTGGTCGCAGACTCCCCACAGAGGAGAGTGGAACAGTCCAGTCTTCTCGTTACCATTTCGCTATATGGTTTCCAATCAGTTCTCGAGGGGTACTGATTGGAAAGTGGGGGTATGTCGCGAAAATAGGTAACGGTCTTGGTGGGTGAAGGGAGTCTCACGTTCCCCCAACTTCCAGGCGCTGGAATTGGGCACGGCATGGACGCACCATGCGGAACGCATTTATTTAGCATGTGAATGTGTGCTGGACACGAGGTCCAGCACACCAGATTCTATGTAGTTATGAGCTCCGCCACCACCAAACCATCACACTCTCTTCCCAACATTTGTCGTGTGCAGAAGCAAAAGCTACTCGCTGCTGCGGCAGCAGTAGCAGTAAAAGTATATTTGTTTGTCTTTGGCCCGTTGGGCCCTTGTAGTTAACTGTAAATAAAGTTATGTCTTTTGTTAACTAATTGTCGTCTGTGTGTCGGTCATTGTTTTTATGTCATTGTCGTTGGTCCTGTGATCCGAACCTCTCTGAGATGTAGTTAGTTGTGGAAGTGGGCGTTAGTTAGGTGGCATCGGGGCATTCGGATTCCCCACCGCATCATTCACCTGACCTCGCTCACCGTTTCCCAACAACCTGAATGTACTAGAACAAGGCTTGAAGTCCTTAATGTACCATTCGAAGACTGCTATAATGGTAGGTGGAACAAGTACTTGTTTATCCTGAATGAAGTCGTGAATTTGTGATGATGTCGCAAAGCTGACTGGTTTGGTGGGAAAGATTAACTTCACCATTTTAAGAATAATGTACATTAAACGCACTCGATATTAATTCACCTGTATCTAGACAGGCTGCGCACTTGATGATTTCATTGAGTTCATGGAAAGGAGCATACAATTACTTAAAATGCTATCCCCTGTAAATAAAATCGAGTTGCGGTCCGATACCGTAAATAGTCACCTATAAGAACTTTTCCATTTTATTTAGACATCACTCCAATCGCAGCAACCAAGTACCTGTTTTTAGTACTCGCCCCGTGTTTTGAGCTGTGACTATAAAGATGTTTATGTTAATCAGAATAATATGGAACTATGTAGCATTAATTCTTTTATCAAAAATGTCGCACATGTGCATGTGTGACGATGGCATTTGCAACATATAATTTGTGTGTTTGATAACTAAAAATGAAATAAAAGTAACCAAGAATTTTGTGGCAATGATTGGTTGGTTGAAGCTTATGAATTCCTTGTACGATGTAATGTAAAACTGTCAATTTCGGACTTTATTGCTATATTTTTACTATTAAACATGTCATTGAATGAACACGGCAGTGCAAAACGTCAACTACACGCAATTTAAAACTCTTTCGCATAACTACTGCAACTACACCAAAAAACAAGTAACAAGTTATTGCACATTACGTCCTGATTATTGGGAAAACATTTGCCAAGACCGTTTGTAGCTCATTCTGTTCCATTAGACGACTGTTTTTCTATATTCAAATTCCACAGTGATTACAGTTATGGGTTGCTAGAAGCCCATTATTCATTTTGGAATTTCTCAACTGAGTTTATATGTGGCTAGATAACTTAAGCCGAAGCCGATAGTCTACATTCCTAAATTGACATTATTTAAATTTGGCTGCAACGGGGGGGGGGGTCTTTGAGAATGCAAACTGAATTTGGAGCTCCATGGTAACCAGAATAGAGGTTATCGTAGAAAACATATTCTATTAACTGTATAGATATTTAATTGAGTTACATTAATTCCATTGTAACAGAACTAAAACATAACCCTACAATTGTTTGCGAAGTGGCATTGATTCCCTACCCATAATAGGATTACACACAAAAATATATTCCTTGCTTGCATTGGAACCAACGGTTTCATAAATTCGCAAAATAGTCCACGTACAATTCTTGAACACACTCTGAATGTGTAAAACAAATTGCATTGAATTGTAATACAGTCGGTAATGTATCTTCAAAGTGATACCTTCACGTTAAAGTTGCATCACAATCTGCTAATTTAATGTTTAGCAATGCTAAAGTGCTATCATAGTCTCCAAAGTGAGTTTCTACAAAATGAGCACCATGTGTTCAATAAATTTACATTCTTTTAAACAGAACTGAACCTATGTCGTGTCGAAACTAAACTTATCTCGCCTCAACTCTAAATATCTGCAGAAGAAATTTTCAATCCGCCCCTCAATTTTGACAATACAGTCGCCAATGTTACTCAATGGACTCCAAATACAATTGCAATAGAAACACCCACATTGTTGTATATAGTTAACGTTTCAGCGCCACAAACTCCCATTTCGTATCTTATATGTATAACGAAAGCAAAGGTTAATTTTTCCACTTCCAAGGGAGCAAATTTTGTAGCGTCTCACATTTGATAAAACTCAAACAGTCCAAGGTGCGATTTTGAGATGAAATACAAATTCAGGATATAATCCCCGCACATGAAAACTGGCAAAGAATCGGAGAATCGCTTTTAAGTTGATAAAGGTGTATATGAGAAAGTATTGATCAGGCTAAAATACAGGTTTGGAGCGATCAACCATTATGATTTTGAAACAATAGACAACTAAATATTACCAGATGTATTTTCCGACGGTATTTAGTATAAAACCTGGTATAAATTTTGAAAATACGGAATTGTAATTGTGCAACTCCATACATTTTCATTAAATAAAGGAACCGACTTTTAATGTATAAAAATTTGAAATCATATTTGTATGCTCAGGGAAAAATTAAGTATTGTTGACGTAGGATACTTGTCGAAAAAATTCCGACAACGGGGTAAGATGGGAAAACATGATCGCGCAGTGGGACCCTCTTTATTTCAACATAGTTTGACCGATTCATGTGAACTTTTACAGGAACATTCACTGAATGCTTCTTCTCGGAGTTCCGTTGCAAAATCGTTATATTTTAAAATCAAGTCACTCTTCCCTGGGTATTTGTTTAGTGGGGGATACTTGAGATATTCTGGAATTTCTATCCTTAATATATTACGGCACTCCAGGAGAGTTATTCCCAAATACAGGTTTTACAGATCCCGACTGCCTAAGTATTAGGTAAAGCGTCAAGAAGAAAAGGTATTAATGCAGTGAAAGGATGTTAGTTCCAAATTTTTATTCAATCAACGGTTGATTGAAATTTTGAGTACAACAATATCGACTGAAAGTGTAACTGCATGGAAACAACATTTACGGGAATCAAAATTATGGGCAAAGAAAAGCTGATATTAGAGCGAACTTAGATTTTGATAAGTAGTATTTCTCCGGAATGTATTGAAGAATGTAATCATGTAATCATTTCAACTAATATGGTTTAAATAAAAAAGATATTCGTCAAAAACGGCGATAATGTATTGAGAATGGGGATTCATTTGCATCATTGGCACAAATTTTGCAATGGCAGCATATTGATTGTGATTTCAACGCGAGAAAGCAAAATTTCCATATTACTAAATACTGTAAAACTAACAGAGATTCGGTTTCGGACTAACTATAATTAAAATTTGTTGTCTCGGATTAATTTTTTTAGTTAAATATTAAACTATGACATATGTATATGCGACCATCTTCACGACTAGCCCTCCCACACTTTTGTACTCACAAAACAGAAATCTGCCGAGCTTTTCAAATTAGATTTCCAGAAACGGCATTCACAACTTATCCTATAAAAATTATGTATGTTTGCACATTTAAGTCACATCGGACCATATTGCCATCATCTCACCCGAGGAAGTAATTATCACATGATTTGATCATTTTGACATTTCGGTCGCAAATGTTACATAATTGACTACAATTGCTAAAACCTGGACGAAATTATTCTATAAAATAAAGCACCACATTTGCATGCTGAAAGTTTGCATCCTTGTTCTCCCTCATATATGTAATTTGCTAATTAACAACACATTATCCCCAGAATATCTACAAAACTCCGACATAGTCTTGAACCCTGTTGTTGTGATATTATTACCTGTGAAATGTCTGTAACATAGTTGTGATAAAAAAGTGCTCACAGTTGTTCCTGGATTCCAGGTCCATATTTACATAGTGAATTTGCGGAGAATATGATTATGAATCCAGTTAATATTGTTGCGTTATTCGGTGGGAACTGGAATACAATTTATATTGAGCAAGTCAATAAATCAATCTATGCAAATAAAGCATTTTATTAAATACATATATTTTGAAATAAATGAAAAATAAGTCACCATTTTTATTCAGATTTTTTTTCATTATTTTAAATCTTTCATCATCATTCTCCGTAAAGACATTTGATTGATAAAAAATTAAAGCCAAATATCTCAACGCCATTATGCTGATGCAGTCACGTTGGGAAAACTTTATAGTTTGCAAAGGTTGAGTGAATCTTTGAATGTTAGAGGAGTTTAACAGGTTACATTAAACAGTATAGGTGGAATGTTACAAGTTTATTTGAGCTTTTACTAGTATATTTGTCACAACAAATCAAATAGAATGTAAGCATTAACGTGGAAATGGTCGACTGGTGATTAGCTAGTGGTTTGCAGGGCCTAAGCAGTATAGGGAATCTGCTGTGAATGTTTTCATGAATCAGAGTATTATTGGGTTCATTATGACTGGAAATAGGAAACCCAAATGATGCAAACCATCTAGTAGCATTTTATGACCGCCATTTAAACTTTTAGCATACTCCATCTGAAATCAAGTTCACAACATAAACAGATAAAAGCTATCTAATCAAGCAAAGTTCTTAAATTGTGTTAAGATTTTCATCTACGGTGAGGAAATCTAACAACAATAATTGGCAAAATATAGTTTCAGTCTGTCCTGTTTGTTTGTTTTGTTTAGTTTCGTAATTTCCATCAAATATGATAATTGCGACGGTATCAGATTCAGTTGTAGCACAAATCGTGTTTGCAGAAATCAGTTACCATGTATTGTATTATTTAAAGTTTGTCTCTGCCTTATCCTACAAATTGGCAAATTATATGACGATCACCACTGCAAGTCCTCTGCACTACTAACTAGTTCACTCTTAAAATAAAAATTGATCTCACATTCCTAACTAGCCTTCCATAAAAAAAATATTTCATTTGTAATTTTCATCATTTCGCCATTTTAGTATTAGTCGCTAATGTGTCTCGAGTCATTCATTGTGCTAATCTGTACAGTATTTCGTGGAAGAGAGATTTTCATTGCAACAGAGCCGAACCAAAATCTGTACTTCGACAAGCAAGAATTTTGTGATTCTGGGAGACGATGCTAAACATCTTCTTTCTCTGCTCTGACCTTTACCATTTATCAGCAAAATTTCTTCTGGATCATGCTATAATTCACTTGGTCAGTTGTTCGATTAGTATGGCTATGCATTGTTGGTGACTTTATTCACGAACATGTCTGGTTGTTCTTGCAAATGAAAGCGTATTGTCACTAATTTTATTTGTGGGCTAGTCCGAGGCTGGGATGTCCATAAATAGTTCAAAACAATGGATTGATAGTGTTTTCCATACTGTGGGTTCAGCGTCGCTTAATGTGTGAAATTTGAAAACTGACATTCAAGTAAGAATCCAAATTAAAATTGATTAAAATATAAGTGACATGTAATTGAGTAGTGAACCAAAAATAGTTCTACTATCCCTATCTCATTTCGCATGAGCTGATCTCCCTGAAAGTCATTAAGAAGCTAGCGAACCGTGTGTCTGCTTTTCAATACAGTGATAAGCACTTTGAACTGAATAACATCATTCTTATTGATTTGATTCTGATTGTAACAAGCAACTTAGAGTACCACTTTCAACCTATTTTAGAATACAGTCCACCGTTGGATCTATGATAATAACGGCGTTCTGAATAACCAATGGGAATAATAAAATCTTAACTTTTTTCTACGAGTGTCACATGAAATTGCGTGGATGTTAGAAACGTAATAACGGATATGCATTTCATGACCAACAAGTAGTTAGCAAAATCTTGCATTGGGGTGAAAATTATATTCCACATTGACATCTCCATTGAATACCGCCATTGAATCAAGAATACATTGATGACAATGGGTCCCGACGTGTCCGATTTAGTTCCTGTAACAACCAGAAGCAGTTATAAACAGAAACTTGTGGAAAAAATGAGATAGAAGGAACCGGAAACGTGAGACGGTACACCCAAGAACACATTAAAGTGAAGTGTGACCCGTAATTTTTGCCTATTTTACAAGAAATCATGTCCAACTAATCAATACATTCTCGGAGTCCTTAATATGCTATCTGGATTCAATATAGAAAACGATCTTTTTATTTTAACTGCGGATGAAAAAATTGCACAGTATAGTTAAGTCAATTTACCAAATTTTTAAAAAGGAACTATTGTAAATGATATGTTTAGAGATTGGAAAATTCGGATGGAAAATCTGGATTTATGTGTTTAGTCTTCTGACTATTATGCTTCCAATTCCATGCCGTCTGTCGGAATAGGATCAGTTACTACACGACACGTCAAACTCACCGTTAGTTTCATTTACGAATTTAATTTTTAGTTTTTTTTCGAATACCGTGAACTTGTAAGCCGTCTTCATTATAAGTATGAATGCACGGTGAGTTTTGGTAATTTTGGCAAGCAGCTTTACTCTCACGTCCATATACTGTAATGAAAACTGTAGATTTTTAAACAAATTTAAATGCTTTTAAAATGCGGTGAAATAAAAAACATTATCCCAACTACGTAGATGCTGAGTCGATGTACACTATCTTTTTCTTATATGGAAAAATGGTTTGATTGAAATGGCAAAGGTTCAAAGAAGTCATGTAACAAAATATAGTATGTTAAAGTTTAGCGTCCAATAAGGCTCATCGGTGTGCCTGGATTGTTTTAGTTGAATTAGATTCGTAGTTTCTCGTACTCCAGTGCAGTGTTTTTATTGATGAAGAAATACGTTGATACTGAGGAGCTTTGCAAGGTAAACTAGTAAGGTGTAAACCTTTAATATATAACTACCGGAATAGTCGTGCATGCCGAACAAACTATTTTAAATGTATTTGACCATTACACAAAGTCTAAGTAATTCAAATTGAACATATTCACCGATTATGCAATAAAAAATTTTATGCATGGGAACCCCTATACATTCGAGATCCCCTCCCACCGCCAGGTCACCGATTTGACCCATGGTGCTGTGGCAAAAAATGTTCGTCTTGAACCCCTCTATCGATTCATACAATAAAAAAATTTCACTGCTTTGTCGCCCCCACCATCCCAAAGATGTCGACCCCCGCACTTCCGGTCAATGACGAGCTGGATGGCTGAAAATCAATAGGGAACGGGGCATTGGGTCGAGGTATCCCTATGCCAAATTTGAGCCAAATCGGTCAACGTGGAGGGAAGTTAGAGTGTTTACAGACAGACAGACAGACAGACAGACAGACAGACAGACAAACAGATCAATCGCTATAACTACCTTTCAAGCATTTCATGCTTCCGGTAGTTAATAATTAATTAATTAATGCTATGGATGCAATTATTTATTATGGTACAGACAGCAATGGACCAGGTTTCGGGTAGTCAACGGTTGGATGCTTATTATGTCTTTGATTCCACAAAGTAGCTCCAAAATAATTTTTGCCAAGGTTCAAGGGCGACAAATCCTAATTAAATGGATGTTTGTTAACTTAGGCACCCAGACAACAGACTCTATTTATTGGGCGCACAACTTTTGTGAAATTGAGTGTAATTTTTCTCCAAGTGCAAATAATTGTTCAAATGGATTTGTAATATATCGACATATTTATATATGATGACATATTGAGTCATTGGTTATTTTGTAAATTCCTGCTTCTACAACAGTATTTTAGTCGCAGTATTAAATATCAAATAAGCAAACTAAATCATGCGGCTATAACCTGACATGACAATTTGGCTCACCTTTTCACCTTCGGATATTCACGACGTCAACGTTCCACAACGAGATTTATGAAGAAAAAAGAGAAAATCATGTCAAAATTACTATAGAGAAATATACTTCTTGTAATTTCGATAAATCTTTCTCGTTACTGTACACATGCTTTGGGTTGATGAAGCAGCACGTTTCCTTTCGTGGACCAATAACGTTCGAATTACATGGCCAGTTTTCATGACTCTCTGTATTCGCTTTTTCAACATATCCATAATTTTGGATCTGTACATCACGGTGTTGCTGATCAAAAATGCTACAAAAATGGTAATCACAAATTATTAGTAAAATTTGTAAAGGGAAGTTTTTGTGGCATAAAATCAGTTTTAATTTGAAATTTGCAATTCCAGAGGAACAGTGTCACGATTGGGAACTAGAGATAAAATAAACTGCCCTCAAGCGAAAGTGAATCAAAATAGAATTAAATGACAATCTCTAAACTTTACTTAAACTAACTAAATATTACTTCTAAATATTTTCAAACAAATTGATTTATGTGGCAATTATAAGATTATAATTTTAAAATATACTCCTTTTTCATATCCAATGCTACGTAATTTTAAACTGTTTTCATTTTAGCTAATCTTGCAAATAAAGCATTCCGAATTTAAGCACTGGAACGAATCTTCAAAAGATTTTGTAATGCGCACACGTGGCACTTGCAGTATTGTACGATATAGATTGATATTGAGTTAAATTCTCGACATGAAAATCAGAAATGTCTTTAACCAACTGTGGGAGAAACATGGCACAGCAGTTTATTCTATAACGTGTTCGAATTTAAAGCACGTCAATCCTGACATTGTTCGACGTCTTTAAACATTACTTTCGGCACATGGATGGTTTTTGGTAGGCAGATAGACTGTTCCCCGTAGATCTATGTGAGAATTTAGTGCGACGATAGCCTTCGTTTTATTCCTCTGTTGTCGCCTTTTTATTTTTCAGAAAATTTCAAATAGTGTCCTGCTGTGATTGATTTAACGTGACTGCTCTTTCCAATTATAGGACTCTGAATTATCCCCAAATTAATTTACGAGTCGGAATGGCTCTCAGTTGTCTCGAAGTAGTTCAAAACGACGGAGCAATAACATTTTTCTATTCAAGAGTTTCAAGAGGAGTTTTCATGTGCAAAATGAACACTCTCATATTCCTATTAGAATCAAATTAAATTAATGACGGCAACGAAAAACAGCATTCCTAACTCATTTTTAATTAACAATCAGACATTATGCGATATTTTCCATTACAACCTTCGGTTCTAGGTTGGCCTGTTTGGTGAGTTCTGATAATTTCGGCGTTTTTGCTTAGGCACTGGAAACTATAAACTCTTGTTTTCCCTTCGTTCCAAATAAAAATTCGTAGTGGTTTCAAGCTAAAAAAAGAATGTGCATCGGATTAATTTCGTTATCCAACTAATATGATATTATATCTGGTAAAGGTAATATCTGTGATTTTATTTGTGCTGCCACAAATGGACGGCGAGAAGCATATACGGATAGAATCTTTGCGTCGTCAGTAGGTACATCAAAGTGGCACAGTCGCACTAACACAGAATTATACTTTGTCTTGTGGGGCAGCTCAATATTCAATATTAACTTTATCCATCGAATTCAGTATAATATAGCAAAAGAGGAAATTCATTTAATTTCAGGACGTGATTATGTTCTGACTGCTGACTAGTCATGCTACAGCATCTTGTAGATTACTCATGTTATTTTAGATATTACATGCTAGGTGAGATTGTATATGTCCGATGTAGAACGCTTAGCTGATTATCATTGAAGTTTAAGAAGAAATTTATTTAGATTTTTGTGAATGACAAGACAAAGGAGATGCGGCATAGATATGTACATATCGTATAAACCATTTAATCGGAACACTCGCTACAGTACTGTCCACTTACCTTCCTCTTAATTTCCTCCATACCTTGAGATGCAAATATAACGACGTCCATGTAAATCATATTTGGTTGCCAACACAAGTTTGTTGAAGCTGAAATCTCTAGGAATAAGTTGGTGAATTTTTTAGCGATTCCAAGATGATTGGTACAAATGGTAGTGACGAGTAGAATCCGTTCTTGCGCCTGTGATTATGAAAGTCCGACCCAAGGACACGTTAACTTGCCGCTACCATGCTGAGTCATAATTGTCGACAATAATCGCATCTATGGATTCCTCTCTTTCATTTTTTAAATTAAACACTCTAATTTCCGATTTAAATAATTTCAGTTTAACTTTTTGGACTTTCTGTAAATCATTAATGTGGCAACGTGCTTGCTTCAGTGGAATATGGCCGCCTTCATTTCAACAAATGAACTCTATAACATTTAATTTACCCTTACTTGTTATTTTTGATGGGAAATCAAAAATTGTCTGGTTGTTTTGATGTCAGACAAAAATTTTACAGACATGGGAAAAGAAATGTGGCTTACTGCGCTTTCTTCATGCTGGAACATGTGTAAATGCTAGTATTAGATAGGGTAAGGAAGAAACCTATTCAAACTTTAATCATTGAAATTCTACAAATTATAGCTTCAACACCATCTGTTGATATATTCATGATTGGGGAACAATACGTGAACTTAGGTAGTACGAAATTGTTATAGTTGTTTAGTCGAAGCTGACGTGTAAGTTCAAAAAGAATGTATTTAATGGGTTCGAGCTACAGAACTGGACTCAATTTTTTTGCGGAAAGTTAAGTTGATTCAAGGTTTAGCTGGCAGGAAACCATGTGTGGTGTTAGCTGAGATATCAGCTAAGCAATTAGACATTAGAAAAAAAGTCAGATTAGACATATTTTTACTCCACAAACCAACTCAAATCTTGGAACGGTGTTCCTGCCAATGTAATAACGGCGGTTAATTCACTGGCATACAAAAAGATACAAAGAATGCAATGCAGTTAAATGAATCGCACACCGATCTTAACCGTTTCGGTCGACAGGCCGCAATGCACTTCAGAACATGTGTCCGCTTCAGAAATTTATTCCAGGTCCACAGATGTCACATGAAATAAACTGATTGGATCTGTCATGTGGAGATAAAGTGGGAGCCCAACGAACTATTCAATATTTCTAATAATTCCTACGTATACGATTGATGAATGAATACGTCAAATCCAACAAATAAACGAATTCGATCCGTTCGATCCAAAGAAATGTTACGTCAACAGTAAGTGAGGAAGACACCGTTGGTGGTAACGTTCTAGTTTGTGGTGGAACATAAAAAAATTGTTTTGCAATTAAAGACTAATTGAAGTAGAAACAAAGCAAACTAATTTTAGCGGTGCTAATTTTGTATATTAACTACGTAAAATAGTGTGTATGTTGATGTCTCAAAAATACTGTTGATTTAAAAGCCAGATATTCTGTATATGCTACAAAGTACGGTAATATGGATAGGAGCATGTTGAGTGACAGCGCTGCTAGTTCGTCCTGGTTGATGATTTTGACGGTTTCGCAAAGCATAATCTGATGTAGTTGATAATCTTATACTCACCGTTTGAAGTAGTGTTCATTTAAAACAGTATATCTCAACCCAATGTCGCAATGCGGACCAAACATTTGATGATCTTATACTTGTCATGGATTCACCATTACAATTATTTAACTTGACAATGCGAGTGAAAAATGATTTTTCAAAAATAATATATAGTTGGCGTCCGATGTCGTACATAGAAACCTGTGGAATAAACTTAAGATTTGTCCGTAGACTCCGCCACCCTCGCCGGTGCTTTGTATCTGATTTCAACAAACGTTTGATATTGTTATTTGCGAACATTAAGGCGCACATGTTAATCAGAAAACTAATTTCATATTTACGACAAACTACGCTTAGTGTTCTAAAAAAACTCATGGAGGCCAGCTTGTTGTTGTAAGATGATTGGGTGTCCTTGTGTAATACTGACGGTGAGTTGTTGTCAAATATGGAAAATTATAATTGAAAATTGGAATGTAATGACTTTATCTGTGTGTGGATTTTTCGTAAGTAAGGCTAGTAACTATTATCTTGTTATATACCTAATTATGCCCGAATTGTGATTTGGAACATAAGCGACGTCTATGCTCGTCAAATGACTAAAAGAAGTATTATTTTGTATCTTATGCATAAAATCAAAACTAAAGTTTTTGTTCTACTCCTTGACCTGTAGAATAATCAAATTAGTTTTCTCGGTCTTGCAATATTTAACTAAATAGTTTAAGTAAGGGATCACGTCAAGCACAGGCTTTCTGCGTAACGTACATATGTATTCCGCTCATGTAATAGAAATCAATTACGGCTTTTTAACTTATCGGTGCACAAGCGGTAGTTTATTTCTTTCTTGTCCTAAAATAGTGAATACCTAAGAACCTATTTGTAAACTTAATCCAGACACAATGATACACGCACCGTACCTGAAAAAGGGTTTGCAATTTCATTTGGCGTATTCAATCTCACATTGGAATTAATTATGCGTGATTTATTCTGTATCTTGTAGATTAGCTGGCATCATATTTTTTGATTGACTTATGGCCATGATCGTTTAATTTCCCACAATTATGTTTCATTCAGATTTAGTGTCAAATCCTAACTGGAAATGAAATTGTCATGAATTCCAAGCTCAACTATAAACTTTTAGATGAGGTGTTCGGAACATGAAATGATCCATTTATATAATCACGACACATAGTAATTCCTGATTTATTTCCTTTTTCAGACCTTGGGAATTAAAATTATGATATTGATAGGTTTCAACTTTAGAAGTTGAACTTCTACACGATTTTCAACAAACGCTTTCATGGGTCAATTATAAAATTATAATTTTAAGATTACCCATTGCTTGTGATATCTTTTGCACGATACAAATTAATTCGTCATAGATTTCTTATCATTGAGAAAAGTCAATTAGATTAGAATACCTACTGTATTCGCATAATCGCATGCTGTATTCAGACCATTTTAATTCACAAAGCCTCTGCGTGCCCTATTCACAATAGGGCACGCTTCCTGCATATCCTTTTGCACTTAAGACAGGGAAATCTATTACGGTTGTTTTAAATTATCTGTCTACCAACGGAAATTTATTTTTTTACTTGCCCTAATATAATAAATATTTTGGAATAATTTGTAAATTCAATCCACACAGAATGATACACTCACCTAAACCGAGGAAGTGCTTAAGATTAGATTTGGCGCATTCGACAATACATTTGGCTTAATTAAACATGATTTCTTCTTCATCTTTTAGATTACGTGACATCAACCATATTTTCTAACTTCCTTCTTTTCAATTTCCGTCATAATGTTTCATCCGATTTAGTGCCAAATCTTTACTTAACATGAAATTTAAGGAATTCCAAGCTCAACTATAAACTTTTGGAAGCAATGGTACGAAGTAAAAAACCAAATGATCCATCTAATCACAAAACATTAATGCCTGAAATTGTTTCGTATTTCAGACCCTTGATTCATATTGGATAGGTTTCAATTTCTAAACAATTTTAATAAAATCTTTGCATCGTTCGAGTACCCATTACAATTGTAAAATTTCGTATTCACTGTTATATCTTTCGCACGGTAGAAATTAATTCATCATGTATTTCTAGAGATTCTATGAAACTTTAGAAAATACCTTGCGACATGTCATGTTCTCACTTGAACGTCACCAAGTATTAGTTTTAGCTTGCTGGAATTAAAATTATGAGTATAGGTGACCAAACTGCATTCCGTTGATGCATGTTGAAGCAAATGAATTGGTAGTGTGGAGTTTATGCATTATTACTCGGGTCGAACAATGAAATATCTGTAAAATAATCACCTTTTCCATGTGAGGTAGAGGTGTTCCACAAACGCATATTCTGATGTAGGTTAAAGCTCAAAGTGAAATGATGTTATGGAGACACATAATCATTATTATTCGGAGCGCGAACATTGGAAAAAATAAACACCTTAAAATGATAAAATCGACAATCTTTTCGATAGAGCATTCCGAATGTAAGGACTTGAACGAATCTGCAATGCGCGCCTTTAGCGCTTGCGGTTTGCGCACTTGATACTGATAAATATTGAGTTATATTCTCGACATGAAAATCATAAATTTCTGTAATAAATTGTGCACATGCCACTGCACAGCAGTTTATTTTGTGCGTTTTCAAATTTCAAGCATGTCAAACATTGCTCGACGTCACCAAACATTACTTTGACACCTGAAACGTAAATTGGTAGCCAGGTTCGGCTCTTTCGTTCATCTATTGATTTAAGTACAGCAACAGATTTATTAAAGTAGCCAGATGCCAGATCGACAACGGTTTTCGTTCTCAAATATCGTTGAATAGTTTTTAATGAACACATTCGTCATAATAATTAGCATCTCGTAGTAATTGCATACAAATAACGTAATGAATCTTAATTTAATTTACGATCTCCAAATCATTAAGTTGATATTTTATCAACACAACTCGAAAAACTTAATCATTTTGAACTAGATTGTTATGGCGCGCCATAGGACAAGAAGTTACGTCTTCACACATAGGAAGGAAGGATAGGATAAGTTACGCGATAGGAAGTTCATATGCGGCCTTGTTGACGAAAAGTCATAACAGTCATCAAAAACCATCTTATTTGGGTACGAAATTGGGCAATTACTCCCCTTATTAGTAACGTGTTTTCATTTACACAAGTAACGACGTCTGTGATTGTCATTTTTGTGAAGAAAAGATAATTATCTTCCGCAAACAATACCCATCGCGCACATACATCACATAAATTTACCTCATAAGTGTGCACAAAACTGCAAGCATCTAATTCTAGAGATTTTTAAAAAATGTGTCCGTATGTAACAATTACACATTAGGTGAAACGTTTAAGCTAGGTGAGCGCATTATGATAAACTAAATATGCGAATGATTACCGTGGAGAAACGCACTTGGTATTAAGTTGAGAATAAAAATAAACACATTCTGAGCTTATGCCTTCAAAAGAACTAATTTTCGCCCACTCAAACAGACGCTTGCTGGAGAGATACCTATTGTTAGTTTAATTCACATACTAGGGATTGAAACATAACGACATCTGGACTAGCAAAAACAAAGGAATTACCAATGGAGAATAATGATTTTTCAAGAAGAGTGATTCAGAAAATTATGTTCGCTTGATTCTCTGCTTTAATACACCAGGCTAACCAGGGTATTGCAAATATATTAGCCATTTTTATTCTAGACTGTAAACGTTCAGAGACGAAAGCTAGGGACAGATTACAAAACATTGTCATCATGATAAAATATGTGTTTGGCGTCCTTAGTTTGGTGACGCTTTTATTAAATTATCTTAAATAAAACACACGGAATGACACGGAACATCTCGTTGTATATTGATAGCTTGTACTCTAAACCGTTATGTTATCATTGGATGTAAGACAAATACTTTAAACACATGATAAAACAAATGTAGCTTGTTTTCTTTGCTTCATGCTGAAACATGTATAAATGTTTGTATTTCCTACGGAAAGGATGAATCCTACTCGAACTACAATCATTGAAATCTTACAAATTTTAGGTTCAACGCCACCACTTTACGTCTTTATGCAGGGGGTGGATTATCTGAGCGTAGGTCGTCAATCGGGTTTCTATTAAGTAGTTTAGTTCAAGTTACAGTGTAAAGTTCAAAACGCACATTAGATAATGCAAAGTTTGATTGGCAGAACTATACTGAAATTTATTTTGATGCTTTCTTTGGAAAATAATGTTGATTCGAATGTTGAGGTCGCAGGAAACCGAGTTTGAGGGGAGCAGCGGTATCGATTACAGACAAGTGGAAATTAGGAATAAGGTCAGTGTGATCGGACATATTTTGGTCAGTTTGAAGCATTTTGCAGAATTTAGCAAAGCAAAAATGCCCCAGTTATTTCCTTACGTATTTGAGATGGCATGAATACAGCTGGGTATATAAGAAAAGATTACTAAAGGGGGCAGTTAATAAATACTTGTTGGCATTTACGCTGAAGATTGATACTCCTTTTTTGCCCTATAAAAATGAATTTGTGATAAATTTTGCGACATACTGCCAAAAAATGAGAAAACGAGACTTTTTGAAACAAAGTAAATATAATACGCGTAAAATTTTAAAATTGAACTAAATTTGCAAAGGAGCATTACAGAGCATCACGCAGTTTATATGCTGTTTTTCTGCGCATATATTCGCCAACTTATGTCCTATAAGTAGCCACGTGGCTCGTTGAATCATGAGTACTTTAACGTTCAACCAAATTGTGATTATGACAACCTCATGGAAACCTATTATCAATCCTTGAACAAACTCAATGCTTGACGTTCTCAAAACTTATATTGGTATTTCTGCCGATGTCAGTCCTATAGTACTAACGGCGTTTTCATGAACTAATGAAAACTTCATGCAGAATGCGCCTCAAATTTCCTAAAATAGATTTAATGATATAATATATGCATTTCATCTAATCCCGCAAGATGTATTCCATGCGTTCAATCCAAAAAATATTACGTTGACAGCAAGCGAGTAGTTTTATTTCATTCCTCGGTCATGACAATATTCGTTCAACTTTATATTCCATTTATATCTGCTACATCGGCGAATTGGAAATTTAATGAATACTCAAATTGACTGACTTACTAAATTTGTGATACTTGCATCTATAGAGAACATGTACGCCACTTTTCAAAATAAGGCTTCATGGTTGAACTATGCTAACTCTAGATTTAATTGGTAACTGCCTCCTAGTTGTGGAAATTAATAATTGTTATTCTCGAGTCCAACGATAGTTTAAGCGGCAACAAAATAAACCAAGTCTGACGGTAATCCGTTCGCATATTGTCCACGTAAACTAGCGTGTCTGTATTTAACTCAAGAATATTGTTGATTAAAACGACCAGTTATTTAGAAATGCTATAATGAATGGTTATTAAGCATGAGAGAACTTTATGTGGAAGGGCTGCTTGATTGTTGCAGATGCATATTCTGATATTGAAAATATTATTTTCACAGTTTTAAGTAGTGTACAGTCAATACAGTGTATATTAACTCACCTATCACAATGCGTACCGAACATTTGATTTTATACTTGTCACGGATATGAGTTTAGGTCTAGCACTCATCATTACAATTATGTACTTTGACACTGCGAGTGAAAGTGACACTCAATTGATTTTTAGATTTGTTCTCATGAAAGCGAATGTCTTAATCAGGAAACTTATCGTACGTTAGGTGTTCTATAAAACTCAAGAAGGTTTGCGCATGCACTGAAAAAATTAGATGATAGAAACAGCTTACTAACTGAAGGATCCTATGCTCCACAATTTCTCACCGCCTTAATTATAGGAAACAAGTTACCCTACATGTCCATCATATCAAGTTTCAACTTTACTTTACTTACAAGACAATATATTTTGATGATTATTGACAAGTTATATTATTTTGCCCACCATTCTGAGTTGGAGCAAAAGTGACGCGTATATTCAGCAAAATGAAACACGAAGTATTATCGTCCATTTTCCGTATAAAAACAAAATTAAAATTTCCATCCCACTGCGCGTGCTGTAAAATAATCAACGATGTTTCTTAATTATTCAAATTATTTGTCTCGGTCTTACACCACTTACTTAAATAGTAAACTGCCAGGTATTCTTTGTCACGTCTTTCGCATGAGAGAAACTACGTAATTTACCATAGATTTCTTCAGATTCTATTAAACTTAAAAGGTGCCTTGCCAAGCATGTCATGTTACCACTTAGACGTCACCAATCATTACTTTTGGCTTGTTGGAATTAAATATTAGAGGTTGTGGTTTACATATGATAGCTTTGATACAGGTTTATGGTCAAAATGAAATGAAGTATGGAGTTTACTAATTATTATTATTCGGAGGGAACAGGGATATAATATCAACACAGGAAAATGGCTGATGAGGTCGATAAAACATTCCGAATTTTAGTTCTTCAACGAATCTCCAAGGTCTTGAGTTAAATTCTCCACATAAAAATAATAAAATGCGTTTTATTTAACAATTACAGTTTCTGTAGTACGTATAAGGGAGGCAAACACATTATATTACACTAAATACTAAATATTCTAAATAAAACTTTGATACCCTACAATCCATCCTTGGACATGAAACACCTTCAGTTAGCTGGATTTACAAGTGTCGGTAATGATAATAACGACGTCTCGGTTAACTAATATAATTGTCATCCTCGCTGCAGCATCACAGTTTCCATTCTGTTTCTCATCTCTGAGAAAGTTGGTGAACATATTCTTCTTTAGCGATTCTTCTAATTGGCACCTGGGAAATTACATCCTTATTCTAGTGATTATATCAAAGGTGCAAAATATCAAGGATAAAAGCGCAGCTTTCACAAATTAAGTAAAACAAGCCATTTCTCGCAAGTAAAACAATCCACTAGCCAATTATTCCATACTGATCATCATCATTGGCCCAAATAACAATCCGTTTCGATTTCGTCAGCAGTTCCGGCACTTTGGCGACATGGTCTAGTTTGATCACTTGTGTTGAGATTCTAGTTTGAGAGTTAAATGATCTTAATTAAATTTTCTAGACCCTCTGTAAGTCCCAAATACGGCAACGTGTTTGTTTCAGTAGAGTATACCGTCGTCCTTTCAACATATGAAATCAGTACCATTTATTTTGCCAAAACATGCTATCGTTGATTGGAAATCAAAAAATGTTGTGCATAACTCTTTGAATGTTAATCAAATATTTTATAGACATGAGAAAAGAAATGTACCTTGCTTCGTTTGCTTCATGCTGGAACATGTATAGTTGGTTGTATTAGCAATGGTAATAAAAAATCCGACCCCGAGTTTAATCATTGAAATGCTGCAAATTTTAGCTTCAACGCCATCTGTTGATATCTTCATGACGGTGAAGTAAGATCTGAACGTAGGTAGACGGCGGTTATTCTGCTGATTTAGTTAAAGTTGCTTTATAATTTCCAAATAGTACATTAAGATAGTTTGAGTTACAGAACTAGACCCAAATATATTTCACATTTTGCGGAAAGTAATGTTGATTGAATGCTGAGTTGGCTAGAAACCAAGTTTGGTATTAGCTGAGAAATCGGTTAAGGCAAGTGAACATTAGCAAAAAAATCAGTTAGTTCAGACATTATATTCGCATATTTTAATCAGACATCCTCTTACTCAACAAAAGCCTCGTCAAAACTTATAACAATGACTCAAACAAAAACATAGATCACCAACTGTAACCTTGCATTGCCATTTCTACCAATTATGGGGGTATGGTAATATCGGCGTTTAATTAGTGACATCTGAAAAATACAATTTCATCGATCGCACATCGATGCCCACCACTTCACTCCACAGGCCGTTATGCGCTTGAGAATATGTGCAAAACTTATTCCACATTCGGGGAAGTCAGGTAAAAAACTTATTCGATCTGTCAAGTGATGGTAAAGTGGGAGCACAATGAAGTATTCAATATTTCTGATAATCCCTACGTATTTGATTCGTGAAATCCTGCAGAAAATGCTGTATTTCTCTACCTCATAAGTAGTTTGCTTTCACGCCAGGGCAAAGGTTCAATTAAATTATACACCGCATTTCGTCTAATCTCACAAGAAAATGTATTCCATCCGTTCAATAAAAAACAATTGTAATTTGCGAGTTAAATAATTTTAGATTAATTTGTTGGACGCTCTGTAAGTCATTAATATGGCAACGTGCTTGTTTCAGTAAAATATGCCCGCCTTCATTTCAATACATGAAATTTATAACATTTTTTTTAGCAATAATTGTTTTTTTTGTGAAGTCAAGAACAATCTGCTTTGGATGTTAGACAAACATTTTAGACATTAGAAAAGAAATGTTGCTAGAACATGCATAAATATTTGTATTAGCTAGGGTAAGGTAAAATCGTACTTGGCCTTTATTTATTGAAACGCTGCAAATTTTAACTTCAACGTTGTCAGTCGACACTTTCGGAGAAGTACTATCTAATCGCAGGTCTGCGATGTGATTAATTTAGTTTTGTTAAAGTTGCAGTTAACATTTTGCGGAAAGTAATGTAATTGAATGTTGAGCTGGCAGGGCACCAAGTTTGGTGTTAGCTTACATATCGGCTAAAGGCAGGTTTACATTTAAAAAAGCCCGTTAGATCAGACATATTTTATTCCCACACTTTATTTTAGTTATAATTTTACTCCACAAATACCTCGTCAAAACCTATAACTATGTCTCGAAAACACAGAGAGATGTCAACGTCAAATCTTGCATTGGTGCTCAGTCCAATGTCTTGGCCATATTAATAACGACCTTTAATTAACTAACATGCAAAAAGATACAAAGGAATGCAATTTCATGAACCGCGAGAATATGTGTGAAACTTATTCGAGATCCAGGGAAGTCAGGCGATGAAAATTGATAGGATCTGTCAAGTGGTGGTAAAATTGGGACGAAACAAATTTTATTCAATTATTCTGATAATAACTGCTCATTTGTTTGAGGAAATCCTGCAATTTTTGCTACGCAGGTCACATCATTAAATAGCGCCTTTCACTGCCTATGAAGTTGGGAATAAGTAGTTTGCTTATAAGTTTTCTAGGTCCGATAAGATAAGTTATATATTTCGTCTAATCCGACAAATTAATATAATCGATCCGTTCGGTCCAAAAATATTGAGTCACCAACAAGTGAGGAATTATCTTTGACGCTATGATCCTGACAAGACAATGATGTCAAGGACAGACTGTCTGAGTAAACTATTTCATTCTTGAAAAAATACTTTATAAATTCTTCTTCCACACACGGTAGTTTATTTTCTACTGATCCTAATATAAAAAATGTCTAAAAACCTATTTGCAAATTCACTCGACACAGAATGATTCATGCGGCGAATCTGAACAAGTGTTTGCGCTTTGATTTTGAGCATTCAATATCATGTTAAGCGTACTTAAACAGGATTTCTACTGCATATTTAAGACCAGCTGACATCTTATGTGTGTTGTCTGATTTCCTTCAGTTCCTTTCTTGCAATTATGTTTTATCCAGATTTAGTGTCAAATCTTAATAAGCACGGAATTTAAAGAATTCCAGGCTCAAGAAACAATAATTCCTGATTCAACTCCTTTTCAGACTGTGATTTAAATTTATGATAGCTTTCGACTTAAGCAGTTTTCAACAAAAATTCTTCAAGGGAGGATTAAATATTATAATATTAACATTTCACCTTCCTTGTCATACCTTTTTCATGAATGAAATTAATTCGTCACACATTTCCTGAGATTCTATTAATCTTTGCAAATGCCTTGCGAAGCATGCCTTGTTATCACTTGAACGTCATCCAGCATTATTGTTAGCTCGTTGGAATTAAATCTGAGTGCAGGTGGATGTTTTTCCATGTTGGTTTGTTCTCATGGAGATTGAAGGTCAAGATGAAACGAAGGTATGGAGTTTGTGCATTATTATTCGGAACGCACTACTAGGATAAAAAATAAACATCAGAATATGGAAAGTGGCAAATTTTGCAAATAAAACATTAAAATTTTAAGTACTTCACCGAATCTGTAAGGTTTTGTAATGCGCATATTAAGCGCTTGCAGTTTGTGTAACAAAGATTGATATTGAGTTAAAAGTTAAATTCTCCAAACGAAAATGAGCACTATATTTTATCAATTGCGTACATACCACTGCACAACAGTTTATTCTGTAACCTCTACGAATTTCAAGCACGTCGATCATGACACTCTTCGCCGTCATCAAACATTACTTTGACTTCTGGAACGTAATTTGGTTTTCAGATACGTCACTGCCATATTGGTTGATTTGTTGAATCCGATTGACGAAAATTGTGTTCACAAATCTCGTTGAAAACAGTTTCGTCTAAGTGGCATACCGTATTAATTACATACATTACCTGGAAAAACATGCACTTGATTTTAGGTTGAAAATAACACTAAGCTCATCCTCCACGTATACCCTCACTAGGCTTAGTTTCCGTTGATTAAAAATATTATACACGGGAATACTGTACCTATCCCTACTTTACTTCAAATGTTTAGGAAATGATAATAACGACGTCTTTACTAAGCAATTTAAAGTAATAACCAATAGAAGATAATGATTTTTCTCGGCATATATCAATATTAAAAGCTCAGGCAAGAGTGATTCAGAAAAGAAGGTTCACTTGATTATCTATTTTAACCAACTTTAATAGACCAGAGTCTAGCCCGGGGGATTAAAAATTCATTTGAACATTTTTAGTCTAGACTTCAAACGTTCAGAGACGGAAACTTTGGACAAATTATTAAACTTTGTTATCAAGGTTAAACATAAGCTTCTATTCTATATTGTATTGATGCTTTTATTTATTTATCTTAAATTAGACGGAATGGCAAATTATATTTATTGTTTTGGAAAGCCT